>QLSR01000371.1:936026-977678 GCA_031780015.1 Citrullus colocynthis
TTTTTTTGATGAGGGAAAATGCTGTTGCCCATGCTTGTTGGTTTCAATTTTTGTCGTGAGAAGCATGAAGTTTCTTTCTCAACTGAATTAAGAAAAATATTCTATCTTACTAATAATAAGAAAGGGGCTCTGATTTGATTGATAATCATATAAAGCGGATATTTTTGCCATTTGAGACCACCGAGATCTTCGACTTAGCTCCCAAAGGTAATCCACCCGGCCCTTCCCCAGTGATGTAAAGAGCGAGATGTGATCTTAGATCTTGGGCTACGCTCATTAATGTTTTGCCATAGATCTTAGGGTTCAGAGACGCTCTCGCTAACGCCCTTGACCCTACGGATATAGGATCTTTTTTATATCCAATTGTGCTCTTTGAAGCTTTCTTGTGGAATGTTTTCTCTAAAGACCGGTTTATTTCACAGTTCTTACCATTAAATTTTAACTAAATATTTATTATCTTATTTGTTTCAGAATATTATTATCCAACAACTTTAAAACCCACCTACCTGACATAGTTTTTTAATATCTTCTATACATATAAAATTTTTATATGGGGGAGATGAACATTCAAAATATAATCTAATTAATTAATAAATTATTACTAGTTACTTATTATTAATAAGTTTTTATGTTAACTTAAATTATTTAATAAACGCTAATTATTAATATTATAATTATTTACATTAATTAAATTATTAAATAAATGACTCTTTTTAAATATAGCAAAAAAAACTAAAATATTTACAAATATAGCAAAATTCCACTGTTTATCTACAATGGACAACGATAGACTATTATTTGTGTCATGATAGATACAAATAGTAGTCTATCGTGATCTATCACGATCTATCATAGATAGACTGTGTATTTTGTTATTAGTTGTAGATATTTTCAGCAGTTTTGCCATTTAAGATAATTTTCCTTAAATAGATATTTAAAAAATTAAGGAAAATTATTATAAATAGAAAAAATATCAAATTATTTACTAATATAGCAAAATTTCATTTTCTATCTGTGATAGACCTAAATAGACCTAAGTAGATGTCTATCTGGGTCTATCACGGATAGAAACTAAAACTTTGCTATGTTTATAATTATTTTCAACCGTTTTTCTATTTTTGAAATCATCCCTTTAATTAATGTTGATATAAAAGTATTCACTTGTTTTTTTAATTTTAAGTGATTAAGTAATTAATTTATATAATAATAATAATAATATATTAAATAGGGTTGTTTTCAAATATAGCAAAATCAGTCAAACTATTTACGAATATAGAAAAATTACGTTGTCTATCAGCTATAGATCAAATAGACTTCTATCGCTTGAGTGATAGACCATGATAGACTTTTATCATTCAAGCGATAGAAAATTAAAAATATATATATATTTGTAAATAGTTTGATATTTTTTCTATTTATAATAATTTTTCTATTAAATAACGCTAAATTTAACTTATGAATACGTTACGTTCTCTTATATTTAATTAAATAGTAATTATTTAATTTTGTTTTCTATGTACAAAATTGGTAAATCAAACACATATATTTAACTTATAGACCTTAATTATCTCAGACATTTAAATTTCAAATATCTACAATCCAAATGACCATCTAAGACGTATTTGGGGCATTGAGTTTGTTACTATAGTATGGTTATATTAGTATGTGTTTGGGGTGTAGACTATTTAGTCTAGGTTATAATAGTCTAGGAAAATTGTTGTTTGGTTTTATGTCCTAAAACTCGTGGTTTGTAAACTTTGAATATATTATCAATAAAGTTGTTATCGAAGTTTATTCAATAAAGATGTTATTGAATATGTGAATTGCATTTATTAAATCCAAGAAACTAAGAACCTCTAACTATAATTTGAATACTTAGACTTTATGTGCAGACATAAAAGTGGATCAAGTTTAGGTAATAGCCAAACGGTCTATAGTATAGGGATAAAGTTGGGTACCTTATCCTGGGGACACTATGGATGCAACTCACTTTGTATTTGATACAAACGATGTGGTCATATATTGATCAGACATTAATCTCAATAGGATTGGGAGATTGGTGAAAAGTAGACTTCTAAATCAATTAGAAGATAGCTTTTTACCTCCATGTGAGTCTTGTCTTGAGGGTAAAATGACCAAAAGATCTTTTACTGGAAAATGTCTTAGAGCCAAAGAACCCTTAGAACTCGTGCATTCAAATCTCTATGGTCCTATGAGTGTCAAAGCACGAGGAGAGTATGAATATTTCATTAGTTTCATCGATGATTATTCTAGGTATGACTATGTTTACCTAATGCATCATAAGCCTGCAGCTCTTAAAAAGTTCAAAAAGTACAAGGCTGAGGTTGAGAATTTATTAGGTAGAACTATTAAAACACTTCAATCGGATCAAAGTGAAGAGTATATGGACTTTGAGAACTATATGATAGAACATGGAATTCAGTCTCAACTTTCTACACCTAGTACACCTCAGGATAATGGTGTATCAGAAAGGAGAAATAAAGCTCTATTAAACATGATTCGTTCAATGATGAGCTATGCTCAATTGCCCGATTCGTTTTGAGAATATGCAGTAAAGACTGATGTATATATTTTGAACATGGTTCCTTCTAAAAGTGTTTCAGAAACACTATACGAATTATGGAAAGGGCGTAAAGGTAGTTTACGTTACTTCAGAATTTGAGGATGCCCAGCACATGTGTTGGTGCAAGATTCGAAGAAGTTAGAATGTCATTCAAAATTATGTCTATTTGTAGAATATCCTAAAGAAATGAAAGGTGATTTATTTTATGATCCTCAAGAAAATAAAGTGTTTGTATCAACAAATGCTATATTCTTAGACAAATACCACATAAGAGATCGTCAACCTCGTAGTAAACTAGTATTAAGTGAAATTTTCAAAGAAACTACAAATAAGTCAACAAAAGTTGTTGATCAGGCTCCTCCTTCCACAAGAGTTGTTGATAGAGCACATCATTCTTAAGAGTGTCTCGACATAGTGGAAGGCTTATTCATCAACCCGATCGTTACATGGGTTTAACATAAACTAAAGTCGTCATACTTGATGATGGAATAGAGGATCCATTGACCTATAATCAGCCAATGAATGATGTAGACCGAGACCAACTGATCAAAGTCATGGACCTCAAAATGGAGTCTATGTACTTCAATTCTGTATGGGAACTTGTAGATCAACAAAATGGGGTAAAACCTATTGGTTGCAAATGGATCTACAAAAGAAAACGAGACCAAGCCAGTAAGGTACAGACCTTTAACGCTTGATTAGTGGTAAAGAGCTTTACCCAGAGAGAAGGGGTGGACTATGAAGAAACATTCTTCCTTGTTGCCATGTTAAAATCAATTAGAATACTTTGTCCATTTTTTATGATTATGAAATTTGGCAAATAGATGTCAAGATAGCCTTTTTCTGAATGGTTATCTTGAAGAGAGCATTTATATGGCTCAACCAGAGGGGTTCATTGAATAGGGTCAAGAGCAAAAAGTTTGCATGCTTAAACTATCCATTTATGGGTTAAAACAAGCATCTCGGTACAGGAATACAAGTTTTGATACTGCAAACAAATCTTATGGCTTTGAATAGAATGTTGATGAACCTTGTGTCTACAAAAAGATTATCAACACCACTGTAGCTTTTCTCGTATTGTATATTGATGATATCCTTCTCATTGGGAATGAGGTAGGATTCTTGACTGACATTAAATAATGGCTAGCAACCTAATTCCAAATGAAGATTTGGGAGAGGCTTAGTATGTTCTTGGAATCCAAATAGTTCAGAATCGCAAAAATAGAATGTTAGCCTTGTCTTACACATCATATAGTGACAAAATGTTATCTAGATATAAGATGAAAAATTCCAAGAGAGGTCTATTACCATTCAGACATGGAATTCATTTGTCAAAGGAACAGTGTCCTAAGACACTTCAATAAGTTGAAGATATGAGACCATTCCATATGCATCAGCAGTCGGAAGTCTAATGTAAGCCATGTTGTGTACACGACTTGACATTTGTTATGCAGTAGGAATAGTCAACAGGTATCAATCCAATCCAAGATATGATCATTGGACTATCGTTAAAAATGTTCTCAAGTATCTAAGGAGAACAAGGAACTATATGCTCGTGTATGACGTTAAGGATCTAATTCTTACAAGATACACTAACTCTAATTTTCAGACCGATATAGATTCAAGAAAATCTACATCGGGGTCAGCATTCACTCTAAACGAAGAAGTAATAGTTTGGAGGAGTGTCAAACAAGGTTGTATAGTTGACTCCACAGTGGAAGCTGAGTATGTAGCTGCATGTGAAGCAACAGAGGAAGTAGTATGGCTTAAAAAGTGCTTAGCAGATTTGGAAGTTGTTCCAAATATGCATCTGTCTATCACTCTTTGTTGTGATAACAGTGGTGTAGTTGCAAATTCTAAAGAACCCAGAAGCCATAAGTGCAGCAACACATCGAATGAAAATATCATCTCATTAAGGAGTTTGTGTAGAGAAGAGACGTAATTGTCAAGCAGATTGCGTTAGAGCACAACATTGCTGCTCCGCTTACAAAGGCCCTCACGATTAAAGTATTTAAGGGTCAGCTAGTGAGTCTAGGACTTTGAGTTATGTAAACTAGAATAGGTGGGAAACAGTCATGTGTATGTGATGCCCTAGTTTATTGTATTTATATGATTTTCTCTTCAAACTCAACATTATGTATATATACCCACTGGAGTTTTAGTCCAATTGGGAGTTTGTTGGGTTTTATGTCCTAAAACTCGTGATTTGTAAACTTTGCACATATTCTCAATAAATTTGTTATCGAGGTTTATTTAGTAAAGATGTTATTGAATATGTGAATTGCATTTATTAAATCCAATAAACTAAGAACCCCTAGCTATAGTTTTGAATACTTAGATCTGAATTACTTTCGCATTTATGTTCTAACTCCTTCAATTGTAAATAGCAAACGTGTTGAAAATGTTACAAATATAGCAAAATTTTACTTTCTATTTTTGATAGACCGTGATAAACCTAGATGGATATTTATTAGTGTCTATCGCTAAAGTAATAAATGTCTTATTTGGGTCTATTGCGATCTATCACAGATAGATAGTAAAATTTTTGTATATTTGTAATTATTTTCAACAGTTTTGTCGTATTTGAAAAAAATCCCTGATAGTTTGCGTTTGACGCACAAACTATTTTAATTTGGGTAGAAAATAGTAAATATTATAACAAAGAGGGAAATAAAGTAGGGGCCAGACACCCCCTACAATTTTATAGTACTTCTTTAGAATTTTCATAATGTGGTGATGATCTATAACAAAATTTAGATTAACCCTAAAGGTCACCGCGACACCATTCCAGTTCTCTGTTTCAATTTGAAATTTTAAAGAATTTTTAGATCGAGTGTAGTATTGAAATGTATATGAAAGTTCAAAAGTAATATTAAAACTTTTGAAAGTGTAACTATATATTCTCTAACTAGTTTTTATAAAGTTTTAAAGTCAAAATATCATTTTAGTCCTTATACTTTAGATTTTGTTCCACTTTGATTCATATGACTTTCGATTGTCGCTCCATATACTTTCAATAAATACTAAAATTGATTCTTCATTGATTTCTAGTTGAATTTTTCCAAAATATTTAGGGTCCATTTGAATTAACTTAAAAAATAAATGTTTTTCAATAATTCATTTTCATTTAAATGTTTTTGATAAAAAATAATCAAAATAAAGACACTAATGACTTTCAAAATCTATTTTGAATGGTAGTCAAACACTTATATTTATTTCCAAATGACTTATTTTTTAAATTAAACACTTGAAAAGGTATTCCAAACACACTTTTAGTCTCTATGAAGTATGAACATCCCTTTATAAATTGTGAACATATATTTACATAACTTCTTTTCTTATTTGAAAATTACTATTATTTAGTTAATATCAATAAAAATTGAATTTAAATGACTAATTTTTTTTAAAAGAATGGACTAAATTTAAGAAAAATAATTATAAATAATTTAACTCATTTTATTATATTTGAAAACCTCCCTAAATTTAAATGTTTGAATTTCAAATTTATTACCCTTCATATTGGGCTATCATAAATATTGCTTTTCTAAACTCTACATCGAAATTCAAATTCATGAAAATGGATGCAAAAAGTTACAAAAAGCTAATGATAATTCCACCCCTAACCCATTAAATCTATGAAATTGCCAAAAATTTATAAATAACACTCAATTTTCCACAAGAAGACGTTACAAAAAGCTTATGATATTCTACCCCTGACCCATTAAATCTCCAAAATTTATAAATTGATTTGAATTTCCCACCGTACACGTGTACATAAAAAATATTAAGATTCAGAAATTAACTACCGTAACAGATTTTGTTTGGCCAGCAATGTCTCACTTCGTAATTGGCTCTTCTCTCATTCTGTGTCTACAACATCAGCATCAAGCTTCCTATAATTATTATATTTACAAACAAAATCAATTATACAAAATTCAAGATAACAATACAAAAACTCTCAAAATAATAATAATAATAATAATACAAATAATATCAAGCATCAAATTTATTGTATGAAAAAAAGAAAAAAAAAAGTACCATAGATATTGTTGTACGCGTACTTCTTCAATTTGCAGACTTTTCAAATATTTATTATTCTAAGCTAGAAAAACGGTATTAATTTACACATTTAGTAAAGTCTTTTCTTTTATCAATAATAATATTTATAAAAAAAATTGTATAAATATAGTAAAATTTTACTGTCTATTTGTATAGACCGCGAGATAGACACCGATACTATTGCGGTTTATCGCAGATAGACGGTAGTATTTTGCTATTATTTGTAAATATTATAAGCATTTTTTTCATTTAAAATAATTTTTTAAAAAAAAAAGAAAGAAAGAAGAAAGAAGGAGAGCTTTTTTTTTTATTTTTTTCCTTCCACCTCATTCTTTATAGGGTAGAAAATGTTAAATTACAAATTTAGTCCATGAATAAGTTTGTGTCTTTTTAGACTCCAAACACTTAAAATTACAAATTTAATAACTTAGACCCCATTTGGTAACCATTTTGTTTTTTGTTTTTGGTTTTTGAACATTAAGCCTATTTCCTCCCATTTCTTCAAATGGTTTGCATCTTTCTTAAGTACAATGGTTGGATTCTTAACTAACTTCAAAAAAAAAAAAAGTTTTAAAAACTATTTTTTTTAGTTTTTAAAATTTGGCTTGGTTTTTTAAACCAATGGTAAAAAGTAGATAACAAAGGAATAAATTTGAAGGTAGGGTTAATTTTCAAAAACCAAAACCAAATTATTATCAAATGGGGCCTTAACTTTTAAATTTTAAAAAATCACGAATTTACTGTACACAAGATTGAAGGTTAAGAGTTTTACTAAAATAAATATTCAAATTTAAATCTTGGAGAGCGATTACTTTTCAAAATTTTCGAATTTATTAGAGGTATATAAGAAACAAAATTGAAAGACTACAAACCTATATTAAACACATTAAAATTTTGGACCGATTAGAAAATTTTAAAATAACAAAAAACCAAATGGACATAAATCTCAAAGTTTAAGCACTTCATAAGTAATTTACCCGCTAACAAAGCTTTGATTATTGTCCACGGTGTCATCCTCCTTGGTGAGAAGCTCATAACTGCAAATTACATGAACATATATAGTTTAATGTATTTATTCTTAAAAGCAAGGTTAAATTATAAATGTGGTCTTATAATTTAAAAAATAGTAAATTA
Organism: Citrullus colocynthis; assembly: GCA_031780015.1. Classification (NCBI taxonomy): domain Eukaryota; kingdom Viridiplantae; phylum Streptophyta; class Magnoliopsida; order Cucurbitales; family Cucurbitaceae; genus Citrullus; species Citrullus colocynthis. Next base: position 943,804 of record QLSR01000371.1, read on the forward strand.
AATAATTATGTTTGATAAAACTCTTATAAATAATACTTAATTTTATCAAACTATAAAGACTATTTATGAAACTTTATCAAACCATAAACACTAAATTTTAACTTTCTTAGACCGGTAAGTTTAAAAAATGATTGTTTTCAAATATAGCAAAATGAGTCAACCCATTTATAAATATATAAAAGTTTCATTGTCTATCAGTAATAGATTGCGATAGACTTCTATCTATTTTATCGCTCAAACGATATATGTCTGACATTACTTATTAATAATAGACATTAAATTTTTTTTCTATATTTTAAAAAAATGGTTTAATATAGTTAAAATATCTTTATTTCTCTTAAAAGTTCCTAGGATTTAGGAACCTAAAACATCAACTATATTGATTTTCGTATCTCAATTATTGTTTCCTTTTTCGTATCTCAATTATTGGTACTATGAAATAATGAGAATTTGCGTAATCTCAATTATGGCTCAAATAATAATATCAAGTCTATGGAATATTGGTATCAAAGAGCTCAATTATGGGTGGCTTCCAGAAAAAAAAAAAAATTAATTAATTAATCAACATATATTCTATTACATATTTTTTTCTGATTATTTAAGTATTTATTTTATTCCTATAACACGTGCAACACAGTTAGTATTCGTCTGATATATAGAAAAGTGTAAATAAAATGATTTTAAAATTACAAAAACGTAAAGTTTATCATCTTTTCATTTTGTTTGCGGTTAGGACTCTTTTGTCCTTCCTTTTCTTTGGTTTTGTTTTGAGAAAGGGAATCCTTTTGGCTTTTGTCCATTGTTTCTTCCAAGGCAAGACGAACAATCCAATTTATGTTTTAGATTATTTTTAAATATAAAAAAATTGAACTAAAATATATATAAGTTTACAAGAAAAAAAAAAAAGAACAAACTTATTGTAGAAACCAAAAATGGCATAATTTGATGAAGCTAAAATTTGAAGAGAAAAAAAATAAATTTTATTTTATTAAAAAAAAACCTTATAATTCTCAAAACCTAAAACGAAAAATGAAGAAAAAAAATTCAATTTTAATTTACAAACTAGATTTGGAAGAAAGATAGAATTTAATCATTATAATTTTTAATTAGAATTTAGCTTTTTATGATTTGATATATGAACTTTTGTCAAACTATTAGCAGTAAATTCTGATTTTTAAACTTAATTGTAACATTCTTGTGACCGAATTTATAATTTAATAAAAAAAATAGGAAATCAGCCGCAACGTACCAAAATCACAAGTGGAGGTTGAATTGGAGGTCCCACACATGCACAGCTGTCTAACACTACCCGTACCATACCCGCACGTGCCACCAGTTGCTTGGCACGCTCGACAAAAGTCTTGATTTGCTTGGACCGAATATTTCACACGAATCCCATAGGCCCACTCATCAGGCCCATTAATCCTCAACGGGGCCAAATTATAGGCACTACTATATCCTTCACATTGAAGCTTCGTGAGATTTATAGCCTTAATCGACCCAAACGGAACCGCACAGCACTCTGGTGGGCCGGACCCATAAACCCGGCCCGGTCTTCTGTGGCCCAATAAATCCCAAGCCGGACAGTCGTAGTATTCCTCGCAACCCATTCCCGAAATGTTTCTGCAGACCAGATGCTTGTTCGGGAACCCTTGGAAGAGCGGCGATTGGGCGGAGCAGCCGATGAGGAGAAAGGCGTTATCGGCGGTTGGATTCAGGTACGGCGACCGCCACTCCTCGATGTCGAAGCCATTGCCTCGACCGCCGAGGACGATGGTATCGCAGGTGGACATGTGAGGATCGTGGAGAGTTAGGGCTTCGTAAGCGTAATCGATGTCTAACACTCTGTAAGATCCGGATCGGATGTGGAACATTAGAACATCGTTCATACAGTAGAGAAGGTCGCGGTAACCGGGATGGCCGCAACCGTATTGGAGAGAGAAGGGATAGTCGACGGTGATGTTGCCGCAGAAGGAGCGGCAGGCGTCGGAGAGGATATTGGTGGTGGAAGTGAAGAGTGGAAGAAATGAGAGGATGAGAGGAATTAGGAGAGATGTTGTTGACATTGTTGAAGGAGATGGAGAAGGAGTGAGTGAGAATTGAGTTTGAAGAAGAAGAAGAGATGTGATTTAGGGGAAATGATACTTTGCTTGAGGAGGGAGGAGAAATTGGTGTCGGTTTAACGGAGTGATTAGGGCTACTTTATTAGGATGAGTAATGTTGAAGAATTTGGATTGAATTTGTGACTTTGAATTGATTTTGTTTTTTCTCCTGCTTTTTGATGAGGATATGATTTGTTTTTGTGTTCGTTGGTTGATGGTTTTCTTCTGCTTTTTCTGAAATACTGCTACCTTTATCTCTCTCTCTCTCTCTCATTGATAAGCTTCTTCTTCTTTTTCTTCAAATTCTCCATTGAGGGGGAGATTCTCCGGCCAAAAGCAGAAGTTTCCAGCTCTATAATCTTGTTTTCTTTTTGGGGAGAGAAGATGAATGAACTTTTACTTTAATTCTTCAATTTTACATCTAAGTATCTCAAAATGAACTCATACATTACATGATCATCCTCTTTGTATAAACAGAGGAGGAATAAGTAACTAACATGAGAAACTAATTCATCCAGAAGATGTAATATTTGTATTGAAGTTTTGATCTTCTTGTTGTTATTGGTTTTCTATCTCCTTTTTACGTGGATGGGTCTTTTTCTATTTCTTTTTATATAGAAAACAGAGCATTTTGAGTTTGTCCAAAATGTATTACAATCAAGTTGTGTTTTGTTCTTCTCTAGGTGTCAATTCCAAACTCTCACCATTAGTTTTTTTAATCAAAGACAAGATCGATGTCAGGAATTGCTCAATTGAATTCAAATTCCATTGGACAAAACCTTCCTCATCAGATCTTCACTATTTTTCATTTTCTTTAGATGAATAAAATTAACGATAAATTATAAAAGATGATATCAATATTTATTCCAAAGTTTAACTTTTAGTTGAACTGGCTTCAAAGTCCTTTCTCTCATTTTTCTTTCTTTTTCTTTCTAGAAGGAGAGTTGTTCCAACGAAAGAAAGTGGAGGGGGAGAAATAAGAGAAGGGAAGAGAAAAAAAAGCTTGAGGAGAGATAAGAAAAAGATGAACTCTGTCGTTTTCTTAATTTTTTTAATTGAAATTTGAAAACAGAGGTATTTCGTATTTTTACATATGTGTTCGGTAGCAAATTCAAAACTTAATTTACCAAACACAAAACTTAATTTTCAATTCAAACAATTGTTCGAGAGCTGTTTCATAACATGTTTATAATCCATAAAACTAATGGTAGTCACCTACTAAATATTAGGTTGAATAAAAATTATTATTAATTAATTTAAGATTATTTTTAAATAAAACAAAATGAATTAAAATATTTATAAATATAGCAAAATATCATAGTCTATTACTATCATCTATCATTGATAGACAGCGATATTTTGCTATATTTATAAAAAAAAAAAAGAAAAATTAAAATTTTATTCTTTAAAATAATTTCCTATTAATTCATGAACTTAGTTTATGTTAAACATTTTGTATATTATTATTTTTAAATATTATATAATGTAGTATACTACACCATATAATACACAATTCAATTTAACCAAAAAAATAATTGAATTTATAATATGAAATACTATATTTGTTAATGTTTTTTATTCTTTTAAATATAGTTTCACGTCTTAAAATTTCAAATTCAAAATTAATCAACTAAAAATATAAAATGTTATTTTCAAAATTTGCACTATTTGAATTATTGAATCTGAAAACAATTTTCGAAAATAGAATTTATGTAACGATCCGACTTTCTAAGACTTGAACTAGCCCATTACTACATGCATGCTTGCAGATCAAACAAACTCTTTTTATAAATTAACTAAAACCAAAAGAGCTCAACACATTAAATAGCTTTTATAAAATTTATATAACTGAAAATCTTTAATCGAGTACCACTAAAGTTATATAAAAAACAAAACTAGAGATTTTTGTAAAATGGCTGACAGTGCAAAAACTAGAGTTCTGAATCTAAATATCAAGACTGGAATTTAAGACATGAAAAACATGAAGACATGTGCGGAAACTTTTGTTTAGTCCCAATAGAACGGTCACATATTCTTCTTGTCATACGCCTGTCTGTCCTAGCCTTTATTTGAAAAATGTAACATAATAAAATGTGAGTATAAAAATACTTAGTAAATAACCCCACTACTGGAGTCAAGCTGTGCGATCTCATGCAAACATGAATTGATGCTCCATGCTAATGGGACCTAAGGACTTTTCGTTCCTAGTTCACTCTCTCTCCTTTCCCCTTTCCCCTAGGCATGCCTTTAATCTCTTGCATATGTGGTATAAGGTATATCTTTCATATACATATGCATCACTTTCATATACTTCAGGCTAATACTCCAGGTCATCTCTAAGAACGTTGGATGTGCACCATTTACATACACATAGTTATGTATACACTTTCATGCACTAAAACCCTTGGACATGCACCACTTTCATACAAACAAATGTTGTGGGAAGGAAAGGAGATTGCACCCAAACTCATAATTTCTTGTAACATTCACATAGTGTGAGTCCTACATAAAATCTCATAAATAATGTCATGTTAAACCGGCTTGACAAATATGCATATTATTATAACAACGAATTGATCCTAGTACATCACCATCAATTTCATGCACCAACTCAAGTACGTAACAAAGTATTCACAATTTATAACGAATCATATGGCATTTATACTTTCATAAAAAATTAAATTAAATTAAATTAAAAAAAACGCTTAAAAACATGTATATCAACAAACATCAAATTTTCGTAGCGCTCTAGGGCGTTCAAGTAGTAGAATTACTTACCTCAAATTTAGGCCCAAAACCAAATTCCAAAACACAATGTTAACTTAAAAGTTACAAATAAAAATTTATCAAGCTTGCTCCAAAACTAATTCAAATTTCAATTGAAAACTCATTGAAATAGACAATGGCTCCAAACACTCCAAGTTGTCAATCTAATCACCAAAATATTGTGAGTACCAACTCATTGAAACTCATACTGAATGGTGGATACCAATGCATTGAAACCAATACTTAATGGGTATTTAAGTAGCTTCAAGAAACCCATTCAAAATAGAACAACCATACAAGATTCAAGATTTCAGCACCATGGCAGCAGCGAAAATTGATGAGAAAGAGAGAAAATCCAGTAGCGCCAGACTTTTGTTTCAACTGTCAGCGACGATGGGTGTGTGATCCTAACGGCAGCGGAAGGACCGAATCAACAAATAGTCGATGATGCACGGATTGATCGGACTTGCACCTGCACAGACGAAAGCAAACAACAGCGTGTGCTCGAATGACGAACGACGAAAGACAGTTATCCACGACGGGTTTGCGACGACGAGGGCAAGTGACAGTTAGGTGGACACTACTCTACCAGTATAGGTGGAAATTATCTTAAATGGCAAAATTGTTGAAAATATTTACAACTAATAGCGAAATACCCAATCTATTAGCAATAGACCGCGATAGATCGCGATAGACTACTATCAGTGTCATCGTGATACTGATTAATCTATCACGATCTATCGTAGTCTTCCGAAGATAGATAGTGAAATTTTGCTATATTTGTAAACATTTTGGTTACTTTTGCTATATTTGAAAAACGCACTTTATATATATATAAATAATTTATTTATTTTTTTTTTTTTTACAAAACCCTAATTCTATATATATATATATATATATACATATATTATCTGTCCCTTTTCCTTTTTCTCCTCCCCAATAAAACAAAATATATAACTTATTTAATATATTATTCAACACATCAAACCCAATTTTTTTCAAACACCCAAAATCATTTATTTAATTCTCAAAAACAAAATCACCTAACTTCAAATTCCAATTCTCTCCAATTAACCAAATTCTGAATCTCGCAAATTACCAAATCTTCAAATTAAATTTAACTTCTAAATCTTCCAAAATAAATTAAATTTTCCACTAATTGAATTAAACTCAATTCTTTAATTAAATTGTCTTTTCAACATAATTACTTCAAATTTACATAAAAATTTGAGACGCACAATTTAAATTGTCTATCCAACCAAACGGAGATTCGTTGCACTCGGTAAATATGAAAACATAAAACAGAATCTGAATAGTTTATCAAACATACCCTAAAATTATGTGCATTTGTGCGTGTTTTGCTTATATCCTAACATTTGTTTTTCTTGAATAAAGAATATATATCCTACCCTATGGTATAGTTGAGTATGCCCATGAAAGTTATTTATTTGAGTATTATGATTGTTGAATGATATAATGTTAAATTTGTCTTCACCCACTAACTTAAGTTGTTAGGTGAATCGGTGATCTAAGAAGACATTTAATTTATAAATAGAAAATATGAAGCTCTGATTAACGACTCGGCTGAAGACACAAGAATTTGTATTAATATATAGTAGACACAGGGATCATACTCAATAACCCAAGAATTTATAGAGTACATAAGGTTAGAGAGTGGTAACCAACTACACGATAAAATTTATAGGCTAAACCTAAGCCGCAATTGTTAGCTGCTGTTTAATAATGAATAAATACAAAAACGACATCGTGTTGCTTAATATTATTATAAACTGAAGAGAACGCCGTCGTTTTAGTGAGATACTCTAACATGAACCCATCTCCGCCTATGCATCTTCATCGGACAAAACTCCGCCACCTTCTGCTTGGCTCTCGAGTCTCGACTTTGAGAGTGTCTGAATCTTACTTCAGGTACTGTTCCCATCTACGAGGCGGTGGAAAGGTTTCTTTTTTCGCCGGCGATCAATGGTTTTCTGGCCTTCGGTGTAGTAGTGTTACCATCTGCTTCAAGTTTATAGTTAGAGATCTATTTGACGATGGAAGTAGCTGAGAAATCCGAAGAAACTGCGTCAACTGTAAGAATTTCTCTCTTACAATTAACATTTCTCCGTCTTTGACAATTTATCACCAGAAGGCTGTTTCTTTTGCGATTATTCAGCATTGCCCTTTTATTGAATTAGGTTTTTCTTTATAATGATTTTGTGTAATTTGCGTTTACTGATGATTCACTGGGTCTAGAACCACCTTTTCTCATCGCTCACTTCATCAATGTTCATTTAACCAGAGTACTAAAAAATTGCCCGGAACGGTGAACTGGGGTACGGCAACAACTATTGGAGTGTTTGCAGGCATGTTTTATGGAGGAAGCAAAGAAGCGGCCGCTTCGGTGGTAAGTTAATTTTGTGTGAACATATATATATATATCCCTAATGTTATATTGTAATTGAATTTTCAAAGTTGGGAAGTTTTCTTTTCTCTTGCTGCTTGGATGATTTAAAGTTGTGAAGAAATGATACAACGATGGGATAGTGTGAATGAAAATTTGTTCCCCTTGATCTCATTATTCATTCCAACCTTAGGTTCGTTTGTTATGTAAATATTTTGAGGGTGTTAATTTGAATGATTTCATGGAAGCTTCAGAATTGATCATTAAATGTATTAAGAGTAGTGAGTAATTCTAGTATTGCATAAATGTCATGACAACAAATGATGGTTGCATCTGCTCAAGAGAATACGCTTGAAAGTTGTAGACCATGGGAAACCAAAAGGGTGGACAGTAGACTTCTTTTATCCATATAAGGTTTTCATGGTAATAGACTTCTCTTTTATGACAAGCGTACATAAGTAGTTTTTTATTTGTTAATTGAACCTAACTTCTTTCATGAGTTTTCAAACAAATATCGATAAGGAAAACAGGGCTTCTATCATTTTAATGCGTTTAACTTTTTGCTTCTGAATCCATGGCTATAAGAGAAAGAAGAGGGAAAGAAATAAACGGTTTAGACAAATACTTGGAGATGTTAAATGTAGAAATGCCAGTTGCACCGCATATACTCAGTATCTTTTGCAATTTGCCTTTCTGAAATGACTCACCTTTAATGAAATTAAAATTTTCCAACTGGATGAAATTTGAGAGTACTATGACAATTGGCAGAGTAAGGATGCAGAAGTTACATTGAAGCTTGGTAGCACACCTGACAAGCGTGAACAATATAGATTAATCAGAGATGCAATGGAGAAAAGATTTATCCGAGTTACACGAGGCTCAATAGTTGGTGGTGTGCGCCTTGGGATGTTTACAGCTGCATTCTATGGTCTACAAAATCTTCTAGCTGAGAAGCGTGGTGTACATGATGTCTTAAATGTTGCTGCAGCTGGTTCTGCCACAGCTGCTACATTTGGTCTAATATGTAAGTAATACTAATGCGAATAATTTGTTTGCTCACTTGCTATCCCTTGGATCTAATTGCATCGGGTTATTCCTAATCTTAAGTTTTATCAAATTTTACTTTGAAGCTTGGGGCAGCTTAAGTTTGAAGATGTGAGCAACAGAGTTGTATCAAATACTTAAACATGCAGCTGCAACTTAACTTATTTTGTTATTTGGCTTACTGTAACAGTGCCAGGATCACTCAAGTGGCGCGCAAGGAATGTAGCATTGGGATCTGTCCTAGGTGCAGCATTTTGCTTCCCTCTTGGTAATGGTCTATTCATTTTTCTTTCTCTTCAAAATTATATGGATGCTGTGATCTTTTATAGGATGGTTTTAGGAATCTTTTCTACATGAAAATTCCCTTAATCACAAGAACTTTTTCAAGTATGAACAACAAAGGGGAAAAAGTGGTGGTTAAGTTTGTTAGAAATCGTTGGATGCCTGTTACTAAAGAGACATTGCGATGACAGGTTGGCTTCATTTAAAGCTTGTAGAGAAAGCAAATGAAGGTAATGAAGCGCTTGCTTATACCAATACAGTTCAAAAGGGAGAATCAAAGAGTGGTGTCGGTGCTGCTATTGATAGATTTGAAGAAAACTGGAAGAAGTAGATCCAATGCTCTCCTATCCATTCTCCAGCATAGAAGATACCATGAACAAAGTCAAAGTAGAGTAATATACAGTCCATTTCCAACCAGGATAGTTGGCTTTTTGCTTGCATTCTGCCATTTTTGCAGGAGTTTCTGGTGGTTTTGAAGATAATAAGCTGTCCATCCTTGGGTATTACCATTTTAGGAAGAAAATGCGTTCATCTTTTTCCTTTAATCTCATTTCATCATCAATCAGCCTTCTCATATAGGATTATCTTTTTGGGTTGTGTACCTTCAAAGATTTGTTTCATAAGCGAAATGTGAGTTGATTCTTTCTTCAAACAATTCCTTCCAGTTGTGTTAGATAGCGACTTTGATCGCTTAATTATATGGATGTTGGAGATGGATCCAAATGAATGACTGTTGTCTACTAGAGAAATTTGAAATATTGGGGTGCATACCTGGAAAAAGTTCTAGTCCTCCAGAAGTATTATACACTCTATGTTCCCACTATAAATTTGCCTTCGTAGATATTTGTGGACCTCACATTGATAGCAGGGGATTCCACCTTATTTTTAAAAGTGCGTGATTTTACAAACAATAATTGGAGGTAGTATAGAATATTTTCCATACTTTAGTAATATAGGACATTTTCTGTGCATACCCTCCTAACCAATGTAGAGAGAAAGAGAGGGCCATCATGAGCTTAAATCATCAAACTTGCTTTTTAGAGTTGCAGAGTCTTAATCCAATAATAGATTGTGTAGAGATGCATCATTTGCAAGATATCTCTCATGAGTAAAAGCTTAAATTTTAAAATTTGTGTTTATTTGGTTTCTAAAACTTTTAAAATTACAAATTTAGTTTTCAAACTTTTAAAATTACAAATTTAATCCTTTTGAAATTTATGTTTATTTGATCTCTAAACTTTCTAAATTATAAATTTAGTCCTCAAACTTTAATATTTATTACAAATTCAGTCATGAACTTTGAGGTTCATGTTTATTTAGTCTTTGAACTTTCAAACTATAAATTCGCTTTGGATAGCTTTTAAAATATAGAAATTTGAAGTTCCACTAGACATATAAAGCTCAAACTTATATATATAGTAGATCACAATTTAAAAGTCAAACACCTATTAGACAAATAATTAGAAGTTGATAGATTGGTTAGACTCTTTTATAAGATGAGACTAAATAGATACAAATTTAGACTAAATTTTCAGTTCAACTAGTTTTTTGTTTCCAAAACTAGCTATACAATGATCATTCTTGGATTAGTGGATAAGTTTTGAATATGGGTCTTTAGGGGGAAAGGAAAAAAGTGATAAATATTAACTTTACCTTGCAACTAGCACTTTAAATTCAAAAGTGAAAGGATGTTCTTATTCTTGAGCCCCTTTTTGACCTCCCTTTGCCACTTTATGCTCTACTGGCTTCCATTTGCATTAATTCAAATGACTCCGAAACAAATAACTTAGAGAACATTGTCTTTCCAATGCAAAGAATCTAATCTATCAATTTTCATGCTGGCAAGGCAGGGATCCAATCCCTATATTGGGAAAAGAGAAAGGGCAAACGAAAATGACAAACCATTAGAAAGGATGAATATGGTATGGTGGACACAAATAGACAACAAAGGCTGAGCTCTCTCTTTATATTCTATACCAAATAGAAAAATATTCCTGTGGGTTACATACATATAAGTTATATGTATTATGCATACAACTCTTTTTGAGATTGTTAATCTAATTGCCTAAGAAAACCTTGAATCTTTTGCTCCTTTCTTTCCTATCAAGATTTTCATGTCTGCAGAACTCATTTACATCAAAGCAAACACTTTTCCCTACAGATCAATTATATTAAGTTTGCTTTTGCCATTTATGCTTGTTTTCCTCCTTTGGAGAAGTTTAACGGTATCTTTCCAGTCTTTGTTGATTACCTCGTACATTGATAGGATTGTGGGCACCGTGTCGAAAATACATGGTGCTTCAGCTTCATGATTAGTGTGAAGATGCCATAGCAAGGAATGTGCATTAGAGCCACGGATAAGTACCTTCAATCGCAAGACAATCAGTTTACCCGCATATTCAAAGCATTTTTTTTTTTTTTTTTTTTTTTTTTGTTGCTGAAGTTTTGATGAAAATGCAAAACAGAGTTGACAAGAAAACACCAAGACACTTACCAAAGAGGAGCATATGAAGATGAGAGATCAAGAAAGGGATATGGCCACCTGTTTTGCGGGGAGAAATCATTGTTGTAACAACATGAATAGAATCAAACTGAAAAAGAAAGGACGAGAGGCAATGATTTTACCATAATCTCACACAAGCGTGAACTATCCATTGAAAGATTACGTAAACGACTGTCCAGAGGAAGAAATATCCGATTCGAAACCATGGGAATCGCTGAAAAGTTGTGATGTATAAGAACTGAGCCATGGTATAACAAGAGAAGCAAAGTGAAGTTGTTTTCATCACTTACCAAAGAGTTCAAAGCGGTATCTCCTAGCAAGAAAACAGCATTGATTGTGTGCATATTTATTATCAACTGCCAAGGAAAAAAAAAAGATCACATTAGCTCTTTAGAGCAATGAAGTTGGGAGCAATTGAAAACTTCCTTATAACCATTTTTTTGTAAACACAAATAGAAATGAGCCCCCTAGCAGTTTACATGGTTATATGATTATGCATTTTCATAAGCTCAATTTGCAGCTGCTAAGCACTTACGAAATTAAGGTTGTAATCTTTAATGGTGAGAAACGGAACGATTATGAACCAAAAGACGCAATCTGTCAGCATAACAGCACCTGCATTCATCTTTCAATAACAGAAGGGGCCAAAAGCAAAAGGTCAGTAAACTAATGAAGAAAATGGAATCAAATCTTCAAAACTTTGAAAATGGTAATGGTGATGCTCAACAATGCACCAACCTGGAAGATAATCTGAAAGACATAACCCCAAAATCCTGCACGTTGACGTACGAGACAATGTTCTTCACGAAGGGATGGATTTTTCTCTGTATTTGAAGTAATTGAACCATTTCCACCTGCAGAAGTGCCTTGTTCTGCATCTCCCTCCACATTATCCACTTTCTCACCACTAACTTTCTTCTGATACTGGTAGCAGCCATTAATGGAGAGTAGTGATCCAAGCTATGAACAGAAAATTGGAGATTATGAGCAAACAAAGATTGAAAAAGGAGAGATATAGAGAGAGAGGAACATATATGGAAACAAGGCTCTTTGAAAATTGATGAACATACCCCAAAATAAATGGTGATTGAAGTAAAAGTCCACCTGTTTCACACAACACAACCATGAAAAAACTGACATAAGTAACAACATGCAATACTAAAGGAACAAAATTTTGCACAGGTAAAAATGTTTGAATTTCTAAACAAAACTTCCCCCATTTCTTTGACTGAAGTATAGAAACAAAATCAATGAAAACTCACTGAGTGTAGAAGTAAAATATATCGCCACCATCAACAATAGCAGTGACTATGAGGAGCACCAAGAGTACACAGAAAGCCAACACTCTGAAGGCCAACAGCCAAGCAGGATGTATTCCCTTAAAACAAGGCCGCCATGTTTCATCGTCATACAAAGCTCCAGCTTCTTCTTTCTGAGTTTCTTCTCTGTCACATTCCTTATTCCCACGGGCCTCATATTTCCATATCAGGAACAATGCAAAACTCAGTGTAAGCAGAACCCATATAATGCAAAGCAGAACCCTCCAATTGAGCCAGTAATTGGAGGTTGTTGTATCATCCGTCATGATAGGCTGCCAAGACTTTTTGGGGGATCCTGTTAAAAAACTCATTTTGTTACCAGGGTTAGGAAAATGGAGCTTTTATGAGTAGAGGGTATAAACCAAATGTGGATTTAGAAAAAGGGAAATTATTTTCCTTGAATAGTCCAAGAATGAAGAATGCAAAATGTTTAAACAAACTGGAAGAAGAAGAAGAAGAAGAAAAAAAAACAACTTTCCTCTTCAATTAAGAGGTTATGTTGGGTAAGAAAGAATCACTTAGTTTCAAGGAATGGGAGTAAAAATTTTGAATGCCTGGTTTTAATCCAGCTAAATTGAGAGACAGGAAAAGAATACAAAACAGGGAAAGAATACAGAAGATAAAAACAAAACAAAAGAATTGACAGTGACCAGTTATTTTTCAGGGAATCTGAGAACCAGAAGGCAAGAAAAGGAAAGGATTGAAGGCAACTGGGAAACCCAAAAGAAAGAATGACTTTTGAAAAACCAGAGGTAGAAGAAATAAAATGATCGAAATCAAAACCCTCACTGGACAGAGGAGAGAACTCAAAAACAAATAAAAGAATGTATTTGTTAACAAAGAAAAGGATAGCACTAAGGCTGAAAGAGCTGAAATAAACAGTTATTTTAAGAAAAAAACTCAAACTTTCTGGAGAACCCAGTTTGAGGAAAGGTGAACAGAAACATCTTCACAATCCATAAATGCAAAACAGAGCCAAAGTGGACAAGTTTAAGGGAGATTTTTGTGCATAAAATAATGGAAGTATGTGAAAGAAGATTGTGAGATGGATAAGAAGCTTAAAACAAGAACAACCCATTTCCCATTTGACCAAAGAAAATGCTTGAAATGGGGGAAGACAGATTCGAAACTTTAAACAAGTTTTTAGAAGGAAATATGAAAATAGAGTGATAGACATTAACAAATAATATAGTGTAAAGGAAGAGCAGCTAAATTCTAAGGCAAGAAAAGAGTTTATACTTACAATGGAGAGGAAGAAAGTGGGAAGTGTGTGATTGGGGGAGATGCTTTTCTTCTTTGCCTTGGAGAGAAATTAAATAAAAGCAAAGCTGGAGAGAGAGAGAGAGAGAGAGAAGAAGAAGAAGAAGAAAAAGCCTGTGGAGCTTTGGCTGCAAGCTTCTCTTTTTTCCCATTACCTCAAAATCAAATACAGAATCTTGAAAAATAGGAATAGACCAGAATCCTCTGCCAAAATCTTAATCTCTCCCATATTTCCATGCAATTTTCCATTTATTTTTTTATTTTCCCCCAAGGAGCATGTAAATATTTGTCCCCTCCTCTCCTTGGTTTTCATTTTCAATGTGTCAATGAAGAGAGAGAGAGAGAGAGAATAATTTTGTTGGAGTGCATGAAGTGGAAGGTGCTTTTTGAAATGGCATAAAATAAGACAGCATTTAATCTCACTTCTTCATTTAGCTAGCCACTCTAAATTTGAAATTCATTAATCCTCCATTTCAATCTATGAAAGTTATAGAAATGATTTTAAACTAATTACTTTGTTTGAAATGAGAAAGATTTGAAATGAATGTAGTTAAAATTTTATGTTTGGATGATAACTGAAAAGAAAAAGAAAGTTAAGAATTTACTAATATTGACTTTTGACTATGATGTGTTAATTGAAAATTAGAATATAACAAAGTCAATTAAGTAATTTACTTTTAAATCTTATGAACTTCCGCAAAATCCGAGCATTTTGGTTAGGAAAGTTTTTTTTAAAAGTAAAAACAGGATTTGAAATCATTTCGAATTATAACATCGTTCTCTTTCCTACAATAACAAACAATGGATTTCATTTAAAATCTGGTATGAATTGAAATCCCTCAAAACTATGAGGTTCTGAACAAGTAATAAGTCTCAAAATAAAATTAAAAAATAATAATAGGGAAAGAATAAATACTATTAAGTAAAATTGTCGCTTTAGTCCTTCCATTTGGCAATTTTGGATGTTTGTAGTTTGATTTTTTTTTTTTTTCATTTTAATCCTTATATTTTATTTTTATAAGTTTAGTTTTCAACGTTAGTTATTTGTAGCCAAGACGAACATAGCTTAATTGACATATAAGAATATTATTGACCACAAGGTCTAAGTTTGAATCCCTCCTATTGTACTAAAAAAAAGAAACATTAGTTACTTATAACCTATTTAAATATTCTTATAGACCACAAGGTCTAAGTTTGAATCCCTCCTATTGTACTAAAAAAAAGAAACATTAGTTACTTATAACCTATTTAAATATCTGGTGAAAAAAATATTTTTACTGTGTTGGGTACAAATAAAAAATATATATATACTTTTAAAAATTAAGAATTTAAGTGGGTTTAGTATAGTTTCTCGAATGATTTTAGATTATGAAATGTGTGTTTTTTTAATAAAATATTAATAAATAAAAAGCACTTTAAAAAACTGAATTAATTAAAAGTTATTTTTGAATAATATATCTCTAAAAGAGTTTCTTCAAAACTAACTTTTCAATTAATCGTCTAAAGTCATTCAAGATTCTTACACTAAACACATTTTAAATTAATATTTCCAAAAATATTTGTAGAAAAATTGATTTTCTTAAAAAAAAAAAAAAAAAAAAGTACCTTTTTCACAAGTTATTTGAAAACTCATTGTTTTCAAATAGTTGAGAAGGTAACTTGATACCGGAAAATGAGCTATGCCAATTTATTGACTCTAGATCAAAGACTAATCAATAAATTTATATTTTTTAAAAAAAAATACATAAATCAAATAATAATATTAAGTAATCAAGACAAACAAGGCACACTTTATCCAATTATGATAACTTACAAAAACTTAGAAAGGATAATAATAAGAAAAATAATAACATATGATAGAGTGAGGCATTTTGTGCTCCAAAACAGAGGAATTGCAAAAAGTGAGGCAAATGATTTGGTAATGGAAGCACTATAATTGGAGGTGGGGCCATAGTTTTGACCAATGATTTTGAGCCATCTGATATATCTTTTGCAATCCAAGATCAATCAAGATGAAAATCATAAAAAAGTTGAAAGCATAAGGCAATATTAGAGCCGATGTCTAGTCCATAAATAAATAAAATAATAATACATTTTAAAAAAATAAAATCTGATGTTACGATTGGGGGGCATAGTGTCGTTTAATATCTAAAAAGTTATAATCATAATGTTAGCTTTATGACAAAGAATGAGATTGGTGTGTGTTTAGAATGGTGTAGGGGTGGGACCCTAACATGTGATCTTGACTCTCCTTTGAAAATTTAGGACAATATGAGTTTGTAGGACACTTGTCCTTCATGCATTGCCACTCTTTTCTATTGTGGTGGAAAAGGATAAAACTAATAATATATATACCCATAAAGTTTAGAGATAAAATAAAACGGTTTAAAATTACTTTCAATCCTTAAATTTTTTCAAAAATAATGGGTAAAAAGTATTTTTGATCTTTGAATTTTCGTGAAAATAATCTTTTAGTTCTTTTCACTTATAAATTTATAAGAAATTTGTAATCCAAAATAATAAATATAATGAAAGTGTTTATCAATGAAAAAGAATAGGTTAAAAACTACAAAGTACTGTGTCCTTTTTTTTTTTTCTTTCTAATGTGTAAGATTTATGACCACTCCAATAATATAAAAAAAAAAAAAAAAAGGACACAGTACTTTGTAGTTTTTAACCTATTCTTTTTCATTGATAAACACTTTCATTATATTTATTATTTTGGATTACAAATTTCTTATAAATTTATAAGTGAAAAGAACTCACAGATTATTTTCACGAAAATTCAAAGATCAAAAATACTTTTGAACCCTAAACTTTTGTGAAAGTAAGATGTAATTTTCATACATTCAAATTTGTAAGAACTTAATCTTCAAGTTTTGAAATTTGCATAATTTGGTATCTAAATTTTATTGTTTGTAACTATTCAATTCATACTATGAAAAATCTCAACAAGTTTTTTGTCTTTTATAAACATATGTAGTCCCTAACTTGTTTATTTATAAGAAAAATATGAAAAGAACAAAAACCTTTCTAGCCCTGAAATTTTGAAGAACAGATGTATATGATTCTTAAGTTTTCAAAATGTACATTTTTAGTTCCCAAGTAGTTATGAATAAGTGCTTTTGATCTAAGTTTTCAAGATGTACCTTTATAGTTTTCAAATTCGAAAAATAGTTTAAAAGGTCCCTCAAATAACTCACTGTCATTATTTTAAATAATAATATGTCATTTTAAATGAGAAAAATAATTTTTAAAAATTATCTCTCCTTTCTAAAAGTACTACTTTTAAATATTTTCTAATTTTAAATATTATATAATTATTTTATAAACCTATTCTTAAAATCCAAGACACGTAGATTTCAAAAACTCAAGTGATTAAAAAAGTACATTTTAAAAATTTATGGACCAAACATACATAATCACAACTAAAATTAACTTTTCCAAAAAATCTCATTAAATCTTTAAAAAAAACCTACCAAAATTCAGAAATTAATATCAAATTATTCTAAAATAAACTTTTGCGACTACATTGTTAATTCCAAAAAAATTTCAAGAGACCAAAAATACTTTTAACAAAAAGAAACGTTAAAATTAAAATTAAAAAAAAAAAAAAAAAAAAAAAAAAAAAAAAAGATATTGGCGCGAAGGCATTCAGTACCATAGTAATACTAGACTACTAGATATTTCTCCACCTCAGTCCATCTAGTTTGAAGACTACATATGATGATACTTGTCTCTTTAATTTTGTGCCATGTCTCATGTCGGGCAGAGATTGAGAATCTACACACATTTGAATTATTATGATTATTGTTATGGATTCATGCATGTGTTATGTGATTGACCTTCTCCAAAAAGAACAAAAAAAAAAAAAGTGTATATCTTGACATTAATATTTTCTTGCACATAAGTACTCAGAAAAAAGGTTCGATAATTAACAATTTTCAAAAGATTAATGATTTTTCAAAAATTCGGATACCATTTCCAATTTAATTTCAAATTTTATTTTTGGATAAAGGGTTAATGCACATTGCAATTTGCCCTTTTTTTGTGTATAGGAATATAATTATCGGGAACAAAAATAGCAGGGCTATATATTAATCACCTGCTAGCAAACTCCAAGGTCCATCTTCCATCTTGCTGGTCTCCCTGTGAAATTGGGAAATTCAAAGAATAGCTTCATTTTTTTTTTTTTTTTTGTTTTCTTGCTGTTCATATTTGAAGCAAAAGGAGAAAAGAAAAAGAACATACAGCTAGCTAGAATAAAGTAGAATATTGAAGATCATAAACAGTAAATCAAAAGGAATAAAGCGAAGTTACTCTGATTAATTGGGAAGAAAATAATCTCCTTTATGACGAGGGAAAAATACTTCGATTTATTTTCTCTATATAAATACATGTTGCTTTTCTCCCCCCTTTTTTTGGCCATTCAAACTAATAATTAAACAAAGAGGAAATCTGTTTAGAAATGACGCTAAGTAGGAACCAAGCAGAAATCAAAATTACAAACTTACGTTTAAAGAGCAGACCCTTGTTCTCCAGCTCGCTCCTACACTTATAGTATCAAAATAAGCATATTTGTAAAGAGATAAAATAAGGTATATACAGAGAGAAACCTGGTATTTAAAGGGACTGAAACAAACTCCCATGCAGTTAAAAAATGCAGAATGTGAGGGCAGAGAGGAGCAAATGCATATATAGGATGCGTCTGAAAAGACTTTAAAAAATGCAAAGTTAAGCTGTAATGGCTAAGCAATTGTGTGTTTTCACGTCTTCAACCTCTAGAGATTGTAGTGTAGTGCAAGGAATGAACTGTAAGATGAAAAAAGAACAAAAAAAAAAAGAAAGCACTAGAAATCTGCAACCAACACTCTTCAATTGTTCAAAGACTCACCTAAACACTATACATCAGCTCACTGTTTCGAGATGTCGTGGAGTGCCCTTTTCCAAGAACCATCGGGACTAAATTTTTTGTGTTGTGCCCTTTTCGTACAACCAAAATAGAGGGCAATTTATATGACTTATATGACTTTTCACAGTTGTAGTTGATTATATTACCACGTAATTTTATGTGGTGAAATATTGAGAGGCTAAGCTAACTAGAGATAAATTTATGGCATATTGAGAGTGATTCTTAAATGATTAAAATCATTTTTGTCGTTTCAAAATCACTCCGAAAATATTTTTAATCATTCAAAATACATTTTAATGGTGTGGAAAATGTGTTTAAAACTGTAAAATCAAACATTGAATTGATTATGAGTGATTAAAGGTGAGTTTCAAAGTAAATTTAAATATGACAAAAGTCATTTTAACCTTTTCAAGATCATTCCCAAACATGTGAAGGCATTGGCAATAAGAATTCCTGGTAGTGGTCAACTGGGGAGGTTGCTTTTTGGAGGCATAAAACAGGTGTAAAGACATAGTAAATGGATCTTCAAATAATGTAAATATTTGGTAGAAATAATGTTCATTTATTCATATATTGTACCGACTCACTGCTGCATTGATCATCCACTCCTGCCGGCTTGCCCTGGTCAAGAGAGAGCTCCAAGCCCATATCGAACCTGTTAAATTTATGTGCTGGAAACGGTTAATCGAAGGAAAATGTCAAAGGCAAAGTGGAAAGGGTAAAGGGTAAAGGATAGTAATAATAATTAATAACAATTTGTACAAGCATATTTACTCCGCTGACCAATCATTTAACGCAGCAGCGTGAGGAAGAAGAAGCATTAAAACCTACCAGAAAGAAAAATTTAAAGCAAGACTGCAATGTACAACTGAACATAAATATGAGATCTTCCCCACTTTTAATCATCACGACGGGTCCTACATTAATCTGAAATGTTGATGACAATTATGAATACAATATGGTTCAACTTCAATCTGACTGAAAGCTTCATAATAATGAATTAGGTCTAACTATTCGCTTAAAGTTGCAACAAATCTATACACATTGATCTTTACAACAACTCTCTTCAGAGTTCAAACATAGAAGATCCTAACATTTCCAAATTCATTTGTGAATATAATGGATTTGTTGGCAAGCTTTAGTCTTCTGCATCCCCAACGAAAGAATATCTACAAAATCTGCAAACAGCATTTTTGACAGACTTCTTGATGTCCCGAAAAACCTCCGTATGGTTGACTTTAGGTTGCAACATTAGAAAGCATCTGTGCCATCTCCTAATATGGAGAGAGAAAACGGAGCAATAGCAACGTTAAATGATTGTTCACCCATTCGGTCGATGTACTTCATTTCAAAGTCACCTTCCTGCATCACATTTAGTAAGAACTTAGTTTCTAACCCGTATCCAAAATGCCAGAAAAGCATGAATTCACAATTGAGAATAAATATTTATTTAATATGTAAGATTATAACATTTAAAAAATTCTGTATTTTTCCAACAATTTATATATATTTTTTTTTACGTATTAACATATACAAAACTTTACATCAAAGAATGGGTTGACTGAGAAGAATTTGATGGAAAGCATGATGTGATTATGCAATGCGAGCAAGCAATTACTGAAGATAAATAGCTTGTTTAGCATCAATGCAATTTCCAGAGAAAATGCCTCGCGAGACTTATTCTTTTTCATCTTTTTCATCAATCAAGGAGGTTCAGGCTTGTTAGACATCTCTGAGTTTGAAAATGACGAGGGTTGCTTCTTACCTTGTTAGACATAAACAAGAAGGAAAGTAATATTGCATCATAGGTATCTCACTAAAAAAACACCAAAAATTAAAGATTCCCAAGAAATCATGTTTGAAGCGTGCACTCCACATGAGAGTTAAAAATTCCCACGGTAAAAGAATGTGACAGCTATTTTAAGTTTAATTATGCAAAACAAGTTTGACTGTAAATTTTACTGAATCAATTCAAAACAATACGCTATAGCAGTTCTTTTCCTGGATCAGAAAAACTTATAGTTATAGTCTATAGATGAGAAAAGAAAAATCTTTAGTACAAGAATCACATGAGTAAAATCATTCTAACCATTCTGCCGTTAGCAGTACTTAATGGGCATGCTGATGAATATTCAAACCCAGTCCCAGGAAGTATAACTGGTTGTTCACCAATAACACCAACACCCCTGCAAATAAAATTATTAAAAAAGAAAAAAAAACATGACCAGGTTGTGTCGGAGAACACCCTCACAGGTTTAATGAATCAAAGAGGAAAGTACCGAATCAAGTCAAACTTACCAGACATTTTCTGTTTTACCATTTGCATCGGTGATAATCCAATGTCTTCTGAGAAGTTGAATTGGACGGTTTGAATTATTGGTAATTCTTATTCGGTATGCAAAAAAGTACTGCTTCTTCGAAGGTTGGCTTCGGTCTTCTATGTATACACTCTTAACTTGTACCCTGATACCCTACAGAATCACTCATTAAAATCATGTCTATATTCGATATTTTTGTACTCCATTGCTCAAATCAATTTATTCCAAAGGAGGGCATGGTGTGAAACATAAAATTGTTTCAATTAAACTTTTAAATTGTTATAAGTAAATCAATTTAGACTCTTTATTAAAATAATATTCAACAATCGTCCATGCATTAAATTCTTACATGTGGTAGACTTCTTTAAATATAAGATTAATAAAATGGACAATTAGAATTGATGCATGGACAATTTTCAAATGAAGCTTTAATTGAGAATCTAAATTGATTCGCTTATGAAAGTTTATGGTTTGATTGATAAAATTGTAAGTCTTACATGATGTTTATCCAAATAGAACATAATGGAAAGTGTAAATTGATACACTTACAAAAGTTTATGGTTTAGATTGATACAACCCCCAAAGTCTTGGAGTGTAAATTGATATAGTATTAAATCCATCAACAATATTGATAAGAAGATCAAGAAATGTACCAATGTTGTTGCATCACTCGCACATTTCAGAAGACAGTGAGGAGCAATTTCATTCAGTTCATCACGATATTTAGCAGCATCCTGAATTTTTTTTTTTTTTTTTTTTTTTTTTGGTAAAAGATCAGTAGAAAAAAGTAATGGTGAAGACATGGTATCATGATATGAAATAAAGTTATTATATCTATCTATCGGCTCTGAAGTCATATTTAGCAGTCATTCATAGAACATTGAACAGGGTAATACATAGCATTTGACTATTCTATGTCTTTCATTGCAATTTTTTTGAACAAGAAATGAAGCCAGCCAGAATAACAGCTATGCAGAACTGCAAAAAGGTATTACGAAGAACCAAACAACAACTATGCATAACTGGAACAAGATATTAAGAACTGAAAAGGCAGATAGATTATTCTATTAAGACACTCTCAATTAATCACACTGGGATTGAATATTTACATTCTAGCTCTACTTCCATGATGAAAGATTGCATGGTAGAATAGCATGGCAATAAGTGATGAGATTTGGGACAAAGTGTACCTCAAACCTCTCACTAGAAATAGCCTCCTTCATCAGTCTTCGAATACGCAAAACTGGCTCTTCCTCTTCAAATAATTTTAATGAGTCCCGTATCCTTGCAGCTTCTTCATAATCCTAGATTTGACAAGTGATATACAGAGGAAAAATTCAAAAAGAACGTAATATATGAAAGCTGCAAGATTACAATTGTTTCACCTCTAATACTCGTCCATAGTCAACTTTTTTTTCGTGGGGGAAGGGGGGGCCTTTAAGTTTCTTGCCGGACAATACATCTAAACTCTAGGACGCATATGGCCAGAAAGAAACTCAAACCCTTTCAGGTCATAAATCAAGTGAATATCTCTTCCCCAAATTTATTGACTCCCAATTCTGTTAACAAACATATTGAGATCACAAGACGGCATCCAGCCCCGAAATTGTCTTCCCATTCAACCATATTTAATAGGGACAATTGCAAATATAGCAATCAGACCCAATGGTAGACTCAACATAGGCTATCACTAATAGAAGTCTATCACCGAGAGAGTTTATCACTCGTAGATTTGCTATATTTGCAATTCTTAAAAAATGTCGTTAAACACTTAACTATTAGGCCTAAAAGTGCTACCTATTGAAATTACTCTTCTTATTAATATAGAAACAAAAGGCTACAAGCAAAATAGAATCAATAACTAAGCCGACATCAAAGAATTCCAACTCATAGGAAATAATAGAACACAAGGAAACGAATATCTTGCCATAATTAACGTAGATAAGTAGCAAAAGGCTCCCTAACCAGAAAATCAGTGTGGAGTCAATTTAACTAAACAGTTAAAGGATAATCTGGCCGCAATAGTCAGTAATACGATGTATCAGCAACGATTAAAGAGGGCAAACTGTCCATCCATCCGTATCACTATAGGAACCTACGGACCTTATTCCACCAGACTCGTGAATTTTATGCACCAATTAGCTTAAACACATTGATTTACGAGACTCGCGGTTGTGAGAGAAAGCGAAAAGAAGAGAGATAGACCTCGGACTTGGCAGCAACCTCCAATTGCTGCTTCAGTAGTGCATAAGTTTCACTGCGGGATAGAAACGAACGACTCCGACTCGTACTGGCGCTCTGGCTCTGTCCTCCGCCACCATCACCATTTCTCTCCGAAGCACATGCTAGAATCCTACAAGTTCTTCCAAATGCTCGACGGCCCCCAAAACACCTTACTGCCCCGACCTCCATTTCCGGAAAGCAAAAGCTTCCTCGTCTCGGAAAATTCATCCTCAATCCCGCATTAAAATCACCTACAACCTTGAAGCTTAACGAATGCATTCTCCCGTATTCTTCCAAAATTCTGCTAAATTTCTCACTGTTCAAATCGAGAGATTCTCTCTCTGATCTGATAAAACTGTGCAAACGACTGAATAAGCGAGTGAATTCTGTGTTGGCCGTGAAGACGCTCTGTTTTTCTTCTTCCACATATAATATAATACCTTGTACATGAAATTGGGACTATAATCTAAAATCTTTTAATGAAATTACGCAAATACCCCTGATGCAAGAGTAGAATGGATGAGATAAATTAGGGTTTGTGGGGAAAAGGCATGTATCACCTATTCCTTATATAACCTCAATACTTTTTTTCCTTTTTTTTGTCCCTTTCAGCTCAATACTTGTTTATGTGAAAATACGAAGATTCCCACGAAGTACGTGGCAGAGAAATTTACACGTGTCAGATGCAGTGTGGTCCTTCATAGCATTGTCATCCAAATGCTGCTAAACTCTTTTCTTTTCTTTCCTTTTGTTCAGTTTTGCTAGATAACTTATACAACATTAAAGAAAATAAAATTTAAACAAGAAACAATACTATGTTTGATAACTATTTTTTTTTAATAATATAATATATAAAAAAATATATCTTACATTAAACATCGAAAAAGATGTTATCAAAAGTTTATGTCATTTAATAGAAGTAAGTCTCGATGACAAGTAAATATAATAGCAAAGTTATATCATATCCTCCATGCATTGCTCAAATTTGATCAGCATTATTGTCTCTAACTTGAGCTATTTGTCTTCAATGATGTCAACTTAATTATATAATTATATAAATATTATAGTTGTAAAATATTAAAGTTAAGCTAAATGAATGTCTTAGTCAACAAAATTTATATATTGTAAAATTCTACTCAGTTTCAGATATAGTGAAAATATTAGAACTAAAATAATATATAAACATATAAATATTAGAGAATTTTAAAATTCAAAATTAAAATAAAATAAAAATAAAACGTTTTTTTTTTTTTAAATATCAATATTAATAAAACAAATAAATAAATTTTAGAAGATGAAAACAAATATAAAAGAAAAGAAAAATGCTTAAAGTGGGATTTGAACTCATAACTAATGAGAGAAAGTTAAGTACCAAGAGCACCAAAATATACCAATTATTACTTAAAGAAACCATAAAGTAGAACCAACACAATATCAAGGGAAGCTAATTTTTATTGTTTCTCACCACTTTTTTTAGAAATATTTCTTAAAATTTAGAAACAATAAACGAAAATAGTTATGAAATAAGTCCATCTTTAAAAATGAGAAACAAAAAAAGGGAACGTTATCAAATGGACCCTACATTTTAGGTTTAGTTTCCATTTGATATTTAGATTTCAAAATATTACACTTTTAGTCTTTAAGTTTTAATTTTGATTTCAATTTAGTCATTAAGTTTTAAAACGTTAATATTTTACCTTTAAGATTTGAGTTTTGTTTCAGTTTAGTTCACAAGTTTTAAAATTTTACACTTTTAACTCAATTTATCATTTAAACACTCATTTTTGGTTATTTATGTCAATATGTATTAATTAATTTTAAATAATTATGAAGTGAAATTTTAAATTTAATTTTAATAGAGATGAAAATTAGTGAAATTTAATTTATTTTTAATTATTTTAAACTAATTAACAAATATTATTACTGAAGATCATAGTGAAAAATCAATGTTAAAAGTATAAATAATCTTAAAATCTACAAACTAAATTAAAACAAAACTAAAATCTCAAGGATAAAATTGTAATGTTTTGAGATTTAGTGACTAAATTGAAACGAAATTTAAAACTTAAGAACTAAATGTATAACAAACAAATAAAAACTAAATCTAAAACCTAAGGACAAAAGATGTGATTTTTACATTGGCAATTTCTGATGGTGAGATTTTTTTTTTTTTTTCTAAATACTATTTTAAATTTTGTTTTTTCGTTCTTTTTTTGTTTTTGTTTTTTTACTTTTTAATTTCTTATTTTTTTCTTTTTATTTTTAATTGATTTTTATTTTTTTTTTTTTTTGTTTTTATTGTATTTAAGGGGTAGAGAAGGGAATGTGTGTTTTTTTTTTTTTTTTTTTTTATTTTTTTTTTTTTTTGTTTTTCTTTTCTATTAAGGTGGGAGAAGAGGAAATGGGATATTTTTTTTTTTTTTTTTTAAATACTATTTTAACTTATGTTCTTTCGTACTTGTTTAGTTTTGGTATTTATACTTTCAAATGTCTAATTTTAGTCTATATACTTTCAATAGATCTTAATTTAGTTTTACTATGGGTTGATTGTTGATTTTCCCAAATGCTTTTTTATTAGTTATTAACATTTTTATTATCAATCTTGAAAACATATTCTCATGTTCTATTTTATTATACTAAAATATAACTTTGATGGACTAAATTTAATATGTATTAAACGCACAAGAACTAAAAACAGATATTTGAAATTACAGAGGCCAATTAAACAAACTTCTTGAATAGTCCCTATAGTAGGGACTATTCACGAGGATTTTATCATACTATATGGACTATTTTTAGGTTTTATCGAACCACATGGATTAAATTCTAACTTTTAAATTCATTGAGACTAAATTCTAGTTTTCTCAAAATTATAGTGACCAAATTTATAATTTAACCTATATATATATATATATATATTATTTTCCTTCTAACGTTTAATATAGAGGGATTATTCTCTTCATTATTCCCCATTGCTTCTCTTTTAAAAAATGCATATAACAGAGATTGTTGGATTCAAATGTCTAACTATTTAATCGATAGTACACCTTTTAATAAGTTGAGTTATGCTTAAATTAATTTAATAAGTTGAGTTATGCTTAAATTAGTGGATAAGACACCAATTACCAACCAAAGATTGATAGTTCAATTTCCCTATTACAATAAATAAACATCACACGTTAGAGATGATAAATAATATTTAGGTAAATTATACTCTTTGGTGGTTCTTGATGTTTGAGCAACGTATTAATTTTGTCCCTATATTTGGAAATAGTGTGCAACCTTCGTCTCCAAGTCTTGGAAATCATTCAATTTGATCTATGAATTAACTTCTAAGTAAAATAGCTAATGGACATGTTGGCATGGTTGGAATATCATGACATTTTCATAATAAAAATGGTGATATGTTATTTTTTCGTTAAAAAAAAAAAAAGAAAATCTCCCATTTCCTCTTCTCCCACCTTAATAGGAAGGAAAAACAAAAAAAAAAATAAATAAAAATAAATAAATAATATGCCTCATTTTTTTTCTTTTCATAGAACATTAAAATAAGATAAGAGATTCGAATTACAAATTCTTAATCGTCACATAGTTAAACTAGTTGAGTTCATTTCTTCACTATATCCATAGCATATATACTATGATATATGCATCATTACTTATTATTGCTTATTGCTTCTAAAATTTGAAAGAAATTTACAATTTAAACCCAAAAAAAAGCGGGCCCTAAATTCATCTCAAAATTCCCTTTGATGGACTGCGCTTTAGTGCATAAATATGGGGCCCGATCAATAAAGAAGAAGGGAGAATGGGCTCGAAGCCCACTCACTAATAAACAAACACCAAGTAGATCCTTTCTGTGTTTTGTTGTATGAAAATTAATTAGAGGTAACTTGGTAAATTAACCTATTTAATTAATTTTGAAAAAAGTTAAATTTATTAGGAATATTATAACAAATTAGATGTCCATTATATAGTAACTAAAGGACATGTGTCTATTAATGACACATCCTTAGTGGCCCTGAAATATTATTACCTACTTATCAAATTGCCTATAAATAGAGGTTTTTGAGGGATATTGTAACACACATTGGAGAGAAAAGAACGAGAAAAAGTTAGTGAAATTTGAGAAATTTCATTTTCCATAAAATCTCACTTTTTTTATATTAGTTTATTTTAAGTTTACTTTATTTAATTTGGTTATTTTAATTACTTTGATATTATTTTATTATTTGTTATTTTAACATTATAATTTTTCGATTTTCGTGTTCTCGTTTTTTCGTCATTTTGCTCCTCAATTTATAACTTTTTTTTTCTAAATGATCGATCTTTAATTTTAAATAAAATCTAAAAATAAATAATATAATAAATTATCTCTTGCCCCAAATGAAGAGACTACTTAAAACAAATTATTGTTGAATCAAATCGAAGGAGGATAGTGCCAAGTTTATTTGAAAGTTCCAAACAAATTATTGTTGAATCAAATCAAAGGAGGATAGTGCCAAGTTTATTTGAAAGTTCCAAAATTGGAAGGCAAAATCTTATTATACCATATTTGTCCTATTTGCAAAAACCAACTGTTGCGGTTTTGAAAACATACGACGTGTTTGAGGACGGGAGATCAAACTTTTAATATGAAATAATTGTAGGATCGTTATAGCAACCCTAGATAGATCAATAGGGTTTATTAAAACTAAATACACTTTTCACTACCTCTAGGCCCAATGAAAGAAATTAGTGAACTCTTTGCAAATAAGTAATTTATTCAAGAATTTTACGCAAATAAAATCACTTTGAATTAAATAATAAATTAACCATCACACTTTAAAATATCATATTTAACTCTTATAAAAAAATTGGTAATGAATATAAAAATTTAAGAACAACCAATCAAAATAAGACAAATATGGGCAATTGATTTCGAGAATTTAAAAAAAATTGCAATTAATTTCATGCAATAAAATATAATAACCAAAATTAATTGCAAAAATAAATTAGGAGAGGGATAGAGAAAATGACACCGTGATTTTTATAGTGGTTCGGTACATCGGCCTATGTCCACTTCCAAAACTTCATACCAGAAATTTTGCTGACTTTTTCCACGAATCAAAGCCCAACCACTACACTACTCTTTTTGCGAGTTCAAGAGCAAACTCAATCGTTTCCACGGATAACTATCAAACCGTTTCAATCGGCTTTTTTTTTTTTTTTTTTTTTTTTTTTTTTTTTTGGTTGGATCAAGAGCAACCCTTACAAAAACTAGGGAAAAATTAAGGAGTGCACCTACGACTCTCTCGATAGAGTGAATTTCTAAATTTGTAGCACTCAACAAACCAATCCTCGTAATACAGTATATATATATATATATATCTCAAGAATAAGATGAAAAGAAGAGTTTAGAGAGAACAATAACGGAGACTTATGAATTATAAAGGATTGTAAAAAGATTTGAAATTTTGTTGTTGAAATTTGGAGAAAATGAGGTATTTAAAAAAAAATATATATATATGTGAAAACTAAATTCAATTTGAGCTATTAGATCTTTGTAAAGTAAAATTGAATGGTTAGGATTAAAAGTAAAAAGTAATATATATTTATTTTTAAAGGCAACTACTTGTTAGACACAAGCATATATAATATTAAATTTTTTCTTTTAAAATCAATTTAGACACAAATATAAAATAATATTAAATTCATATTCTTTTTCAAATTCATTTTCTTTTATAAATCTAAAAAGCAAAAGTCCACCATTTGTCATTCCTCACGTGCTCCAAGTGGCACCTTTTAATTAGTCCACTTTGAGAAAAAAATCTGCCACATATTTTTTCGGTTAAGCTTGTTTAAGCTATATCTTTTTCATTTGAGTTCCGATTTGAGTGATTTTTGGATTTGTTATTTGGAGCTCTATGCTATAAACACTTCAAAATACTCAAATTGTTAGTAAATTAGTTTAGGTTTGTCATAATCAAAATATTAATTAATTAAAATTAATTAATGTTTTGCGTAAAGTGGATGTTATAATTTTAGTACAAAGTATGCGTCGAGAATTACTCAAGTATGTTCATTAATCAGCAAGTTTTCCTATAAAAACTCAAGTGTAAGCTTTTATAGGTTTCTTGGTGAGTCCAGGGTCGAACGCAAGGATTTGTGATAAATTAGGCGTTGAGCCTAGATACATAATCTATGCGGTGACTATACAAGTATTATGTTCAAAGGGGTTTATGTGCCTAAAACTATACATAAAGAATAAATAAATTTTTCTACAATTAACATGGTGAGGTGGACGCGGAGAATATTAATCAAATGTCATTTACAGTCAGATAGCATGCGTTGAGAATGATGATAGAACCATGTGATATAATAGAGTTAATGCAGGAGCTAGTCGTTACTTAAGCATATCTAAGTATATTTACATACCTACAAACTTTAGGTTTGATAATCCATCTTTCGATATTTCGGCGCCACATTAATCTTATCTCTAAGATGCATGGTAAGTTTGCATTGGCAAAAGATGAACTACATCTTTGAAACTCATCTAGTCTTGATAAATGCTAAAGATTAACCATCTACTCTCTCAAGCCAGACAGTCGTGCTTGTTAAATTTGTTTGTCAGACAAATCTATGCAAGCTAATGATATACATTAATCAAGATGTGAATATATTTAATATTGCTTAAGAAAAACTAGCTTCTAACATCTACTCATTCAACATACAAGCAACATTGTGTAAAGTATTTCATATGGAAATGAATGGAAGATAATCGTCAATCGAACTTATATTAAGTAGATAAACCATTCTCTCGAATGTCATTAATAAAACATAAGTAAGAAGGAGAGAAATGAAGAAAGAACAGAAATGAAAGATGTGAAGCTGCCACTGGCAATGTCTTGCTTCATGGAGGCTTGAGATGTTTGCTATCTGATACATAAATGGCATAGGATGCAGGTTTTCACTCACTAGGAGATGACTCTAAAAATTCTTAGAATTTTTCTCACATAAGAGCTTCAAATGGAGGATGGTTATGGTGAGGGAGAATTTGTGTAGAGCTTTCGCCTCTTGAACTCCTTTCTCTCTTCCTTGAATTGAGAAGCTTTGGGCTATTTACAGGAGTCGAAAAGGTGAACTCATGATGACCTGACACCTTTGCATTAAATTCCTCCATGCCCTGCTGCGCAAACTTTTCACATCGTCAGCCCATTGGTTCTGCCATAATCTGATAACTTGTAATCCTTTTGCATATTGACAAAGACAGCTATTGGCCAGACATCTGTATCTGCTTTTTCTTCTCAACGCATGGTCTTGACGCCTGGGTTTGACACATGGGTTTTCACTTCTTTTGTTCTCGCAGCAGCTTCCTCTCTGGTACTTGGGTTATTTGTGCTTCTTTTTTTCTTAATCCTACGTTAAGAACAGAAAAGTTCATATTTTCTCGGGTATATTTTTTTGTAATGGTGCTAACGCATGGTAATACATATTACACACTTCAACTACCAAAATCATGTGTTTAGCCCTAAAGTTACTCTAATTATTTTAAATAGTGAATATAATAACTTGTATTTCTACAAATTATCAATTAATTTGAGATTAAGGCCAAAAAACTAACAATAATATATATAAATTATGATTGAACTATGCTCAGAAGATACTCACATGTATTATAAAATTTCATATACACATATGGACGGTGTTTAGAAAAAAAAAAAAATAGTATGTTTAAACTTTGAATTTTTAGTAATAAATTTATTTGAGTCCAGAAAATGTATAATCTTAGTCTACAAATTTTAAGACCGCTGAGGTTATTTTTTTCCCATTTATCACAGTAAGGGGTTTTAATTAATTAATTTATTTTAATTTTAATGTTGATGTGGCATTAAAATAAAAAATAATAATTTCCCTCTGTCTCATTTATCATCACAATTCACAACTCGTATCTCATGGCAAATTCAACCTCATGAACCTTTTTTGTTTTTAAATTTAACAAAATATAAAGTACAACGAGAGAGGTTCGAATCTTTAATCTCTTAGTCAAATCAAGGAACCATATTTTATATTTGTTGAGCAATGTTCATGTTGGTAACACAATGGATCGATAAAACTTAACACCGAATTTAAAAGTGGGATCAAATGAACCTATTGTTCGTAAAGGGATGATTTGAAAAAAAAAAAAAACCAACTTATCGTTATATATTAACACTATGGATATATAAAAAAAAAATTTATCTTTATATATTATTTTATATTCTAGCCTCCATGTCCCCCCTTTTAATAAAATAATAGCCGAAGAAAATTAACATAAAGAAAGGTGTGGGAAAACGAAAGATGGAAAAAAGAAGGGATCAGACAGAAAGTTATTCCAAGTGATCGCCGGCAGGTGGAAAATGTGTGTTTTTTTCTCTTTCCTCCAATTTTTTATTTTTTATTTAAAAATATTTTAAAAAAAAAAAAAAAGAAAAAAAAGAAAAACCAACTTATCGTTATATATTAACACTATGGATATATAAAAAAAAAATTTATCATTATATATTATTTTATATTCTAGCCTCCATGTCCCCCCTTTTAATAAAATAATAGCCGAAGAAAATTAACATAAAGAAAGGTGTGGGAAAAAGAAAGATGGAAAAAAGAAGGGATCAGACAGAAAGTTATTCCAAGTGATCGCCGGCAGGTGGAAAATGTGTGTTTTTTTCTCTTTCCTCCAATTTTTTATTTTTTATTTTTTTAAAAATTTTTTTTATATGAGACTACGAAGAAGTTAAAACTGCTAAATTATAGACAATTTTGTTATCATTTCTAAGAATTTTACAAAAATAAAATGAGTAATTAACCATTACAAAAGTAACAAGGTTTATTTATTTATTTTTGTTAAGAAGACTCTCTTTCTTGTTCTTCCAACAATTTGCTATATATATACATTACACATTTTTCTACTAAAAAAAAATTAAATGAAAAGTATTTACCCTCACTTGAACCTCCAATTTAAAAAAAATAAAAGCCCATGCCAATGCCATTGCATGGCTCAATTCAACCCTCTTCTTTTAAAAAGCGCTTTACATTTTATAAATCTTCTCCCGCAGCCCCACTGAGGTTGATTTGGGTAGGTGAGAGTACTATCATACATATTATTGAAAAAATAAACCATATATTTTGAATGAAATACATTTTTTGTTAGTATATTATTATTACACCTGCTGTAACTTAATTTTTACACTACTTTCAACTAACGTTTTCATATTTTATTATATACTATTTAAAAATATTTTAAAAAACAAATCAATTTTTTTTTTTTTTAGAAATTCTATTTATTGTGATTTGGTTTAGAACTCAGATGCGTTTTTAATGCAAATTGAAAAAAAATTACTAAAACAGTTTTTGGAAAAATAAGTATAATTTTAGAAAAATAGAAAACCAAAAAAGAAAATGATTAGGCTGATTTTCAACACATTAATTACAATTTAAAGACAAAAATTTAACCTCTTTTAAATATAAATATATAACAATTAATTAAGACAAATTACATCACAAATACTAACAATCTTTTTCTTTTCTAAATTAAACCTACCTCAACATATGAGGGCATGTTTGAGAGACTATTTTATAGCTAAATAACTCTAAAATATATTTTTAATCGTTCAAAATGAATTTTGATAATATGAAAATTATATTTAAGTATAAAATTAAAAATTAAATTACTTTAATAATTAAAAGTACGTTTTCAAGTAAATTTAAAAATTAATAAAATGATTTTGATAATTTTAAAATTGACTAAACAAATACTAACAACCTAAAAATTCGGAGTCCAGTTATTGCAGTAAAAAACTACATAAATAAATAAATAAAATATATATAATGACGAAATAAAATGCTTTAGAATATCCGTCATTAGGTGTTCAATTTTGACTAGTTAATTCCCCAATTTTAAGCGTCCTATTAGTCCTTCATCCTTGCTATTGCATTGCGCCACCAACCACTGCTTCACCAACTTTCTCCTCGGCGGACGCTCCGAGGCCCTCCTCTTTTGCTTCGTCCTCTTCTCCGATCTCAGATCTCGAGCTCAAGCCTTCGAAATGCAGAGCTCTGCGGTCACCTTCTCGCCTTCTCTTCCTCTTCTCAAGCCTCGCAGGCCTCATACTTCATCCTTTAGCTCTGGATGTAACTCAATTCGGTTATCTTCTTCGTCTTCCTCAAATTCCAGAGATCTCGGAGACCTGAACAATGTTGGCCTCCCTTCCTCTTGGCCCCGCCGATCTTGGACTCTGTCTTCGTCTCCTTTTTCCTCCTCGAAACTCCGCCCATGGACCGGTGTGCCCTCGCTTGCTTCGGATTCCGATGCGAGTCATTTCAAGGTTCAGGCTACTGCGGTGCCGGATAGCTCAGGGGAGGCCGCGAGTGCTGGCGGAAGCCTAATGAAAACGTTGGAGCTCGGGTTGTTGTTTGGCCTCTGGTACCTTTTCAACATCTACTTTAACATCTACAACAAGCAGGTTAGGTGTCTTCTTCTTCTTTGAAATTTTACGGTGTTTGTGCATTTTGTGTGGTACGGTTGTTAGAATTCGTCGTTATTTTGATCGATTTGCATGAAATGCCTGCACCGCGAGAAACCGAGGCTTGACAATGTTCCGTATGTGGATCCTTTAGAGAAAAGAAAGTTATTCTTATGCTTAAATTATCTTCGTAATCAATCAAATACGCACGAGCATGGTGTTAGATGTGTTTTTTTTTTTTTTTTTTTTTTTTTTTTCAGT
>QLSR01000371.1:977782-1064280 GCA_031780015.1 Citrullus colocynthis
TTTTTTTTTTTTTTTTTTTTATTGTATTCAGTATTTCTCTAGATCAATATTATTGTATGCGGATTTATCCAGGAGTCTTTCTTATAAGATACTGACGCCAAATTTTCCCGTTCGCTTCCGATAATTTCATATTTCAACTAGGTAGATAAAGAGTTGTTCCATGACGTTGTAAAATCAAACTCTCTTAGTAGATCCGTAGGATTGTGGTATTTTAAGTGAACGCCTCCTTTCTTTTCTTTTTTCCTTTTTCTTTTTATATTATTTTTTTTATGAGAAACAAGAAAGGGCAAAGGAATGATTAGGTATGATTAAGCTCTTGCTGGTATGTTGATACTTGAAAGTCGTATAACCTTTAGAGCAATTTTCCCTTTGCAAATAATCATAATCAGGAGACTTCAGAATTAGATCCATGGTGTCTGATTCAGTAAATTGCTCCTTCAAGATTTCGTGTAACTCTTTTACATGCGCATTCATTTCAACTTTCAACTTGCTTTATACCGATCAAGATGAATTGAAATGCTAGCTTCTTTTGGAGATGAGACCGCTGATAATAATCTGACACTACTTGCTCACAGGTTCTCAAGGTGTATCCGTTTCCTGTGACTGTCACTGCAGTTCAATTTGCCGTAGGCACTGTACTTGTTCTTCTCATGTGGGGACTTAATCTCTACAAAAGACCTAAGATTAGTGGTGCTCAGGTAATCAGTACTTCTCCTCCTTTCAGGTTTTAGGAACCTTGTGGATGTGAAACTTGTTTTGAGTAATGAATTTTCATTTAGGTAACTGTTTACTATACTATATATATATATATTTTTGTTATGAGGTTTTGACTTCTTTAAACTTGAACAGCTTGCTGCTATTCTGCCACTGGCATTTGTTCACACATTGGGAAATCTTTTCACAAATATGAGTCTTGGGAAAGTGGCGGTATCGTTCACTCACACAATCAAAGCCATGGAGCCATTTTTTTCAGTTGTCCTGTCAGCAATGTTTCTTGGAGAGGTATTCTTGCACGCAGTCACTTCTTAGTTAATTATTTATTTTTGTACCATGTGCTTGTATCCTTGGCCAATGTTCTAGTGCTTTTTATGCTTCAGGTCTAAGCATTAACCTTTTAAAATCATGAGAAAAATGCTGGTGTTGTTGTATCTCTTAAGGCCATTGTTGGTGGTGTTTTAACTCTGACGTTTGTATTTATGTCTTTGAAGACTCCTACTCCCTGGGTTGTTGCGTCCCTTCTGCCAATCGTAGGTGGTGTTGCATTAGCATCTGCCACTGAGGCCTCCTTCAACTGGTAAGTCGAGTGTTTTAGTATGTCTATATTCATGTCTACTCTTTTAAGTAGATGACTGACAATGGATTATTTGTGCAATTTCTAATATATCATATTTCTTGTAAAAGGGCTGGGTTTTGGAGTGCAATGGCATCCAATGTGACTAATCAATCTCGTAATGTCCTTAGCAAAAAGGTCATGGTGAAAAAAGAGGTAACGACTACAGATGTATATTTCAGATTACCTTTGTTGCTTCTGTTAGCAGTTGTATTGATTTGGAACTCATTGTTCTACATCTAATGGAGGAGAAAATATTTGTGGGAATGGTGAAAGTAACAACATTTTGTTCTTGAAACAGGACTCAATTGACAACATCACCCTCTTTTCAATTATAACAGTCATGTCCTTTTTCTTACTATCCCCTGTGGCCATCTTCATGGAAGGTGTCAAGTTCACTCCTGCATACCTTCAATCAGCTGTGAGTAATTCAATAAGCAAAGTTCAGTCGAAGTTTCCGTTATTTTTATATCTTGATCTTCAATGTAATTTTTGTCATTACAGGGATTGAACATGAATCAACTATACATTAGGTCTCTTCTTGCTGCCCTTTGTTTCCATGCTTACCAACAGGTAAGGTTTCTAATTTCACTAGTAGAGTTAGATTGTATTCTAACTTTCTCCTAACCTTGTACCTTTTACATATAGTTTTATTTTTAATCTCTACATCTTTAGCTAATATGACTAGAAATTAAACACGAATATGCTGCATCTGTAGAGAAAGTCTATGATATTTTCACAAAAGGGAATATATGAGAAACTTGTAGTTCCGGTGTAAAAATGCATGATGGCATTGACGCACTTGCAGTCTTTAAACTTCTACCACGCCTACTGCTCATTCATTTTTCACATAAAGGGTTTTCACTGACGGGTACTGGGATGATTTTTGCAGGTTTCTTACATGATATTGCAAAGAGTATCGCCTGTTACCCACTCGGTCGGCAATTGTGTCAAGCGTGTTGTGGTCATCGTGAGCTCTGTTATCTTCTTCCAAACACCTGTTTCTCCAATCAACTCTCTTGGTAATACTGAGACTTGCTTCAGTCTTCTGTTTGTATATATGTGTCAAACACTTCTTGATGCACTAAAATACTTGTTCTTGGATCCAATGCAGGCACTGGAATAGCTCTTGCTGGGGTTTTCCTTTATTCGAGGGTTAAGCGCATCAAAGCTAAGCCGAAGACAGCTTAAAAGCCTCCCATGAAATTTTGCCTCGGTAAGTTGGTAGTTGCGATCCATGATGCAAAATCCATCAATGATTTGTTTGTAGTTGCAATCGTTGTAGAAAACAAACTGTAAGGTTTTTGTTCATTTCAGTTTTGTACTATTTCTGCCCTTCAGGATGACTTTTATTCTTTGTGGATAAATAGCCATCTTCATTCCCTCTGGATATCCTGTGCCCATTTCAATTTACTAGCATGCCCACACGATTCGCCAGCCTTAAGTTTCCACAATACTAGATATGAAATCCTATGAACGTTTTAAGTTTTCAAATTTAAACCCAGTCTGTTTGCCTTTTGTTGCAAACTTATTTCACATCTGCCCAATCTCTTCCTCTGTTTACGATTACCACTTAAGTAATTGAATTTTGGCCAATTTGGCCGTCACAATGAGATTGTTTTCAAATAGTAGTGGGATACAGATTCTAAGTAAGAGTTGTAATGCTTAATACAGTTTGGAAATTGGACTAATTTTGGTGGGGTCTACTTCGGTTTTGGTGTTATCGTGCAAGCCAAGGTACTCGAGATCTTTTTGCTTGTTCATCATTATTTGTGGTGGTTTGGAATATTCATCGGCTGCTTCTTTTGCTATCTGCATCAAGTGGGAAAGGCACTATGATTCTAACAACTTTTTTTTTTCTTTTCCTTTTCATTCTAACAACCTTTTTCTCATTTTCATTCTAATAACCTTTTTTCATCCGTTTGTGATGGAAATATTTACTGCTTTTTTAAGTTCTTAAAATTACTTTTTCTTTAAAAAAAAAAAATTGAGCACTTAAAAAGATTACCAAACAATCTTTTCATTAAACTGTGGGCAATGCAAATTGTTAAGAAAAATACTTGATTTCATGTAAAGTCTTTGTGTATTCCATCAACTTGTTTAGTTATAATGGACAATTTTTTTAGGATAATTGTTTTAGATGACATAATTATTGAAAATATTTTTAAATATAGTAAAATGTCATTGTAAACATTAATAGATAATGATAGATATCATTGTCTACTCATATATTTTGATGTATTTGTAAATATATTGGTTTATTTCAGTATATTCTAAAAACAACATTTTTTTATTGAAATATTTTAATTCTTTTTTTATGTGAGTGATAAGAATGGAGGATAAAGATGAGTGTATTTTGAAATTCACCAAGTATTACCCAATTGTTAAAAGTGGCTTTATTTGTAGGAGTCTTTTTTTATTTTTTTTTTAATAGTAAAAGTCTTTAAAAACATTGATTTACTATTTTGAAGTCAATAATATGTCGCAATTAATATCAGGGTATAAATGTAACAACAATCACCTTTAACCCTTTTTACCCTTAAAAAGGTTGACACAATGTAACGGTCTCGTAATAATAATAATTGCACAAATTTTTCCATATCCTATTTATATATTTAATACACCTCGCCTACATCTTTTAGCATCATGTGACGGCTCTATCCAATAAATTCTCCCATAACAAACATTGAATATGGTGAATTAATGATTCACAGTTATGATTACAATTACTTAATCTGTACATAGTGTCAAGTGTGGACTGTCTTTGAGGCTATTTAATTTTTAACCTTTTCTAAGCCACCCCCTTGAAAGAAAAAACAATTAAAGAAACAATTCTTAAATTGTCATATGTACAAATCTCTTGTAACAAATGATCTTGGAATATATTTGCTAATTGAAATCATAACACATGCAGCATTTTATTTTATTTTGCTTTTGGAAGAGAAATGATACATGCAGCATTGGATAGCGAACTCTGGGATTTAAAATTAATGAAAGAGTGGAGAGTGAAGTGTGAAGCCATTTTGGCTTTAAATGATTTGTCGATTCTTTCTAGGTTGGCACGTTTAGATTCGAATCAAACGATCCCTTGATAATGAAGACGCATAATGCCATATTTTAAATTCACATAGATTCCATACGATTTTATTTTCATTGTTAATTGCAAGAATGCCAAATTTTAAATTCACATAGATTTTGATGTTCAATTGGATTTATCCCGGATCTCTGTCTACCCATGAACATAATATAACATAAGTTTTCTTTTTCAATAATAATATTTAGTTTGAAGATTTAAATTCCTCACATTTTAAGTCAAAATAAGTCAATGCTTCAAAAAAAAAAAAAAATTACAAATATAGAAGAAATTATTGGATATTGCAATTTAGACAAAAATCTATCATGTCTATCGACAATAAAATTTTTTAATATCTATAAATAGTTTAGTCATTTTGCTATAATCTATTTTTTCATTAGAAATATTATTTTAATTCTATAAAAAAAATACTATTTTAGAAATTAATATATGCAACAACCATGGATATTTCCAAAACTAATACAACTTAACTTTGGTAGAACTTTTCCATTAAAATGAAAACAGAAATTTACATGGTAACTAAGGTATAAAAATTGAAAGTGGTATGGTACATCATTTTAAACTCAATTTCAACTAAGGCCACGTTTACATTGGTTGAATGAAAAAATATGTAATCTTGGTTGATTCCAATGGATCATCGATTGCAATGGGCCTGAAAGGTAAGATGATTTTATTGTGTTTGTTGGTGTTTACTCATCAATTTTTTCAAAAGCAGTGTCATTGTCATTGAGGCATTTTATTTCACACCATTAATTGAAACGTAAAATTAAAAAGACTAAATTGCCCCCATTTTATATTTTATGATCAACAACAAGTCTATTGACGAGCATTTCAAACAATATTTTCCTCCTCCCTTTGTGGAGCTTCAACTTTGTACTTCCATATTTTAAGGTTCCTTAGAGCAGTTTGTTCCCTCGCCCATTTGTAAGTTGAACATTTTCTACCATTGAACTTGTTTTTTTTATTTGGTTTTATATTGCAGTTGTCTTCAATTACTTGTTCAAACAACTATAGTTAGAGTTATGATCAATGTATACGTCCTATTGATTCATTTGAATTTCAAACATATTTATTCACCGCCATTACTTCTCTAGTGTTAATAAGATACCATTACCATGTTCATAAGTGATCAGTCACCAACTCTCATTGCAACAAAGGGAGTTAATTTGGTTGGTTCACAACCTAGCGTGAACCAACCATCCCCCCACGAGGCATCATTGTTGTTAGTCAACTGCCAGTTGAAGAGAAAAGGTAAGGGGAAGGTGAAAGACGTGGGGAAAAAGTGATGTGTCGGAGAAGGACCAAGTGGCACAAAGGTCTAGAAGAAGAACCGCGAACGTACACTCATGATCATATCCAGTGATTCTGAATAGGATGAGTTTTTCTTCTGGTGCTTGTGGGGGTGGAGGGGGGTCTAGGATTTGCGCCTTTTTTTTTTTTTTGTTTGGTTTGGTGAATGGGGAACCTCGACCCCATTATTTTCTTTAACTTAAATCATGTTACATGTTTCTAACTTTTTTATACGAAATGAAATTCCTATAAATTGTTTATTTATGTTTATTCTATCCATTTTTTGTTTGGTTCATGAGGTTGCCTTTAGAATATACAACAGAGTGACTGAAGAGATAAGAAACTGGTAATAACACATGCATGCAACAAACAGGGTGACTCAAAATGAATTTGTGTCAAGTTTATCCATATTGACTGATATACACGGTAGGTAGGTAAGCATATGGAAAGTTGGAATCTGTAAAATTTATAAAAACATTTACCAATCAATGTATCGGTTATAATCGAAATCGGTATATCGACAGGCATACGAGCGAATGTGTTTTTAAATATTTACTGATTGGTGCATCCATAAAGCTGTATGTTATGATATTTGAGGGTAAAAGATGGAAGTTCGGTATAAAATATTTAAGTGGGTCCCACTGAATATTCAAACTCAATCAGATTAAGCACCTTCCGAAACTAATCAGTTTACAAAATTTGATTACAGATGGTATGGTGGACCCCACATCTAATTGCGATTACGAATGGATGTGTAAACAACATCAAAAGCAATCAGATGGACTCCACTAAGCAAAATAGCAATTGATTGATACTCATTCACCCAACGAAATAGTGGCCTAGATTGAAAACTGAAACCACGGTTAACTTACTTCAACTCTCTAGATATTGTTGATATTATTTACAAAATCAATGATTTCACATCACCTCCTACGTCAAAATAGTATAGATATAATATTATAAACAATGTAATTTACGTTTTTCAATTTTTACCCATTAATTATGTCAAAATTCATCATTTTAACAAAAAAGAAAAAGGAAAAAAGCTAGTCAAAGAAATGAAATCTTTAGGATAAATCAATGCAATTTAGGAGGACTCAATGAAAGGACATCAATTCAAATCCTAGATTTTCGAATTGAGAGAGATCAAGAATTCTCACTATTTCTTAGATTCATGGACCCAATTCAATTCAGTGGGATCTTTCATTCACATTTTTTCCCATCAAGAACGTTTTATTCCAATATCAATAGGTTGATTGTTTCGCTTCTGTATCTTCCAAAAGGAAAAAAGATCTCTGAGAGCTGTTTCCTGGATCCGAAAGAGAGTACTTGGGTTCTCCCAATAACTAAAAAGTGTATCATGCCTGAATCTAACTGGGGTTCGCGGTGGTGGAGGAACTGGATCGGAAAAAAGAGGGATTCCAGTTGTTTTATTTTAACAATTTCAAAATTCAAAAATCAAAATGAAAAATTCTCAAGTCTAAAAGCATAATTAAAACATGCACATACGTATATAGATATTCAACTAGTTTAACCTATAAATATAATATTTTAACCTATAAATCTAACATTTGCTTTTTGGATAATTGTTTTAAATGGCAAAACTACTGGAAATATTTTTGCTATAATGTCACTGTCTCTTGCTAAAAAATAGTGACATATTTGAAATTTGTTAGAGATTTGGTGTTGGCTATATTTGTTCAAGGTTGTTTGGGTTTTGTCCTTTGAGTTGATTCACTGGTTTTTGTTGAGGTTCTGGGGTTGTTCTGCCTTAAAAAATATTAGCTAAAGAGAAATTTGTTAGAGATTTGTGATTGACTATATATTTATCTAAGGCTAGCAAGTTGTGTTTTTCTGACCATTCGCGAGTTGTCACAAAAGTTGCCTTAATTGTTGCAGTAATAAGTGTTGTTCCTACATATTATACTTCCCTTATCTGGAAATATTATGCATAGTTGATTTTGTTGGATACTTTCCTTCTTTATGGGTTGCGTGATTTATTGTTGATTTGTTTTCCTTTTCGAAAGGAATTATTTATTGGTGTGCTTGTGGTCAATCTAGGATTTCTGTTTTCATTCAGAATATTTAAAGAATTTGTGTGGTTTCTGCTCTGAGGCTGTTCTTTGCTATTCGAACTATGAACTGTATCTAATTATTCCCCTATGCAAAATGTGAAAGAATTGTTCTTGAATCAATATGCTCTTCTTTGTCCCAAGGGGAGTTTGAGACGTTAATTGCGATAAGGGATTCTCGGTTTTAGGGGAGCCTAAAACATTACCAACTAAGGGGGAGCCTAAGTTATTCTTGTAGAGAGTCTTTACAAGTGATCAGAAAGATATCATGAAGAAGAAAGGGAGTCTCTTACACTATGGAGTGCCGGAGTGTCTACCACTAATATTCAATAACTTAGGGGGAACCTAAGTTCTCTTAGAGAAGAATCTCATATCTAAGAGGAACCTAGGTGTTTAGTAAGTTAGGCTCTACAAGAATCATTGTAGGAGTGTTACTTTACAGATAAGTATTTTGCTATAAACACTTAACTTATTCATATTAGTGGATTATCTTTCCCAGACACACTGCCCCCAGATGTAAGTAGTATATTGCCAAACTAAGTTACCAAACTCTGAGTGTTTATTCTTGATTTATTGTTCGTTATTCGTCTGTTGTCTCTGACTTAGCCAAGACATCTTGTGTGACATCTGTGATATATGTGACGAGTCATCTTAAAATTTACCAAAAACAACACATTCTTAAATTGAAAAATGAATAAATCACATCACATGATGAAATGGGGGTAAAAAGGCAGATAATAATGGAAGAAAATAACATAAAAAGACAACCACTTTTTTAAACATTCAGATAATTTGTATATGACAAAGCTAAATAAACAATATATCTATGTTTTTCCTTCGTTTTATTTAAAAGAGAAAAATATAAAAGGGGAAGAAAAATAGAAAATACCCATTACAAACTGACATTAGCTGCAGAAAGCAACGTTAAAAGGCCTCTCGAACACAATTAACAACAATATCAAAACCAAGGAGAAGTACCACTTACAACTGCTAATTTCTAAAAGAAGGTCCTGGCCCTGGTTCTTCACTAGGACTAGGACTAGAATTTAGCTTAAACTCAAGTCCTTTTCCAGGAGATAGAGAACTTCTCTCTCTTCTCAGCTCAATGATCCGTGGACTGTAAAGTTTCTGTGGTATCTGTGGGCTGTAGGCAGGTTTGATGCCCTCTAGAGAAGTTGGGGATGAGCTTGTCACTTTTGAACTTTGTGTACGTCGAATCTCGCCACGGCTTCTTGTGATCATCTCGTCGAGTATTTCACCGTCATCAATGTTGGGAGTTCTTCCCATTTGATCCTGAAAAGTCGGAGAAGAAACATTATATTGAGTTCAAATAACCTCCCACATAACAAAAAATGGAATGGAATGGAGTGATTGCTTTTGCTTCACATACGCCACTGTTTAACAGGATGATTATGTGCTCCTATGTTAAAATTTCACATTGTTATTCAAACTCTGGAGGGATGTGGATGACATCTTCGTTGAGGATCCCACATTGAAAAGATCGAGAGACCTCACAATCTTTATATGATACCAAGGTTACTCTTTTCATCGCCAATTGGTTTTGAAATGGAACCTCAAGTTAATCTAATATGGTTTTAGAGCCCAAACGGATATTCGGTCAACAAAAGGGGACCCGACCCAAGAATAATGAACCCAAAGAGGCACCATCTTGAGGGGGCATATTAACACTCTCACATTGAAAAGATAAAAGATCTCACAATCTTTATAAGATACATGAGTTACTTTTTTTATTGTCAATTGATTTAAAGATGAAACCTTGTTCATCCGATAATCTTAATCATTACTCTAACTACGATATTGATGTTAAGATGAAGCTCTGTTTTATCGAATAATCTTAACCATGACTTGAACTAAGATGATCAACAGATTTAACTAAAACGAACAGAGAGTTCTGTCTGCTTACTTCGAATGACGGATTAAAAGTGACTGCAGGAGCTTCATCATATTCAGCAGCATCCAAGTCCTGAAGATGAGCACCTTTGAAGAACTTGGGGAGCAAATACTGGCGCACAGGGACAA
This sequence comes from Citrullus colocynthis, assembly GCA_031780015.1. Classification (NCBI taxonomy): domain Eukaryota; kingdom Viridiplantae; phylum Streptophyta; class Magnoliopsida; order Cucurbitales; family Cucurbitaceae; genus Citrullus; species Citrullus colocynthis. The sequence goes on from QLSR01000371.1 coordinate 987,609, forward strand.
GAAGCATGATCAACAGCGGAAAAAGAACACCAGCGATTGGAATCCAGGTTAATCCAAAACACATCAGCAGATATACTGTCTGAAACAAGGTGAAGGTGGCAATTGTTTTGAAGGGGACAGTTTCTAGAAAGGTTGCATGATATTCCTCCAGCACCCTGAAAGTGAAATGAATCACTAATCAATCTTTGGTCAACAACTACAGAATACAAAATTAAGTGTCCCACTTTCATGGACTAAAGCTAAAAAATGTATGGAAGTTTTTTTCCTTTTACATGTCCTGTTTGGTTAAATCTACCTTGGGGTTCATCAATGCATTTTTGTGGTGTTTCCATTTGGAGTTTTTAATTTTGTTATGCTATCACTGTCAGGATATTTTCTGGGATAGGGGGTGGAAGGTGGAGCGTTCAGGGGTGTACTTGAAGAGTTTTTGTTGACAAGATTAATATAGTGTGCATATGGATGTGTAAACTAACTTGTATCTTCGGTTCGGAGCAGTGAAAAGAAGTAAAATCCTTTCCCAAAATTGATTTCCGGGTAAGCTCTCGATTGCCATGAAAGCGAAGTAGCCCCAAAGAACCGAAGTCGGGATCTTCTTTAAAAGAGGCATAGCAGCAACACAACCACCAACCATTACTGCCTGAAGCAAATTGCTGAGACGTTGTTCTTTAACTTCTACTGGCAGAAGATCATCAATATCTTTGTCCACATCGAAAACTGTTTCGTCAACAGGTGCATCAATGTAGCCAGTTCTTGAAGCTAGTTGGATCGTGGAATCCTTCAACTCCTTCAGCCCCTGCTTGAAGACAAAACATGTGAGAATAAATAAGTAAAAATGAGAATAACGCAAAGTGCAGTCCAAATGACGATCATTACCACAGCTGGTGGATTTTGATAAATTAAAGGAGTCTGAATCTCATTATATGCCTCTTGCATGTTCCGGTATAATTGACTCAAGTTCGAATTTTTACGGAAACTTTGTCGCGCTGCTGCTACCAGCTTGCTCCGCAAAAGCTATTTAGAAAGAAATAAAACATAACCAGTTTGTTTAAATTTCACGTTACAAAGAAGTTTATACTCCTGTAACTACATCACATTTTAAGAGAGTGATTACAATCATAGAAATTGCACATGTTGATAGATGAAAAAGGAGATGCAGTCAAGCATATCTGAAAAGGAAGTTGACTACCAAACATAATCTAACACTCCATGAGCCTAGAAAATGGTTGAAAGCCGAGATCTCAGTGATAAAAGGGATGGTTTATGCATACATACATTCAGAAAGAGAGGTTCATAATGACCACTGGATCTAATGTTCTATACTTCCAAGTTTCAAGTTGAATGCAGAGAAAATGGAGATATGCATATATAATCAGATATATTGAGAACTAATTGAAGGTATTACCTGATGTTTTAGGGTAGCTAGGCTTTTTGTGTGCATGGGAGACTGAGGAATTACACCATTAGAAGGTGGTATGCCTATAAGTCCACACAGGATAACCTGCGAAGAGAAATAGTTCTATTGAGATGGAAAACCTTTTCCCAACAAGTTAGAAAGCAACAATTGAAGCCAGAACCCCTTTATGGAGCCACTTAATTTGCAGTAAAAAGGGGAAAGAAGAGGAAATATTATATTTCTATGAGGCAGCTTACAAGGAAACCTAGGAGGAGAAGATCATAATGATATGAAGCTGGTTTTTTCAAATTAAACTCTTTCTGTTGGGCAAGCTGAGATGCAACACTGTGATCAAAGTAGTAAAGAACTGCTATCATGGTTGCTGGTATGAATGCTCCAACTATATACAATGGAGGCACTCTCAACATTTCCTGCATATGTCAAAAGAATATTTACTTAGACATGCCACTGGAGATAGGTAAGAATAAGGTTTTGCTTTTATGCAGATTCTAGGTATCAAACTATTAGAAACTTGGATATCAGCAAAATATGACGAACCTTTATAACCGTCCAATTTGAGTAGGCACCCTGAGACCATGGATTGGGACTGAAAAGCCTTCTTGGGATCCCAAGTGGGACATTGTTGACTGGAATATAAGATAAGGCTGTCCATACGAGCACCATAAGTGGAACTCCATAATCAGCAATAAGGCCACGTAGGAAACCTATATTTTTAGATCATATTTCAAGCAGAAAAATGCTAAATCAGATCAATATTTGTATGATGATGGAAAGTAATTAAGAAAAGGCAGGTTCATACCGGAATCATTATAGGAATACAACTTATTATCCAAAACTATCCTCGAAATTTTATGTATATGCAATATACATGTTTTAAATTCTTTATTTCAGAAATAAAAAAAAAGAGCTTGTGTGGTTGTACCAGTCCCATAGCGCCATGATCTAGCCTTGCGGCTTTTAAGGGCAGTTAGCAGAAGCCCGAAGGACAGCACTAATGCAAACATTCCATTGCCAAAGCGCCAAGGAGGTTGGAGCGCCACCTGATTAGGATTTTCCCTTTGGGGTATGCCGAATTCCTCCACAACACCCTATACAAGGAAATAATACATTGGACTATGGCAGTTGTTCTGAACAGAATGCAAGACAATCAAACTGTTATGAGACAAATTTTGTAGCTTCCTCAAGAAGCTGGAATTTCTTATCAAGATCATAAGACAAATGCAACTATCGAATTCTTCTAATTAGTAATGAGACCGAGACTGAGACCAAGGACATCACAACTAACTATCACAAAGCATACTCACACGTATTGCCTGCTGCATGAAGAGCATGGCAATTAGCAGACCAAACAATTCGCCAGCAAGACGTGTGAACCTATTGATCAGGGAGCATGCACCCAACACCGCAAGCAAGAAAAGCAAGATGCCTGTCCATACACATACCCTAGAATAGACAGAGAAAAGTAAAATACAAGAGTAACTTTTTGTTGCCACCAGACATGTACCTCTTCTATTGCTATTTATACAGTTGGTAAAGTAAATTAAACAGATACCATCCTGTCCAGGCTAAGAATAGTTCCTGTCCCAGTTCCTTTCGGTCCTTTGCAAAGTCGAACATGAACGTATACATCAAAACAGTTGGTTCAGCAACACCAAGGATAAGCAGAGGCTGTCCCCCAAAGACTGAGTGGATAATGCCACAAAGTGCTGTTGATGCTAGAGTTTGTACGGCAGTTAGAGTCCCGTCTATAACACACATGAAAGGGAGAAACATATCTGAGCAGACTACAACAAATTTGAAAATCATAAAAATCATATCAGCAACCAAAAAAGTATCCATACATGTATTCCTTTCTAGCTGCTCCCCAAACGATATAACCGGAATTGCTGAAGCAAAGAATATATACGTTGTTGGGGCCAAGATCCTAACAAAACACAAACCTCATGCATAGATATATAGTTCTAACTTGCTGAGGCAATAAAATGGAAGTCTTTTGTCATAAGGAAATAAACCTGATACCAGCGCGAAAGCCTCCAGTCCAATCCTGTCTGTAGCACAGATGTCTTCCTTTTATATCATTCTTAATCCCACGAAACGGAAAAAATGTTTCCTCCATTTTGAGTGGAATATTTTATGAACAAGAAGGTTCGTGAATCCCCCCTTTTCTTTTGAGATATTAAGAGTACGAGAGTGGAAGTAACAAAGACAAACCAAAGTGGTAACATGTAAGCTAAACCATAATCAAGTTAACAGGACTCGAGAGGCCAACATGATGGTTAAGATTTCATACTAATAATTCGAGATGTCCTATGGACAGAGAAAAAAACAACTCTAGATTCTCATAGATATTGAACAAGAGGTTGGAAAATTGAATGTAATACATATGGTTACCTTAGAAAACGCTACAAAGTTGAATGAAGTTAACAGAACTTTACATCTTTAAGAGTATTTGTAAAGAATGGTGGGTATATCAATTCTAGCAACAAATGAACAAATTAAAAATGAACTAATTAGGAGTGAGCCAAATAGCTCTTGACTCCGCATCAAACACAAGAACAAGGGTGGAATTTTTCATTGCAACTAAGGTAATCTAGGGTAACAAACTTCCATAATTTCAGATCAAAACGAACTTCCAACTGTGACAATCAGAAGTTAAAATCTCTAATCAGAAGTATTCTACTAAGTATCAGTCAACTAATTCCACCCAGAGGAGTATGAACAAGAACTAACCGACTAAGAAGATCTTGGTAATGTGGGAGGGATTTACATCCTAAAGATGACTAAACTCGACACATAATCAAAAGAGCATTAACTGCTTTTTAAAGCAAGACTTCAATAATTAACGACAACCCATTTTCCCAAACTGCATTCTAAGCGTTTTAGACCAACCGAAAGCAAATGGGCATTGACAAAACAGTCCCACCGACTAGAAACAGCAAGATTAGCGAGAACCCATAATTGAAAACACAAACACACAGCTTCAGAACAGAACTTACAATGAAATGAACATTAACCAAACAGAGAAAGATTAAAGCAAGAAGGCTTAAATCCCCAGATTACATTATTCAAAAGAACAAAAAGGACACACAAAACGGGAAAAAGTCAGAGAGAAAAGGAAAATGATGAAAATGGTTCACAGTTACATGACCTGAAACAGCAGATACACAAGAAATACAAAGGAAACAAGGGATTCAGAAGCACATAGAACAAGGATCAACGCGAATAAGAGAGAAAATTAGAACTGAATTGAGCAATGGGGAATTGGGGAATGATATCTTTCCGCGTGACTGAGATTAGTGTGCGGTGACAGCCAAAGCACATAAATAACTCCCTCTTGCTCAGTGATGAGTGATGTCACAGACCCACATTTCTCTATCTCTTTCTCTTTTGGAGGAGAGGGACAAATTAATTGGTTAAAAGTTGAATTAAAATTCAAATTTGACTCGCAAATTATATAATTATCGTAATTAAGTCATAAATCTACTTTTGATTTTTTGTTAATTCTAATCTTCTTCATCCTTTGTCATGTCAACCTTTTTTGTTTGAACGTGGCATGCTTGTGCACTTGTAAAAGAACAATCTTTTTTTCTTCGTGTACGATCATAGCTTATATATATACGTATTACTTAAGTTAAATACGGTTTAACAATTCTAAAGGGCGGGTTACGTTGATTTTAAGAAACTTAGAATTGATTTTAAACGAATGTTCCCCCTAGTTTTCTACTATTTTAGCTTTTTACAAAATCAGAATTTACCTTTTTATAAATTTTAATTTTTGATTTTTAATTTTATATCCTCGTCGCGTAGTCATCATTTTTCATACAACACATCTATTATCTTTAAATCATACCATATTAATTTTCTTAAAAGACAATTAAAGTTTTTTTTCTCTCTTAGCAGTTATTTGGGGAAGGTAGAACATTTTAAATAACTATTTAAATATGTTAAATCAGTAAAAAAAATAATTTTAATAATAGGTTTATTTAGTTATTGCATGTAAAACATAATAATATAATATTTATATAATAAATACCCGATCTAAAACTATAATTTACTAAATACTAATTTACTTCATAGTACAATTGATTTTTCTAAAAACTCAGTTCTTAGCAATTATTTTAAAACCTACAGAAATCTCAAACTAAACCTAAACCGAGCTTTTTCAAAAAAAAAAAAGAAAAAGAAAAAAAAAAGACAATTCTAAACTGAGCATCGGTATATGTTAACCACTAAGAGATACAGTTCAAATCTCCCATCATTCAATTTTTTTTTTTTTTTTTTTTTTTTTTTGTTGGTGTCCAACAGATTGCAAAAGTGGTAGATGAGCTGCTTGAAACTCAGGGTATGCTCGTGCCTTCTTCCTGATGTTCATTTATTAGGAGACGACAATGATAAGAATTCTTTGAGAACATGATTAAGTGAAATCTATGTTTCTTTCAAGATAGGTTTTTTAAGTTTATTGCACTTGCTAATAAAATTCTTTATTTTGTTTGCAGGGGCGAAGCGCCTTGTAAAAGTTGGTCTGGGAGATGATGACCAGTGCATAGAGGATGACTTCGCTGCTTGGTATAGAGAAAGTGACTTGTTTATTGACATTTGTTAAAGAAGATTGTTCACTCATACTTTCATGGTTTATTACTTTTTTAGGCGAGAATCATTGTGGCCTGAGTTGGATCAATTGCTTCGGGATGAGGATGATGCAACAACAGTGACCACACCTTACACAGCTGCCATATCAGAATATCGAGTGGTATTCCATGATCCTGCTGATGTAGCTGATGAGAACAAGAACTGGATGAATGCAAATGGTCATGCTGTACATGATGCTCAACATCCATTCAGGTTGTGAGAATTTGATGTATTGAGTTTTGAGTTTAACTTGCACCACCTTGGCCCATCTGCAAATTTTAAAAATAAGTATAAGAAGTAGAAAGAATCTAATTTAATATTTTATTGCATGAAGATCGAATGTGGTTGTGAGAAAGGAGCTCCATATGCCTGCATCTGATCGTTCTTGTACTCATCTAGAGTTCGATATTTCTGGGTCTGCACTCAAGTAAGTAGCCTCAATTGGTGTGTATTGGTGTGTATGAAGGACTTTGGTGATGCCATTATTTTTTAATTATTATTTTTGATTATGTACCCAAATCATAAGGTGTAGGCTGCATAGAATGAAACATGCATTCAGTCAGGAGAAGTGNTTAACTATTAATATAGAAGAAAAAATACAACTCAAGAAAAAAAAAATGTTCTAAGGAAAACACTTTGATTGTTTAAATTGGGAGGATGCAAGGTAGTCTAGAAGTGTTCGTAAATTGGGTTTAAACACTTTTTAGATTTGAATTTGGGCTATAAATTTTTTCAACTCAAACAACTCTTATTAAATAATGAACTCAATCCAACTCAAACACGAGACATTTGGGTTGGGTTGGTTTAGGTTACTCGAGTCGTCATTTGTTTAAATTTTTGTACTAAAAATAAGTAAAATATCATATGGAAATTTTCTTTTCAAAGGGTTTATAAAATAGTTTTTAGGAGTTGTTGTAGAAAAAATTATTTTAAAAGAATCATAAAATTAACTAATATTAAAATAAACATATGTATACATATAATTGTACCATAAGTAAAAAAAACATATTTTTAAAATTAATAATAAGTTCAGGTTATTTTATGTGAACCTATGAACCAACCCAATCTATAAAATTTTTATTTATTTGAATCCAATCCAAATCATACAAGTTGAGTCATTCGTGTCAAATATGATAGATAGTAGCACGATGAATGAGAATATTCTAATACTAGAGGAGTACCATACTCTCCTTGTTCACACTATAAGTTTACCTTTATAAATATTTATGGATCCTATGTTCATACGTCTTACTCTATTTTTAAAGTATATTGACGTGATACAGAATTAGTGGAGGTAGTATGAAAAATTATCTGTACTACCGTGGTATAAGAAATTTTCCCACGATTAAGAGTTGAGTATCTATGTGTAAGGGAGAGAGTAATTGTGAGAGAGCTTTCTTTATAATAGAGAATTTGACATTGTCGATTAATTTTTTTTTTTTTTTTTTGGATGTAGATCTTATTTGGTCCAACCATTATAAACATTTTTTTTTTTAATTACTTCTTGTTGAGTACTTTGATTTCTTAATTTTTTTTCTTAGGCAATGTTGTTTAATTTCTTTCTATTCTTGTTCGTTGTTAGCAAATTAATAAGATAGATAACAAAACAAAGAAACTTATATGTAGTAGTGTTTATAAGCTAAATTTTAAAAAATTATAACTCATTATCAAACGAGGCTTAAATTATCAATTTTGTAAGTTTATAAGTCTATTAGATACAAAATGAAATGCGTTTATGAATTGATATAGGATGTGTTTGGTTTAACTTTTGAAGTGTTTAATTTTGAAAATAAGTCATTTTGGAAAAAAAATTGAAGTGTTTGACAACTGCTCTCATAAAATAGCTTTTGAAATATTTTTAAATTATATTTTAAACTATTTTTATCAAAAGAGTTTAAATAAAAAACATTTTTTTCTTTAGTTCAATCCAAACAGACACAAGCTTCAAAACGAATATAAATAGGCTAATATAAAAATTAAACAAGAACTTACCCTTTTTTATAATGGAGCGAAGGTGGTTGAGTGGTACTAGTTTAAATAAACCGCATGCATGTGTAGTGCAACACTTCTTGATACTTCAATTGATTTACATTTTGAATTCAGATGGACACAATTAAAAGTAATTCAAACTTTTTTTTCTCACTTATATATATATATATATAAACAACATGGAAGGTAGGACGATTACATAAGTTTATCGTTAGACATATAAAAATAAGAAAACATTTGTGAAATAGTTTTCACCGTTAGGTTACCTTTATAGGTTGATTATCATAGAAGAATTAGGCATATGTTGTTTTCTCAATTGATGATGCAATAACTAGACTCTATATACTACTTTGTTAAATAACAACCCCTATGTTATTTATTTATTTATTTATTTATTTTGGAGAAAATATCTACCCCTATGTAATTATCTTATATTATTTTGTCCACTTGATTGCAAATCACACCCAACTAAACAAGTTATGTAATTTAGTTTAAGTTTCTAATTGTCAAGATCATAATGTTTTGATTTGATTGGACAGACCCAATTATCATTATTTTGAAGGCTTGTGTTATAAAATATTGTATTAAGTAACTATTGATTTTTTTTTAATAATGTTATTTTAATAAATAATGATAAAAATAGGGCGAGAGAAAAAATATTGACAAAAATGAGGTTATGAAATCGTGGATCATATCCACGATTTAGAGTAAACCGTGAATTGAGTCCACAATTTAGGGTAAACCGTGTATTGGGTCCACGATTTTTTTAACCTAGTACACGATTTACACTAAACCGTGAACCAAGTACACATACCTTCGATTTTAGGTTATGGTGCCAGCTTGGAACTCATGGATAGGAGCCATGGGTTCATGGTCCCCAAAACATCCCCTTGCCCCTTCACGAAATGTTTGCTGTCAAGTTTTCCACTACTTGTCGCCACCCGATCTTGGATGTTGCCTCTCTTTCTCTCTCATTGTGTTTTTTTTTTTTTAAATCTTTCTATTTATCTTAGATATGTGTTACACTCTCTATGCTAGAAACTTCTTCATCCTCTCTCACAAATTATCGTCAGAATAGAATATGAACAAAAATAAACATATTTGTAGTACAATAGAAATAGAAAGATTCAAATTACAAATTTTTCTATCACTGATATATTCGATCGTACGTTAGTTGAACTATATTTGTTTTGACATCAAAGCAAATATTTTAAAAGTACAAAAACTAAAATAAATAGAAAATAAATATAAACCAACATATCAATGTTTCAACTTACATTAAAAATATCCATTTAGTCCTTACACTTTTAAAGGAGTGATTAAAAAATCCAGAGACTTAAAGCAACCGAACGAAACCCAAAAAGAAGATTTACTAGAAAATAAACCCAAAAGAAGAAATAATAATAATTTAAAAGAAATACTTTATAATGTAAAATAACAAAACTTTATAATACCATACCTAATATTGTGGGTGGAAAAACCTTTCGGCTTTTCATCAAAGAGGGCCATGGCCTCTACGCTCGCGGTTGGCATCTGACCCTTGATTTTATTTTATTTTATTTTTCTCTTTTTCCTTTTTCTTTTTAGTTATTTAACCCTCGATTTGATGGTTTAAAATTTCACTTTTTTTTTATTATTAAATTAAAATGTCTAGTTGGTTCTATACTTAAATTCCTTTTAATAAGCAACTTAACCATGTTGTTAGTTTATATTAATAGTCATCTATTCATATCAAATATCTTTTTCTTGCTTGAATATTATTATTATTTAAAATAACTTTTTTTCTAATTTTAAATAACTAAATTTAAATTTATTAAAAATATATAGGCTAAATTTAAAATATATTAAAAACTAAATTCGGACAATTATATTTTGCCATTATAAACTCTATCTAACAATTGCAAAAATAATAAATAAATTCTAGTTAATAATTGATATGTATTTATACATTTAAGGTAGGTCATTCAATCTTTGTTGTGGTAAAAAAATGTTTTTAATGTAAAAATCACTCCCTGTGAACTTAATGGTTGAATAATTTAAGAACTTAATGGTTTTCCTTTTTTTTTTTAAAAAAAAAACCTTTAATTTTATTAACACGTTTTTTCTAATGTATGTTAGTAAAACAATTTTCCTAAAGAAGTGACTAGAAATTAATTTTTTATTTAAAGATAACAAAAATAAAAAATTAAAAAAGAAACAACGTGCAAATAGTTTTTTTATTTGTATATTTACCTTTTATATATAAACAATAAAATATATATTTTTTTAAATTATCAATTTAGGATCTATACTTTGGTTGCAATTCAATTTTAGTCACTATTTTCAGATGTCTAAATTTAGTTATTTATTTTTATTATTTTAAAGGAAATATTAGTATCTCTACGTCAGTAGCAACAAAAAAAAGAAAATAAAACCGATTTAGTTTGGTTTGGGTTTTTAGTCTAAAATTGATCATCTTGGTTTGTATTTAGAAAAAAAAATAGTTCATAACGATTTTTTACTCTAAAGCCCAACCAATACCAAATTTTGGATAGGGATAAAAGCGCCTAACCTTCATGCAATACCAACCGTGAATTTGTTTGAAGGGGGGAAGAACGTGGCCTGCAAAAGAGAAAACCTGCACAACGATGTGGTGTTTGCCATACACACTCCGATGTCTAAGTGAGTGAATGAATATGGAAGTTAGAGTTTGAGAGTAGAATTCAAGTTACCTCATACGAAGTCATTTTCACGTATTTATAGAGGAAGTTGACCTAAGGTATTCTCCAGCGTTTTCAAGTTGCTTTAGGATAAGCAGATAACTTGTCAAGCCAAGGGGTGTTCCCAATTTCTTGTTTGGCTAAGGTCGGCCTTGATCCCGGGCCAATGGTGAACATCTCCATTAGGCCATATCTTGGACCTAAAATGTTACTTTGGGTTGGGGCATGCGTAAATCATCCCCTAAGGGTCGTTCAGCAACGGTCGGCCTCGACCCTGGGCGGAGGTTCAAGTTGCTAGTTTGGGCCAGGCCCAAGTGAGCCCCCTTCTCCTAGGTCCATTAGTGGCCATTTTCGGGTCATATCATGCTTCTCCTTGTTTTTGTCATTTCTAAATGTCAGTTATGCCCTTTGATCCAAAATCACCCATAACATTTATAAAAATAAACGCTAACTTTAGATATCTTTTAGTATTTTAATTATAATTATTATAGTGCATGTATTATTTATTTTTTAGAAAAAAAAAAGACCATGATGTAGGTATGTTTGTTATTTAGAAAAAAGCTAAAAAAATGGTCTAATTTCAATCTATAAAAAAAAAAGTACCAATTTTAATTTGAAAATAGCAAAAATGACCAATTTAAAATAAAATTAGAAATAAAATAAAAAATTGAAAGAAAAAAAATAAGAAGAGGCAAAAAATCGAGAACTAAACCGACAATAATCAAACCAAACCGAATAAAAATCAATCCATTAATATAGTTTTTTTATTGGACATCTGTTTTGGATCCATTATTTATAAAACAGATATGTTTGCTTTGATTCTTAATTGGTTCCAAAATCAACAAAATTAAGTTGACTTTCACCCATATTTGTCAACATTTCCTCAATAAACTTTGAAAACTTATTTCATGTCACATCCCAAAAAAAAAAACTTATTTCATGTCTTTTTTCTCTTTTTTCTTTTCTGCGTGAAACTAACTATTATTATTTAATAAATTTTGATTAAAAAATAACTTCAAACTAAAAAAAGAATAACTTTAAAATATATTAAAAATATAAATACTAAATTTAGACATTCCAAATCATATATACTACAATAATTATTCAAACATTGACAGATGATAAAAGTCCATCAATCTCACAATTATAGGATTGATGATGATTAAATCTCCCACCTCTAAAATTGAAGACCGTGCCTATTATGATTGAGCTAAGTTCGATTTGGCTAGTTAGTATCTCTACTTTTTATTTTTTAATTTTAGTAATTCAAAATTATTTTTCCATAAAAACTATTTGAATAACAACAATAATTTTGCTATGTAAATATGTTTTTACAAGTCATAAAATTAGATGATGCTAATATATATATATAAATCAACAACTAAACTCATTTTAAAATTTATTGAAAAAATATATATATTGAAAAGGTTGTTTTCAAATATAAGAAAATGAACAAAAATATTTATAAATATAGCAAAATTTTGCTGTCTATTTGTTAGATAGACACAGATAATATTCTATCGCGGTCTATCGCAGATAAATTATGATATTTTGCTATTATTTATTTTCAACAGTTTTGTCATTTAAAATAATTTTTTATATTAAAATTAAAATTTAAAAATAGGATTGAAATAAAATAAACCAAATTATATGATCAAAAATTATATTTTAACCTTCCATTTACTACGTTTCAACCAAGAATTTGGGTTTCGTCCTAAAAAAGACTCCATCATATGTTTGATGATAACGAAATAATTGGTACAATAATATATGGATTTATATATATATATATATATATATAAATTTAATAAAATTTTGGAAAATTATTTAAAATAACAAAATTGTTGAAAATATTTACAGATAATAGAAAAATATTACCGTCTATTTGTGATAGACTGCGATAGATAAATACAGATAGTAGTCTATCGCGGTTTATCGCAGATAAATAGTGAAATTTTGCTATATTTTATAAATATTTTAATTTATTTTTCTATATTTGTATACAACCCTCAATTTTTAGTCCCATTTTTTTTTAATTTAAAATTAAAACAATTTGTCATACAAACTTCATAATTTGTTCATTGATGGATTACGCCAAATTTTTACTATATTATTCTTGAAGAAAAAGAAAATTCGTTTTTGCTATTATTTGTCACTATTACTATATACATTTCAAAGCTCTCAAAGGACTACTCTTAATCTCTTCAAAATACAATAGTTTACTTCCATTGATCTTCGTAATAAATACGATTCATTTGTAGGAAAAGAAAAATGGTTATTAGAAAGTAAACAAAATCTGATTATTATTACAATCATATTGTGACAGTCTAATTGAATAATTTATGAGTTGTTTTTAAATATAGTAAAATGAGTTAAACTATTTACCAATATAGAAAAGTTTCACTGTCTATTAGCGACGGATCGCTATAGATTCATATCGCTTAAGCGATAGACTATCGCTTAAGAGATAGAAGTCAATTGAGGTCTATCGCTGATAAACGGTAGATAGTTTGATATTTTTTTTTCTATTTATAATAATTTTCCTAATTTATCTTTCAGAGACCATTTGTGCAATAATAATCTAAAATATTTATGGGACGGACATATGGATTACCATATTTCTTTCCCTCCACCAATTTTTAGAAATCAAATAAATAAATAAAAAGTAATATTTAAATGCTAAATTTTGTAATTTAACCGTCCAAAGTATATTATGTTGATTTTATTTCCTAAAACATATTTATCGTAAACTCAAAGCGTATCAACCATAGGGCCTATGGTCTTTAATTTTAATATTAATTAACTTTTGAATAATTTTCTAAAAAAGAGTCCAAATATGTTGTTTTTTTTTTTTTTTAGTGCACTACTCTCTCAAAGAGTTGGGTGCTTTCTTGAAAAACAACGACTAATGTACATATGATAATTAAGATTTAAAATGTGGATATGGATAAAAATATTGACAAAATGTTAGTGCTTAGAGATGTTTTTAGAAAACTTATAAAAATAAAAGTTTCAATTTTTTTCTTTTTCTCTTTTGGAATGGAAGGACTTAAAAGAGAGAAACTTTAATACAATAAAAATGAAATTGAAAATTTTAGATATTTAGAACCAAATTGAGAAATACGTAAATTATTAGCCGTAGGATTTATATATTTTAGTCTTACTTAAAAATTTTCAAGTTTGATATAAATATATGCGTAGGCCCATGCCCATTCCATTTTATAATTCGCATAACCTATTATGATGAATACACTAACCAAATCTTATTATACATTTATAGATAAGAGGTTGTGAAATATCTTTTAAATGAAGTAAAATAAGAGCTAAATTTGCTTGTAGTGGAGACCATATAAAGTTTTGATTGAAATAAAGGGTTTACATGAAATTTCAGAAAAAATATATATATACACACGTCAATATCCATCCTTTTATTAATAAGTTAATGAATCAAAATATTTATAAATACAGCAAAATTTTATTGTCTATTTGTGACAGACCACGACAGACTACTATTTTTGTCTATTTGTGTCATGATGATAGATACAGATAATAACCTATTGCGATCTATCGCAAATAAAAGGTGATATTTTGTTATTATTTGTAAATATTTCAGTAGTTTTGTCATTTTAATAGTTCCAAACTTATTTTGATTGTTAGCTAACCAATGAAAAAATAACTTGACAATTAGGTGACTGTATTTGCTAACTGAAATTTATATTAATTTAATATTCATTTAGAGTTATGTGACCTAAGATACACCCATAATCTCATAAATTTTTAAGGTTACTAGTGAGGGGAATATTTTAAAAGGTTGATATATTATATTAAATTTATCATAGACTATCAACTTAAGCTTTTTGGTTGATGGAAGATTTTGAAAAGGATTGTGAAAGATGAAAGTGATATTGGTTGACGAGGAACCATTTTATACCTAAGCATATATAGCCTAGTTGGTTAAGACATAAAATGAATTTTCGATTAATAGGTTTGAGCTTTAAATCCTTCAACTCTCACATGTTGATTAAAAAAAAAAATTGTGGACCATTTATATAATTCATTTTTATAAAATATTTCATCATTTTTAGAGACAACAAACACAATCCATATCTAGTAACAATTATCCCATTAAAAATTAAAAAAAAAAAAACAAAATTTGTAGAGAGTAATACTTGGGTGCAACCCCTCCCTCATGCATCTTATCTGGAGTGTTTGTGGGTTGGATTGGCTGAGTAGACCTAACTCAATTGTTCGAGTTGTAATTTTCTTCAACCCAAATGACCCATATTAAGAAATGAACCCAACCCAACCCAATCCAAGCATATTTGAGTTGAGTTGGTCCGATTCATTTATTTAAATTTTTGTTTTAAAAGAAGTAAAATGTTAATATGTAAATATTTTATTCAATTATTTTGATATATTGAATTAAGATTGATAACTCAATTTCAATTTTATAATGAAAATTTTCTTTCCAAAGGGCTAAAAAAAAACTATTTTTAGGAGAATAAATTATTTAAAAAAGAATGAAATTAATTAAAATTAAAATAAATATAAATATAGGTATACATAATTGTATCATAAATTTAAAAAAGATGCATCTTAAAATTAATAATAGATTCGGGTTGGTTCGGATTGTTTTAGATGAATTCATGAACCAACTCAACCTATAAAATTTTCATTTATTTGAACCCAACTCAACCCAAATGAGTTGATAACCCAATCCAAATCGGGTTGGGTTGGGTTGACCGATTTTTTCAGGTTATCGGGTTTTTTGAACACCTTTAATCTCAACCCTTCAATTATAAAGAGGGGAAAATATATTTTTTTTTGAAAAAAATGAATTGTGATTAGACACTTAGATGAGTTGGAGATCTTTATACAATCCAAGATGCACGCAAATATTTTTTCTAGGCAATAGTTCAAGAATACTGAAGTCTTTTAAAAGTGATAAGTTGGAATTTTTTTTCTCTCTCTTCTTCTCCTTCTTCTTCTTTAAAAGATATTGATTGCATTGCAAATATGATGGCAATATCTAAAACTTCTTTTAACACGGTTATTAGAGTTGAGTTAGATTTAAGTTGACATTAAGTTAATTAATATCATGATCAATGATTACTTAGAAAAAATAAATGGTTAATTAATTTAAGTTTCTATTTGTTTAGTTTCTAAAACTTCAAAAAATGTTTAATAGTTGGCTCAATTTTAAACTTTTTTTTTTTTTTGTCTAATATTAAGTCTTCCGATTTTTAATTTTGTGTCTAATAGATTATTAATCTATTTGATGTTTTTTAGAATTCACAAATCTACAAAATCTGTTGGTCATAAAATTCAATTATATAGTTGATTAGTTATTTTTTTTTTTAAAAAAAATCAAATGCAAGAGACTTATTAGAAAAATTTTGAAAATTAAGGACCTATGAGTTCAATGACACAAATTGAAAGTTCATAAAATCTATTAAACACCTCTCAAAATTCAATGACACAAATTGAAAGTTCATAGAATCTATTAAACATCTTTTAAAGTTCAATAAAATTAAATAGTAACAAATTTGAAAGTTTGGAGACTAAATTTGTAATTCAATCTTCTAAAATTAATATCTAAAAGTAAAGATGTGACATAGATTTGAAATGTGTTACACTCTTAGTATTAAATTTCTATTCACGACACATGTCGATATCCCTATTAATATTTCCACGTTTTCATGGGTTCGACATAAATATGAGAGGTGAATTGATATTTTCATTATATCGTAGAAAAATCCACAACACAAAAAAAAAAAAAAAAAATGTCACTAATGTACATATAATATAAGTTAAATAATAAACATATTAACTTGTTTAAAAATCATAAAATGTTAATTTTACTAATTTAAATTTATTTTTATAATTTTTTCCACCTCGATATTTCTATCAACTTTGCTATTTTATACCTTGATTTTAGACCAATCAAGTTTAGAGAAAAGTTTGTTCCACTTGAAAATGTCGAATATTGAATTCCAAAAAGGCATATATATAAAGAAAAGCAAGAGGGTGTACTAAAAAAAACAATACAACAAAAATCAAAACAATCATGTTTGGTATTGGACAAAAGCTTGGTGTTCAATTATATTTTATATTCCAAGTATGGAGAGGAAAGTGAAGAAAGGGATGATGGAGAATATTGTTAAAGTAGTTATTAGCGAGGGAAAGTTTAGGTCAATGGTTAGGTTACAAAGGATGGAACCCCATTTGCAATGAGCCTTTTTAACTTCTAAAATAATTTAGATTCTTTCTAAAACCATTACCTTATCAAACTCATGTTTATAGGGTAACATAACATCGAATCATGGGCGGTGGGTGTGAGATCACAATATTAATTTTATTTTAAAATTAAGACAATAACACTACACAATTATCTTGTAAATATTTTTGTTATCTTCACATTAACACTACACAACAGTAAGAATTCACATTGCTTTGAAGCTGTTAATCTCATAAACAAAGCCTCAACATCGTTTTCTAAATGCCTATGTTGGCTATGAACATCAGTTTGAAGAAATTTATTTTATTTTTGTTCAAAGAAATTGTAATCTTTTGGCTTAATGAAATTTTGACATTCTTTCTAAAAAAAAAGTTGCAGTTGAATGTAATTTTAATTTTAACCTCGACTGAACTTAATTTTCTTATCTTATATATGCAATATTTGAGATTGGTGTGATAATTTTGATCAAATTCACTTGTATATGTATTAGTTAATCAAGATCAAGATGTTGAATTAATTAATCATTATATTGATCAAGATGATGAAGCATACAGTCCTAACTAAAAATTTAAAGATAATTGACTCTCCTCCAGGAGTCCCAATGATAAATTAAGGAATAAACATATTCAAATATATAATAGTGGTGCAATAATTTAAATAAAAATGGAATATAAGGTAATGCATGTGAGACTAATAATTTATTATTTTCTTCAACAAAGCAGAGACCAATAATATCAATATTTAGCCAAACTTTCCATATATATATGGCCAAACTGATCTCTATACATTACTTTCAAATTAATTTTGCATAAGGATAATTGTTTTAATCACGAAACTGTTGAAAATATTTACAAATATAGTAAAATGTCATTATCTTTTAGTAATAAACAATGATAGATACTAATAGACAGTGGACATTGATAGACAATGATAATAATCTGCTCGTGTCTATCAATGTTATTCACTAGTAGACAGTGTCATTTTACTTTATTTGTAAATAAATTGGTTCATTTTGCTATATTTGAAGACAACCCTTTTGCAAAAGTAACATTAATCATGTTCCCTTTTGAAGAGTTATATGAAACCTACAATAACCTTTGATCAATAGCCTTAAAGCTACTCTTTTACATTACTGTTTTGCGATGACGTATAATTTTAAACTAGATTTTTTTTTCTCTTGATATTAAATAATTATAAAATTTTGATTTGAAACACAATAAGAACCTATATCATAAAAGAGGGAAGAAAAAGAAGGAAAATGATATCCAATAATTGATTGGTGCAAAAGTTTAAGAAAATTGTATTATTTCATATCTTGATGCAAAGGACACAAAAGCAAAAACCTAAAAGATATAGTTACAATGCCAAGGCCAAAGGATGTGTGTGATGTGAATTTATGTTCATGTTGATAATATTGCATGATTGAGTTGGAGATAGCTGACATTTTTTTTGTTTTTTTTTTTTTTTGGTAACCTCTCTTTTTCTTCTTCCTATCATTTTTGCCTCTTGCATTTTAGGGCATTAATCAATTTAAATTGATTTAGTGATCATGTTTTTCTTCCATTTTGAGTTTGAATGGGTCATGGTCGCTTTTGATTCATGGTGTAATATAGCTTTTCAAAAAAAGGAAAAAAAATCAATTACTAGCACTCAAAGGTTAATTATTCCAATTAAATAAATATGTAGAGGATATCAATCATGATCGTGATTCATAATTAGAGGTCAACAATGACAACAAAAGGAGAAGTTTAAGATTATTGGACTACTTAAAAATGTCTAAAGAATTAAACAATATATGAATTTGAGAAATGTTCGGAGAAGATGCGAGGAGAATCATGAGGATGTGTACTTAATTTAATATATTCGATATAAATAATCCTTTATGAACTTTTTAGCCTATCTAAAAGTCAGAACTTCGATTTGGATGAGACGTGGAAGCCTCTCACACAAATTGAGACATAATTCACTCCAATATTGATTATATCAAACCACTTTAAGACACCATTATTGTCGATATTGAATTTCTTTTTCTATCTTTACCGAAAAACTTACTCTTTGGCCCGGAAAAAAAACTCAAAAACCATAATGAAAGACGAATTTGATTCTTAACAACAAATCAATCCAAAAGGAGGGAAGAAAGAAAAAAAAAAAAAACTTTAGGATAGATAATATTTTGACTAAGGGTGGATGACTTGTCTCCCTTTAGGTATGATTCCTTCCTTGTTTTGGGATGACAATCCATTTGATTCTCAACAAAATTATTCATTTTCTTTTACCTTATTCAAATTACAAAGTTGTAGTTTTTGTAAGTGGATCATCAAAAGACAACTTAAAGTCTCGATGTAATTTTCTATTGATTAGTCTTTATCAAATTTAAATCATTGAAGCCAACCTTATGAATGTTGCACACGTTATAGATTGGTCTTTAATAATGAATCAAAGTGAAGAGCTTTCAAATCAATAGGCAGAAAAGAGGACATTTCTAAGCTTGAAAGATGATGATTTATTTATTTATATTTGTGTGTGTGTGTGTGTATATATATATATATATTTTCCTTTTTATTTTACAAGGGAGCTTTTGTTAAAGATGCATGGGTCATGGTTCTTGCTTTTTTGCCTGCCTTTGTAGGTGTTGCGCATTTCCCAAACTTCCATTCACAAACGCTATTACATTTGCCATAATTGTCTAGTGCTCGCAAGTCAATCCCAATGACAAAGATTGATTGTAATTTGGTAATACTTTATGTTTATTATCATGTTTAAAGTCTAGAGCATTGTCGTAGAGCTGGGAGTGTGCGTTTCGTAGAAGAAGAGTTGATTTGTGATAGAAGTAACCTCTCAATTGTGATAGGCTCACAATTGGACAAATGAATGACTGTTTGAAAGAAGGTTGAGTGATTTTTATTTCATAAGGGAGTGGAAGTAATTAAAGTATATTATTTTAGTTATTAATTAAATATTTAAAATTTTAAAAAGTTGTCGCATGCATGTCCTCGCACTTTAGCAATTATGTTAGAGATGTGAATTTAGTGTGTTATATGAACTATATTAAGATAATATATCTTTTATATATAAAGTATGGATGATTGGTTCATGGGCACAAATTTGTGCTTTTCTCCCTCTCTAATTTTGAACTCTAATACTTCTTTTATATATGTATAAAGTAAATATAGATAGAAAGTGATCCTGTTTTTTTTAGGAAACATAGCCACACCAACTGAATTTGGAGTATTTCAAGAATTGAATCTCATAAGACAAGTTATTTAAATAATTGATCGACCTAATGTGTATGTATGATAAAAATATAGTTAGGTGTGGTCTAAGTGCAAGCATACACAATTGATGAAGTGATAAATTTTGGAAACTGTCGATGAAGTGATAAGAGTTGAATTGCATAAGATTAGTTATTTAATTTAAGTTTTCCTAAAACAATGTAATCAAACTAAGGTAACCAGAGGTGAATAAATGATGTTTAAAGTTGTAAAGAGATAGAAATGATGATGAATGAATAAGGATTCAACTATGTTTTTTAAGGGATGAAATCCTATGGTGAAAGCAAATGCATGCTGTTTTTTTTTTGGAAGATGAAATACATAATCAAAATATAAAAATAGACCACTCATGTTGTGTTGAATTAATGGTTAAGCGTAAAAGGGTAGAAAAAAATTAACACATCTTTGTTGAACTCTTCTACAACAATTCTTCTTCCTTTTCCAGCAAACTGGTCTTCTCCTTTTCAACACTATGACCGGGTCTTCCTTGCTATATCTTTTGGCAAGGACACATTGGTGGAAGTGATTGTTGAAAGAGGAAGAAATGGATAATCAATTTTTTAAGAGAACCTTTTTCTACAAGTTTTTAGAGAGAAAACAAATTTGTGTATTCTGCGTTTGTTCCCATACAACATTTTTCTGTGTATTTTAATGAAAAAGGGGTGTTTGGAGTGAGGAGATGAGATGAGTTGAGATATGAACTCAACTCATTGTTTGGGAGGTCAACTTCGTATGTCACCGACGGTTTATACCATGTCCACTAACAGTGCACTCAACTCTCATCACCACCAATGTTTTATTGCTTGACTCCAACAACCACCTTTGAGACCACCTTTGAGACCCACTTTGGAGACCACCTCCGATGGCCAGCTCTGACGGCCAACTCCGGCAACCACCTCTGACGTTTAACTTCGACGATTGATAGCACCTAAAACGTTCTATCTTGCTTTGTTTAATTCAAGGTTGTCCTTAGATTTTACATGTTTATTTCATTATTTTACAGATATCGAGTATTTATGAAGTAGAATTGGGAACTAGAATTGAAATAAAGCTGAAACGGATCAAACTAGAGCTAAATTGCATCAATCGGAAAAGAGAGAGACAAAATGACCATTTTTCCCTTGAAGTCATAGCGCAGCGTCACCACCTACGCGCTTTGGTGAAATGTAGCAAGCGTTTGCGACGCTAGCCAAGAGCGTTGCGACACTCCGAAGTTGGACGCATAGAGATCTCCATCAAGCGTCGCGGCGTTATTGCGATTTCTATAAAAAATACATATTGCACCTAGGGTTTTCAGATCACCACCAGCCAAATTTATGTGGTTTTTCCTCTCTATTTTCCTTTTTTCACGAGTCTTTTATGCATCAAAATAGCTCTTGGATGTCCATAATGACAATTATTGACTAAGGTACTTGTTTTAGCTTAGCTTTCGAGTGATTTTTCCTTATATTGTATACTTGTGAGGTTCTAGGCCAATTTTTATAATTATTATCATCACTCTTTGATTATTCTCTATTTTTGTGTGTTCTTGGTTATTTAATTTCATAATTCTCTAAACTTGATTTAAATCCTGTAATCGCATGCTAGAGATTAATTGTAATACATGACATTTAATTGCAACCTAATCTGAAAAGTAGTAAGAGGTTAGTTAGGTTTGTGATTTGTTGTGTAAAACAAAGAACATTGATATATGAACCTAGGGGATAATCAATTCGAATGTTTAATTTAGCGTTATGATTGAATGTTCGTGTTGCGGTGCAATGAAATCTGAAGTGCAAAACTTGTTACTGCGTCTATCAATTATTATTAAGCCTCCTATGCGTTTAACATACTATGCGTCTTACTTATGCTTCATGCAATATGTTAGTGATCTGTCAAGTTTTCCTATCCTTTACCCAAGTATAAGCAAAGGAATAGGTTTTCTCGGTGAGTCCAAAGTCGAACACAGGGATTATGTTGATTCTTTATTTAAGTGGATTATATGCGTTGTAGTGGTAACCAAGAATAATTTGAGAGAGGTGTTTGTTTCTAATCTAAAGAAAGCGATAACATGTACACTAAACTAAAATGTGGAAGATGAAAAGGCATGCGACACAGCAAAGTCAGCTAGGTGAATTTAATGAATGGGTAAAAACAAGGTTAGGGTTGGTTAACATCTAACATCAGAAACGCATGGTGATAGTCTATTCATACTTGCGACTCTTCTCCCTGTTGTCGGCCGCTATGCGTTATATGTCTATAGTACATAGGAGAGTGTTAAGTGCTAAGGTTGTTCCTATGTTTAGGCAACACTACTTAGCCTTGTCAATTGAGTTCCACAATCACTTACCCTCTCGAGCAGTCTGATTATTACTACTTATATCGATTAGCTTGATGGACATAAGCATTAGATTAAGATTACAATTGACAAGATCCAATAGTTACACTATGGTTCTTATTTAGGTGCTAACGCAACCTTTAACCTGTGATAGATTAGTTATTCGTGGATTCAAAGTAAAAAGCGAACAGTGTAGAGAAATGAGTAGACATGGAAGAAATATAGATTGATGAACGGAATACAACTTTACATAGCTCAATGTCTTGACACAAATCTAAAATCAAACTAGAAAAACAAGATAGGTGGTCCACAACCTGATTCTCTGTTCCCTTCCTATCTTTGATCTCCAAATCAAATTCTTGCAATAACAAGATCCATCGAATGAGTCTAGGCTTTGCGTCCTTTTTCGCCATTAAATACTTGATCGCAGAATGATCAATATAGATGGTCACCTTTGACCCTACCAAATATGCCCTAAATTTGTCAACTGCAAAGACTACGGCTAACATTTCCTTTTCAGTAGTAGTGTAGTTTTCTTGAGCAGTGTTCAATGTTTTACTGGCATAAAAGATCGGGTGCATGATTTTCTCTTTGCTTTGCCCCAGCATTGCTCCCACTGCATGGTTGCTTGCGTAGCACATCAGCTCAAATGGGAGAGACCAGTCTGGTGCAACTAAAACTGGTGCTGAGATTAGGGCCTGCCTTAAAGACTCAAACGCATGCAGACATGCGTTATCAAAGTTGAACTCCTAATTAGCTTCCAACAGTGGGCTCAGTGGTTTTGCGATTTGCGAAAATCCTTTGATGAATCTTCTATAAAAGCCTGTATGGCCTAGGAAACTTTGCAAAGTCTTTACATTTGTGGGGGTTGGTAGCTTGGCTATCGCATCTATTTTTGCTTGATTAACTTCCAGTCCAACCTTAGAAATCTTATGTCCCAACACAATACCTTTCGTGACCATTAAGTGGCATTTCTCCCAGTTGAGGACTAGGTTTGTGTCTTCGCATTTCTTTAATACGCATTCCAGGTTGGCCAAGCATTCATCGTATGATTCCCCAAATACTGAGAAGTCGTCCATAAACACCTCCACTGAATGTTCTAGATATTTGGAAAATATTGCCATCATGCATCTTTGGAACGTTCCTGGTGCGTTACATAGCCCGAATGGCATGCGTCTGAATGCAAAGGTGCCATATGGGGAAGTGGACATTGTTTTCTCTTGATCTTCCGGAGCTATCATGATCTGATTATAGCCGGAATATCCGTCAAGGAAGCAGAAGAATTCATTTCCTGCTAGCCTATCTAGCATCTGGTCGATGAATGGCAATGGGAAGTGATCTTTCTTTGTCGCTACGTTCAGCTTGTGATAGTCCATACAGATACACCAACCAGTAACCATTCGTGTTGGTATCAGCTCATTTTTACTGTTCGTAATCACTGTCATCCCCCCCTTCTTCGGTACAAACTGAACTGGGCTTACCCAGCTACTGTCGGAGATTGGATAAATGACCCCTGCGTCTAGCCATTTGATGATTTCTTTCTTCACAACCTCCTTCATGGCTGGGTTAAGCCTGTGCTGCCTTTTTACTGTACCTATCTTACCCTCTTCCAACCGAATTTTATGCATACAGTATAAAGGGCTTATTCCTCTTATGTCCGCTAAGGTCCATCCAATAGCTTTGATATGATTTCTCAGTATCTGCAGCAAAGCCTTTTCACGGTCTGTGGTCAACCCAGAGGATATGATGACCGGTGGCGTGCTATCTTCTCCAAAATATGCATACTTAAGATGCGTCGACAAGTGTTTTTAGCTCAAGGTTTGGCGGTTCTTCTCCGTGGATCGGTTGCTCAAATTTAGGCGTTCGAAACTTGCATTGGAGATTACACCGATTTCCGCCTCTTTTTCCTCATCCATTTCATCCAGCATTGTTTCATCTTCTGACCATGCGTCTGTAATGCTTGCCTTTTCTTCAGTTATATCTTCAATCATCTGACAAGAGTGAAAATCATCAGGATATTTCAACACATTAAAGACATTAAACTTTACCTGCTGGTCGTCCACACGAATTGTTAGTTCCCCTTCTTGGACGTCAATCAAGGCGCGTCCCGTAGCTAAGAAAGGTCTTCCCAGGATAATGGGCACCTCTCTGTCAACTTCATAATCCAGGATTATGAAGTCGACTGAGAAGATGAATTTGTCCACCTTCACAAGAACATCCTCGATTTTGCCCTCGAGATGCTTGATGGAGCGGTCCACAAGTTGAAGTGTGACTATAGTGGGTCGTGCTTCCCCTATACCCAACTTCTTGAATATAGACAGTGACATTAAATTTATGTTGGCTCCTAAGTCACATAATGTCTGACCTGCGTCCATTCCTCCTATGGAGCATGGCAATGTAAAACTCCCTGGATCTTTTATTTTAGCAGGTATATTGTTTTTGAACAACGCACTGCATTTCTGCGTTAATGCTACAATCTCAAATTCTTCGAGCCTTCTCTTTTTGGATAGTATGTCTTTCAGAAGTTTGACATAACTTGGCATTTGTTTTAGAGCTTCCACCAACGGAATGTTGATGTGAAGTTGTTTGAGAATGTCCAGAAATTTTCTAAATTGGCCCTCATCATTTTTCTTCTTTAGGCATTGAGGAAAGAGTGGACGCATAGGGGGAGTGGTATCTTGATATGCTAATGCAGGTTCTACCTGCGTTGCTTTTTCTCTCCTCTCTCTATTCTCCTGCTTTTGAGTAGTTGTGGTGATCGTTGATGGTTGCGGATCATTGGTTGGTGCTATTGGAGTTGGTTGTGGAGTGATGTGAGGGTGCAGGTTTCCTTGCGTCTTCTGGTCTTGCGTCTCAGTGGGAAGAGTTTTCCCACTCCTCAATGTCACAGCTTGACATTGTTCTTTACTGTTGCCTCATGGGGCTTTGGTATTACTTGGCAATGCTCCTTGAGGTCTGTTTTTGAGCTCACCTGCAATTTGTCCCATGTGAACTTCTAAATTGCGAATTGCAGTGGCCTGACTTTGGAGCATCGCATCATTCTTGCTGATATATTCTCATAGTAGAGCTTCCATGGATGATGATGATGCGTTTGCTGACTAGTTTCTTTGTGGCCGTTGCCCTTGAATACCTTGGTTGTGAACATGAGGGTTGCTTTTCTGCGGCTGTTTGCTCAGTTCCCTGTGTCTGTTGTTGGTTTCCTCCCCATCCAAAGTTAGGATGGTTCCTCCAACCCGGATTATATGTTTTAGGGTACGGGTTGTTCTGAACATAGCAAACGGATTGTGGATTGTAAGGACACATATTATACAGGTGTCCCTCACTACATTGCACACAGCTTATAGATACTGTCGCATTCATTGCGTCCATCGCAGCAACAAATCCACCTTGGTTGTTAAATGCTATTGTCTTCAGCAAAGATGTCATAGTGGCAATCTGAGCTGAAAGATTAGTGGCAACATCAGTTTCAAGCGTACCAGCTTGCGTCCGTTTCTTGTCATTGAATCGGGATCCATACCCATTATCCACCCATTCATCAGTGTTCCTTGAGATTCTATCGAGAATATCCTTGGCTTGCGTATAAGTCTTGTCCATTAATCCTCCTGCGGCGGAGGTGTCAACCATTGATTGTGATGTTTTGTTTAATCCTCTATAGAAGATCTCCATCTGCACACAATCAGGAATGCCATTGTGCGGACAATTCCTTACCAGCCTCTTAAATCGGGTCCAAGCCTCACTAAGAGTCTCCGAATCCTTTTGCTCGAAGGTGACAATGTCTTGTGGCCTCTTTGCACTCACCGTCGGAGGAAAACATTTCTGCATAAATTTTTCAACCATTTGCGCCCAAGTTGTAATCTCACAAGGTTCAAATGAATATGCCCATTGCCTTGCCTCATCTCTAAGAGAGAAAGGGAATAGCATCATCCTGATGCTGTCTTGCGGTACTCCAACCATGGAGAATGTGCTACATATCTCCAAGAAGCTTTTCAAGTGTGCATGTGGGTCGTCACTCATTGCACCCCCAAACTGCCCTGCGGCTTGCAACATCTGCAACATCACTGGCTTCATTTCAAACCTTCCATTACCTTCAAAGTTTGGTTGTAAAATTCCTAGTGCGGAATTATACAGGTTCGGCGATGCATACTCCCTTATTGGGCGATTTCTATCATGCGCCAAGAGAATTAGGTTTATCTCTTAGTCTGCATGCTCTTGTGCATCTGCGTTTTGCCTAACCCCACCTTGAGGAACCAGAGGCTAATTGTGTTGCGCGCTCATATTTTCTTCTGTAGCTCGGTTGTTCCTTCTTTGTTTATTCTGTATTGTCCTTCTTCTGAAGGTCCTCTCAATCTCTGGGTCAATATCAAGTGTTGGGATGCTCCCGTCACTCATATACTGTTAGAAGCTTTTGACAGAAGAGAAACTTGCTATACTCCTTTGACTGAGGAACTCCTACAACACAATGATAAAAAAAAAAAAAATGAATCAATACAATAATCCCCGACAACAGCGCCAAAAACTTGTTGTGGTGCAATGCAGATCTGAAGTGCAAAACTTGTTACTGCGTCTATCTATTATTATTAAGCTTCCTATGCGTTTAACATACTATGCGTCTTACTTATGCTTAATGCTATACGTTAGTGATCTGTCAAGTTTTCCTATCCTTTACCCATGTATAAGCAAAAGAATAGGTTTTCTCGGTGAGTCCGAGGTCGAACACAGGGATTATGTTGATTCTTTATTTAAGTGGATTATATGCATTGTAGTGGTAACCAAGAATAATTTGAGAGAGGTGTTTGTTTCTAATCTAAAGAAAGCGATAACATGTACATTAAACTAAAATGCGGAAGATGAAAAGGCATGCGACACAGCAAAGTCAGCTAGGTGAATTTAATGAATGGGTAAAAACAGGGTTAGGGTGGTTAACATCTAACATCAGAAACGCATGGTGATAGTCTATTCATACTTGCGACTCTTCTCCCGATTGTCGGCCGCTATGCGTTATATGTCTATAGTGCATAGGAGAGTATTAAGTGCCAAGGTTGTTCCTATGTCTAGGCAACACTACTTAGCCTTGTCAATTGAGTTCCAGAATCACTTACCCTCTTGAGCAGTCTGATTAGCTAGATGGACATAAGCATCGGATTAAGATTACAATTGACAAGATCCAATAGTTACAACCCTTTCTCATCTTGCAGGACTGCCCTTTTATAGATGTTGCGTTCGCAATCAATGGCAAATCTGCTTGATTGGCGGCGAAATTGATATTATACGTCTATCTCGCCTAATTGCGTAATTCTCGGGTCAATTTAGATCCACCACTTTAGCCACAGATTATGTATGTCAATCTTCCGACAATCTCTCAAGATTATGATATGATTTTCCGCTCCTTGTGTTTTTTGGTAATTATGCGTTCATGGAGAAGTTTGGCGGATGTCAACGCGTCATAGGTTGCTAACGCATAGTCTTGCGTTAAAAGGTAGTCAACACATCGTTTGCATTCCTGCGTTAAAACATGTGTTTTAGGATCAAAAAGTGGTAAAATTATTATCTTCATAAAAATACAATAGTAGAACGCGTAGGAAGATTTATTAGTAGAATTTAGCTTAAACTACTGCATGCTTCTCTATTTATTCTCTAGTTTTCTAAGAAAAAGGCTATAATAACTTGTATTTCTACAAGTTATCAATTCGACTTAGCAAATTCCTTAGACTTAATGCAATTGGTTAGGTTAACTAGGATGTGTTCATCTAGTTAATTCCACTAATTTGATAATTTGGACACTCACCTAGTGTTTCTGAGCAAGTTGGCTAAGGGTGGAACAAATAGGAATTAATCCGATCAATCAATGATCACGAAATGATTAGTCTCTCTTTAATTATAACATCTTTAGTTGAAGAGATTAACAAGATATATTATCACCATAGGTGACTTGACTTGAATCCTAAGTGGGTTATAAACTCCTATCTAAAGGCAATCTTTTGATCTTGGGTAAGAGTGTCAGATTCGCCGATTTAATAAGCCTACCATTTTGGAGATTTGTCCTAGTAGGGAGCTGGAAACATAACTTCACAAGATGAAATTCACTCCTTTTTGTCTTTAAGGTAAGTAGATGAATTGCTCACTTAAGGGCTGATTCCGGATCTTGAACAATGAGACCTCACGCTCTCACTGGCCCGAAAGGGATTAGTTTATAGTTGGATTATAAATTGTTTGTTCATTAGAGGGATTAGTGGTACTTAAGAAGTTAGATGTAACTACATGGGTAAAACGGTAATTTGACCCAACTGTAGTTACATGTGTTTTGCGAAGGGTCGACTTACTATTGATTGTTATATCTGTGGAAACAAAAATATATCTATAGTGCAAAGAACGCAGTTGCGGATCTTTAGTGGAGTGATCTATAGTTAATGGATGTTGATTAATTTAATTAAAGAATCTTGTATCATTAGAGCGTTCAATTTGTAGGTCCATAATGTGTCCTTGCTAGCTCACTAAAGGTTAAATAAGAATCAATTAATTTTGGATGAATTTGAATTGTTCAAATTAAATAAGGGACTCAATTGTATAAGATATAATTAATATAATGTATATAGATACATTATAATATAAAGTTAATTTTGAATGAGATTCAAAATTATATTTTATAATATGAGAGAGATAAATATTTGAATAAGATTCAAATATTATTTATATAAATGAGATTCGTATAAAACTATAAGTTAAAATTAATATGAATGAGATTCATATTAAAACCATAGGTTATTATTCAAATTGAATTAAATATATGATATTTAATTATTAATAGCTAATTATTTAATATTATTTAATTATATATATTAAATTAGATTTAATATATTATTTAAATAATATAAAATTTGAATAACTCATTGGGAGTTATTCTATGCCTAGTGGAAGGAGTTAACTCCGTCTCCATCCATCTCTCTCGTAAAAATAGAAAGTCAGTAGAGAAGTAGGAATAATACGTATTTTGATGGAAAAAAAAAATCTCTCTGCAAAATTCTCTGCAAATTCTCTTCCTCTTCCAAACAAGGATCCCACACATCCTTGATTCTTATTCCGGAGAATAGCAAGGTTTCTC
The DNA here is from genome assembly GCA_031780015.1 of Citrullus colocynthis. Classification (NCBI taxonomy): domain Eukaryota; kingdom Viridiplantae; phylum Streptophyta; class Magnoliopsida; order Cucurbitales; family Cucurbitaceae; genus Citrullus; species Citrullus colocynthis. The sequence continues at coordinate 1,017,266 of QLSR01000371.1, forward strand.
ATGGTGATGTCTTGCTCGTGTCCTTTGCAATACGTTGAGCTCGAGAGAGAAATTCATGAGTTTGTGCAGAGAAGAAAGAAATACCAAGAAGACAGCCTTCAAAGGTAAGTTCTTCTCATCTCTCTCCCTACAACATGTTGTAAATTAATAGGTTAATCTTCTATATTTTCTCTATTTTTAAAGTTTCTCTAAAATGAATTACATTGGCGTGTGCATTCACGCGCTTCCGCTATGGAATTCCATTTCTTCAACTTAAACATAATCCACTGTATGCCAACTACATGTTATTCAAGTCTCATGCAAATAACCTTAGACTTTGCTTTATTGGATATAGTTGTGCAAACTAAAGATATAAAATAAAACAAAAAATTATTTTATGAATCATTAGATTATTTATTTATTTATTTATAAACCACAAGTTTAGGGCATTGATGCAAGCCGCAAGTACACGGGTCAAATTATAATATAAGATGGTAAAAGTCTGAATATCATTCCACTGAAGATCCAATTGACAGTTCAAATTACTTAGCTATTCTAGACTTTAGTCAAATTTAGTTGAGGATTTGACTTCAAGTTTATGATTAAGAAAGCAATAAAGAAAGCAAATAAAGTTGGAAGATCAAGAGTCAAAGAAAATGCTAGGATATTGAATCCTTATTTACTCCACTATGCAACATTCTAGGGTTTATGGAATTGATTGTAAATCATATGCTCAAGTCTAGAAACATAAATTCGGGTTATTTTCCATAAAAAAAAAACAACCTTTTCTGATGCAACTTAATTGACTACTAACTTCTTGAAATCAAGTTAAATCACATGGCATTAAGATTAGTCTTTAGCAATTTTCATTATTAACCTAACTATTTCCATGAAGATTTATAACGATTCATTGTTATAGATCCGATTAGACATACAATTCCTTAAATCAAACATCTAATCTAGCAAACATTGATGGCCAATCAACAAGAATTAAGCACGATGACAATGAAAAGCATACTCATTACAACAATCCATGAAAAGTCTACTACATTCGCATAACTTCATAAATAGTTCATCAATACCCTAAAACTAAAGAGTTTAGCCACTCATAGCTTTAAACAACGTATCAAAGACGATTATTAGCATAGAAAGAGTGCAAAGAAAGGAAAACTCTACTGTAAACAAGCCCTTAATCAGGAGGAACTGCCAAGGCTTCCTTGATCTTGATGTCGGAAACTCTAACGGGCACCAAACTCTCTCTCAAACACTCTCTTCCTTGCAACCAACTCACTCTTTGAGGCTTTGTATTTCGTGATTATGGTTGCTGAAAACCCCCCACTATATAGAAGTGGCTGCCAAGATTTTTTCCTTAAATGCAGATTTTTTAAAAAAGGAAGGCTGGCGTCGCGAGTTGATCGTTATTAAAGGGTGGCATTGTGACGCTGTAAGATGGCGCTGTGGGTCATAATTTTCTACCCTCAGTGCCGCACCAATGTTGCAGCGCTCCTTACATACCGATGTAGTGCTATCAATTGGCGTCGCGATGCTGAAGACATTCCTCCACAAGCAACTCTCGGGAAATAACGTCGAGCTGACATTGTAGCGTTGCCTTGTTTTTAGGGTTTTTGTGATGTTCTTCTCTTTTTCACCCGGTTTTGGCTTGGTTTGGTTCTTTTGGCCTTCAACACTTATTTCTTCATACTGACCTAAAAACTACTAGCAAACACATGAAATTTAATAATTAAAAAAAATATCCTTAATTTAAGATAATAAAAAACACTTTTCAAGCGTTTTTCAGGGATAAAACCCAACATCTTTAATTGTTCAAGCCATATGCTTTGAACAATGCGGCCGCATCATACTAGTACAGTAATTTAACATAAGAAGGAAACTTCTTCTATTCGATCTTGTATTAAGTTCCTTTAGAAGCTCATAGCAGCTAATGCCTATATTTCTATGGTTACTTGGATCATAGATTAATTTCATGCAGTTTCTTTACCTTGTGTTGTACCTTAGTTCTAAGGCTACATAACCGTCCTATTTCTAGGCTCATGGTCCCATATTCTTTTGTGACATTAGTTTACGGCCTAACCTTCTCAACATTGAGACTCCATTAGATTGCTAGATTAAGTGACCAAGTTAACTTAATAATTCTTATCTTTAAATTCAACAAAAGAAATGTGCCAAGTCAAGTGGTATGAAACATAAACATTTATCAAGCCATATTACAATAGGGTATTCACATAACTAAGCCCTTAGAGGATTTAGCTCATGATTAAGAATAAATGAATGGATTTCACATTAACTCATAAAACATGATTAAAATGTAGTGTTCACCTAAAGATATGATAGAAACAAATAGAAAAAAACTTAAAAAAGAAAATAGTGCTAGAACTTGGATAAGAATAATCCCTTGGAACAATCTCCAATTCCCAAATCTCTCCCTAGACTCAATTCTCCTCTTTCAAGTGTGAATTTCGTCTCTTTACTCTGCTCTCATGGAATAGGGATGACCTAGATTTAAAGTACTTCAGAGGAGCCACAGTTAGTGAAGTTTTTCACTAAAAACTAGAGGATTTTTCCTAAAGAGGGTTAGGCTCTATCGTGGATTGTCTGGTTGTTGAAGAGGGAGAACTTCCAATCTTTTTATAGGCCCTAATCGATTGTAGGAGGGCCGAAAATGATGCTTCGAAGGTGGACCAACTAATTTCAGCATTGAAAAATAGTTTTGCATCGAAGAAAACGTGATTGTAGACGATTGGGTTGAATTCTGATTTTTAGGGTTTTGATGTGGCCGCATTGACTTCAAGCAATGCGGGCGCATCGACTCAATTTCTAAAATGAGATGAAATCACCTGCCAAAGTTCATAAAATCATAAAAAAATGAATAAAAATCACTTTTTGACATTTCAAAGACCTTCCTATGATCATTTTGTCTATTTATAACCATATGATGGGGCAATGCACATAGAAATGACCTTTTTTCTAAGCAAATGAATGAAAATATCATGCAAAAACAGGCCTTATGCCAATAACGTCATGAGACAATAACAAAGTAAATTACTCTGGATAAGGGGAGTGAAAAAGAGAAATAAACACTCTTACAACGTCCTACTTGCAAGGGAATGCGCCAAAAAAATTGTGGCACATGCTTCACACGTGAGAAGGAAACATATCCCAACTCACTCATCATAGACTTCACTTCCTCAATAAAAAAATGACTCGCCCTTGATAGATAAATGAGCATGCAGCGGAAGTTAATTTGATCAATTTTCACTCTAAGATGCTCAATTTAGAGGATTAAACATGCAATTAAGAAGAAAAAACCAAAGTTTCAAGAACACTTACCCTTGAAGCTCCAAATTCTCCTTTAATTCTTGATGAATTTCAGCACCGCTTGGTTGTAGACCACCACAAGAGTCTTCTCTACTATTCTCTAGGCTTAGATTGGATGGTGAGATCCAAATTTGTGGTGAATTTGAGAAAGAATGAAGGTTGGGAAGAAGATGAACAATGGATGGAATTTTGTAAAATTAACCCTTAATTTCACAAAATTCTTAACCATTTTTATGTCAAAATCATCTCTATTTATTAAAGAATAACATGCAATCCAATTGCATCAAATTTGACAACACAAAATGGTTAATTTGTTGGTTAATTGTGTAGAAGACAACCAAGCTCCTAGCTTAGTTAGTAGGAAAATCCAATCTTCAAAAATCAATTTTAAAATCAATTTTCAATGAATTTCCAAAATTGAATTAAAACTGATTTTTGATTTCAAAAAATAATTAAATAATTAAATAAAAATAATTTAATGTTTAATTAAATATTATTTAAATATTTAAATAATATAATAATATTATTTTTCCCACTTGTCCCGATTTTTCTAAAAAATCAATATGAATCCCTATTCATATGATTAATATTTAAATCATATTTAAATATTATAATTAACTCTATTTGTACGTTTAATTCATAATTAAATGTTGATATATCGTATATATCTAACTTTCATTCCTTAAGCCAAGATTCGAACGATTCAAACTTATTCACCACATTATCTAAGATTTTAGTTCATTTATGAGCTAGTAGAGGGACCTAATGGACCTACAGATCATAAGCTCCAACGATCCGAGATTAACCGGCCAAACCTTTAACCTAGTTAACCAACATTCGTTAACTAACGGGACACTCCATTAAAGTCCGTAGTTGCACTCTCCTCACTGTAGATATATTTGTGTCCATTTTGATATAACCGTCATCGATAAGTCAATTCTTCACAGGTTGGTCATAACTTCAGCTAGGTCAAATACCGATTTACCTCTAAGTTACATCTTTTCTCCTTAAGTACTATTGTCCCTCTAATGAACAATTCATTTAGGATCTGATCACTAAATCCATTCCCTATCGGGCCAGTGAGAGGATGAGGGCCCTTGTTCAAGTCCTGGGAACAACACTTAAGAGAACAACCTCTCTTCTATCCCTAAGTTGGGTAGAAGTGAATTTCGTCTTGCAATTTCTATGTCCCCAACTATCTACCCAGTCTTATCTCTGAAATGGGAGGAATGTTGAGCAACGCTATTGAGCTTACTCTCACCTATGCAGATCAAGGGATAATTATGAATAAACAGGAGTTCATAGATAGCTCAAGATTCAAATTAAGTTATCTAGGTCATCGATAAGTGAAATTAATCAGTGTTAATCGTAAACGATGTTAATACGTAAAAGTGATTATTTCAGGGTCAGTCTTACACAATCTCATTATGTAGAATACCCCTGCTCACATGTCTCTACATGAGCAAATTAGGATCACTTCATTTATGATACTTACAACATTTGTAACAATCATGAAGCGGGCCGTATTCAATAGTGTCTCCAGGAAGTGATACCCAACCTGATCCATGTACTATGGACTATTGAGGCTACTTACTCGAACTTGATCCTTTTTTTGTCTCCACATAAAGTCCAAGTACTCATGATAGTAGCCAAGGGTTCGTAGTTTAATTGGATTTAGAGTTAATAAATAATTAATTCACTTAATAACTTCATATGTACTAAAATTTACCTATTTACAAAAAACTACAAGTTTTAGGACACACAACCCAATAGTCCTTTTTTTTTTTTTTTACAATATGTGGGGTAAGGGAATTGAACTTTTGACTATGAAGATCTGTTAAGTCATAATCTTTTGGCTCTTATCTGTTCTTGTGAGACAATCGGGGGACAGTAAAGATTAGATCAAATGAGAAGGGAATAATAGGGCTCACTGATCGAGCGCTCTTGCGCCGAAGATGAACGGGGCTAAGCGATCTGTCGAAGCTGTGGGATGTAAAAATGCATCGGTAGGGGAGCGTTCCGCCTTAGAGGGAAGCACCTGCGCGAGCAGTGGTGGACGAAGCGGAAGCGAGAATGTCGGCTTGAGTAATGCAAACATTGGTGAGAATCCAATGCCCCGAAAACCTAAGGGTTCCTCCGCAAGGTTCGTCCACGGAGGGTGAGTCAGGGCCTAAGATCAGGCCGAAAGGCGTAGTCGATGGACAACAGGTGAATATTCCTGTACTACCCCTTGTTGGTCCCGAGGGACGGAGGAGGCAAAATTATTCCACTCCTCATGATGAAAAGCAAGTCTTTTTTCTTTTTTACTTTTTTTGAAAAATAAATAAATAAATAACCAGTCGAATATATGTAAACCCAATTTGCAACTTCACTCTATTTCCAATAGACAATGATTTTGTGAGCATTGGTCTTTCACACAATCAAATGCATAATTTGTAGGGCCTTACCACTCACATCTTTCCACTTTGTTTTGAAGTTATACCTTATACGTTTCAACATGAAAGCTTTTGCATGGAAATTTTTCTTTGGAAGTCCTCAATTTGAAGTTATTTTCACAAATACCCTTGCACAGAATTTACTTTCTAAATATCCTAACAACAATATAAGTTTTCCCTTGTACACACTTGTAGTACATTACGAATACAAGGTGGAGGGTATAAAATTACGATGTCCATTTCGATATATCTTAATTTCAAATTTAGGATGTCTCCAAAAAATATCTATACTGAAAATTATTTAAATTAATAATTAAGTTGTTTTTACTTTCTATCCAAGTTATAAATCTTGATATTAGTATCTACTTCATATTGAGATTAATAAATGATACTCTTTTTGCAATGTTTTATAAGTATTTAAAAAATATATTAAAGATATCAATTAATCTTTAATATCGGTGTTGAACCCTTTGATTTACAATATATCAACGTAACAACAAATATTTTAACTTTTAGACTGATATTAGGAACAATGGTGAGGGATATAAATAAAAACACCAACCATTCAAGAGTAAAAGTGAAATATAATCACCAAAGAGAGCACAACTCAACTGACATTTGCATGACCATGATGTTTGTAATTCGAATCTCCCGATTCCTTTGAGGTAAAAAAGTGAAATATAATCTTGCATTAGGGTCAAATACGCCCATTGCCATGACCTTGGGTTGATGGCCCAACTAGGCCCATTATGGCCCATCAATGAAAGATATTAGAACTACGCCCATATGTGAAAGATTTCCAAACTAGGCCCACATTAATAAAGCCCACGGTGTTTCGGTAGAAAAGATATTTTTAACCCCATCAGTTAAATCGTGAGAAAAGATTCGAAGATATCACCAAAGGAGCATTAAATTCCAATTAATCTCGACCGTCCAGGTGTTTACGGATTAACCGATCACCGCCATCATCGCAAGGGGTTATAAATATGCCAGATAAGAAAAAACAATAGAAAACCCGTCTCCCGAAATCCAGGCGAGAAACGAAGGCGGTGAAAATGTTGAGGTTGAGTTCAAAGAGGCTTCTAGGGATTGCGTCTAGGGATTTGCCGTCACCGGCGGTTCAAATCGTCCCGCGTTTCTACCACGAGAGGGTTATTGATCACTACAACAACCCTCGGAATGTTGGATCGTTTGATAAGAACGATCCGACGGTCGGCACCGGCCTCGTTGGCGCGCCCGCCTGTGGCGATGTTATGAAGCTTCAGATCAAGGTTGATGAGAAGACTGGTAAGGTTGTAGATGCTTGCTTCAAGACGTTCGGTTGCGGTTCTGCAATTGCTTCCTCGTCGTTGGGTAGGTTTTCTTCTCTTTTTCCTTGATTTTTGTTCTTGAGAGATGTTGAGCGAAATTCTCGTTGTTTAACCCTTGTGTTATTTCATTGTGATTTCTGGAACGATGGGGTAGATTAAGGAACGCATTGTATTTTTATTAGTGCAGGATTTTGCGATTTGAATGCATTTCTTGAATTTTTTGAATCGGCATTGTTGTGCTGGATTTGTTTTATTTACTTTTTAGGTCTTCTGTTGTGCAGTTTTATCACTGTACTGTATGTGTTGACAGCCGATAATTTTAAGGAGGTGTTCTTGAATTCCTAGGATAAGAGGGTGGGCTTTTAAATCTCGCACCTTTCTTTTAAATCGATGTTGGGGATTTGATATCTGGGTTCCATTGGAATCGTTGGGATGAATTGATTTCTATGTTACTCTATTTAGAAAGTATCCCCACGACTGGATTCAGAATTTCTTTAGCATGGTTTTCAGATAAATAGCTGTGAGGGTGGACTAGTGGTAAATAGGGAACATCCTCCTAATAAAGGACTAAGTATTAGGAGTAAGAAGTCATGGGTTCAATCCAGGTGGGTTGTCCGGGAGATTAGTAGGCTTACAAGCCTAGACACTCACGGATATTAAAAATAAATGAATAGCTCCTGAGTTCGTTGAACGGACAAAAATATTATTGAAGTATTCGTGAGAAACATCACCAAAGTGAGTCTCATTGTTTGCTAATCTCCATGGACCATGGGAGTCCTGTCATGATCATCTAATGTGGTTCTCCTTAAGGCCAGCGGAAGTGCCAGTCTCTCTCTCTCTCTCTCTCTCTCTCTCTCTCTCAGAATATGCAAAATGAAAATCTTGATCTCTTTGTTTCTTGCCTTCACTTGGAGTGATTAAGTTTCTGATTTTTTGTACATATGGAATAGAGTGGGCTGATCTCTCTTCGCATCCTGCCTGTGTAGTTGTTTCTTTACCAGCTTTTGGTACTTTTACCGAGTTCAGTATGTTTTATCTGTCCTCCTCAATGAGTTTGAGGTGTTATGTCTTATTCAGTAAGCGGCACTTCAAGGCACAAGAAGTGCGGGGTTTGCTTGTTCTTTTTTATTCTCTTCGGGTAGTGCACTAGATATAAAAGGATACATAAAGGAGAGAATGGATAGTTGAGGTGGGAATATGAAAAAACTCATTTTTGCCATTTAGGCTTAATATTTTTATTTAATTAAGAAATGAAAGCCTAATTATTATTAAAATTTTAAAATAATGAAAAGGTCCGAAGGTGGGTGCCTTGTTTTGTGCAGAGGGCTTTTGTAAAACACTGGTCTTGTTTATTTTGGACCGGATGTGAATTATTCTGGTCTTGATAAGGTCATATGTGTAGATAGACCTTTATTTATATCAATATGTATGTTTTGAACTTGCAGCTACAGAGATGGTGAAAGGGAAGCAGATGGAAGAAGCCTTAACCATAAAAAATTCGTAAGTTTCATACATCTTGAACCTTTTCATCGCATTACTGTTCGACATGTTTTCCTTATTTTGTTCATTTGATCTTTATCTATTAGTTATATTGTCTGTTTTTTTTTTTCCTTGTCTCTCTCTCTTGTATTGTGTATTGTTCCTTCTCCTTTTGCTATTTTTCATTCTGGAACAACAATTTTTTAACAACGATAATTGTACTATCACTTGGAAGATTTGGTGTCATAGGCAATTTGTTTGCTAGGTCTTTGCCCCTGCCTTTTAATTTGTATTTTCTCTGGAATTGTAAAAGTAGCCTGTGGTATTTCTCTCTCATTTTTATCACATCATGTTAATTGTTCTTACTTGGACTTGGTTAGGTTTTTAATTCTGTCCGTTTTTGCTCCATTGGGTTTTAGGGTATTTTAGGGGTGGAGATGGTGATGAATAGTCCTTGGGAAAATGTTTTGCTATTTCTACTATTGTGGAAACCATTGTGATATTTGGCTACATCCGCAAAATGTTTATGAAATTTCAGAACATACTCAGTTAGCTCTTTTTTTTTTTAAGTAAGCTTTTTAAAGTGCTTTGGTGGGCCTCTTTCTTTTCTTTTATTTTTATTTCTTTTTATTTCTTTTTTTATTTCTTTTCCTTTTATAAGTACCTGAAAAGCACTCTCAAGAGTCATTTCAGTGTTTGTTCCGTCCCTCATCTATAATTAATACTATAGGATATGACGAACAGATTTGAAGGTAATATGTGTCGGGTTTTTTGGGAACATCCACTGCTGACCATCATAAAATTTGGTGTCTATCTACAGCTTATGCCATCTGAATTTGAAGTTGTTTCTTTTGGTCGAACAGCTAACATTCAACAACATTTCTTTCTTTCTGCACTGAATGGTACATGTATTTACCTTCAGTGAAGGTTCCAAATTTTTTTTTGCTTCCATATTGCAGTATCTCATTTCTTTTCAAAATTGATGGTTGCTGTTGCACTAGGCAGTCAGCCATGTCATGAGTCAGCAGGTTAAGGATGACAGAACTAGAACAAGTTTTGCAGTTTTAAATGGTTTCTGAGACCCTTTGAAAAAATTGTTCGCGATATTTAATTATTAATATCAATCCTTCTTTCTGTCATCACACTATTTTGCTTTTGGTTATGGTGGAATTCATGAATATCCAATGGTGGAATTCATGAATATCCAATTTGACGATCATGCTATTATGCCAACAAGCATATTTAGCTTCGATGTTTGACTTGTGAAATCCACTCAATTGTGTAGGGAAATTGCAAAACATCTCTCCCTACCGCCTGTTAAGTTGCACTGCAGCATGCTTGCTGAGGACGCTATCAAGGCTGCTATTAAAGATTATGAAGCGAAGCGTGCAAAATTGGCAGATGGTGCTGAATCTCATCCTGTGGAGAAGGCTTCAAATGCTTAGCCATCTAATGATTGTAAATGATGTAAAAACTGTTATAATTAAAATCTGCCGTCCAAGGTGCGAGTTATCTGTCCAGTTCTTAATATGGAATGTCAATCACCTTTGAAAGTCCAATGGTACTGCCTTGCGTATTTCAATGATTGTATGTACAATATCGGCTTATCGTTTCAGATGGCAGTTTTCTTCATCTTAATAAAGCTGACTTAAAACCGTAGAAGGGGAGAATTAATGTGGCCTTCTGATTCAGTAAGTAATTTTATAGAACTTTTTTATCACTGTAAAGTCATTTCAAACGAACGGGTCTTCAAAGTGTCTTCTAGACTGTTTGATATTGACAGTCATGTTCTTTTTTAACAATTTGTGTTAGTGTATCCATATTAACAGGGTAGGTGTTACATGCTTGGAGGGCCTGAATATGATCAATGGCTTATTGGCAATTAGTAGTTGTGAGCAGAGCCAAGCATTTGACTCATTTATCCACTTGATCCAGTTTTTGAAACCTGCTTCACTAACGTAACAGAGCTTCTAATGTTTGATCTGATAATATATGTTCGTACTTACAATTTGAATAATAAATATAGGTTGATAATATTTAAGTGCATTCTTTGTCTCTTACAATTGTTCTGACGTTGTGGATCCTGTGATGATAAAAAATAGTAACATACTATGGACGACGAATATTTTTTATGCTACCTTTCGACATAAAGGAGCATTTATTCTTTATTTGAAATCAGAATCAAATTCACGATCATCTTTAGCGTTCGGTTTGATTTTTTATTATTAATTTGGAGCCTAATTTATAAAGTTGAACGAGGCAGGAGGATGAATGAATATATATATATATATATATATATATATATTTTAGTCGGTGCTGGTTGACTGTTTGAATGTCTAACATCTTTGGCATGCATGTTATTGATCATTTTCCAAAATTATTGTTCTACCACTTTATTTAGATAGTTTTGAAATGTTAAATGAAAGGGTAATATTCTAATTTTTGAAAGGATAAATATATGTAGTTTTAAGGTAAATGACAGTTAACAACTTAATCGAGAAGGTAGTTAGTTAGGATTTATTTTATATATATACATATTAACATATTTATTATTTTCCTTTTGCGAAAGCAATGACGGAGTAATGAATACAGCATTACAAATAAGATGTGTGATGTCATTATTATGTTTGACGTACACAGTTTCTTTATTTAGCTTCAATTGACAGTCTACTTTGGGGATGGTTGGTTTGGTAAGCAATAAATGTATGTTTATCTTTCCAAAGAAAAAAATTTTAAAAATCTATTTTTATAAAAAGAAAAAATAACAAAAATTGTTATGTGGTATTTTTTCACTGGAGAATTTTTCTTGTGTATTTGAGACAAAAATTCTAAGTACTACGATATTAGGGACAAAGATTTCGTATTAATTTCATTTCATGGTTTTTATGCTGGCAGTATTTAATAATGATGCAAAGTTTGCAAAGTAAGTTAATAATAAATTGATATATAATTTAATGGCATTCAAATTATGAATGAGCGTAGAGTGTATTAGCACATATTAAATTCTTCTAATTGAGATGAATAATTTGTAAAAATACAAAATATTATAATACTCTTTATTTGAAACAATTAGGTTAATTTAGAAAAAAAAATGAATGGACTTGGAAAGAAAATAGTGTAAAGAGAGCAACTGTACGTTTATAATGTCTACAAGAGCTTTTATTCAGAAAATTATGAGATTTGTAAAGCAGGATCTAATAAAAAGAGACTAAAAACAACTAAGAATAAGTTAAGATGTTGCCAGATAGTATGGGACCAAACTACATCATTAATAAAAACTCGATGCTGAGGAGGAAAAAAATAGATAGTGTGCAGTGGGGCATATAATTAGATGCAAGGGTATCAATCAATTTGAAAATGAAAAGAAACGTCTAGCGAAAATTCTTGCTCATTTCCCACACTTCCATCAATTTGAAGACAGAGAGAAACGATCTAGCGGAAGCTCTGCTCAATCTTCCTCATTTTCATTTCTATCTTTAAACTCTGAGCTTTCTTTGAACTTGATCTTGTGTTGAGGAATTTTAAGTGAGAGTTTAGTCTTAAGAGCTCGGTCTTACCTCTCGGAAAGTGAGAATTTACTTTCTCCACTTATGCAAATACATCAACATCCATCATCTAAGGCCTCCAAAAAGCAAAATGTTGCAATTCATGGCTTGACGTTATTCTTTCCATATTCTACTTTATTTTGTTAGACTTTCTTATTTATATTGAGATAGTGATTTCGAAAGATACGCGACTTCTTTAATATAAATTAGATTAAGCATGATCAACTGCTTAAGAATGTGGGTAATTACAATTTTCACTTAAGCAAGAAAAAAATAAGTTTTAAAGATAAAATTGATCTTTTGTCTAAAAGAAACTCTGCATGTGGCGCAAAAGTATCAAGATGTAAGTTTTCAATTTTTAGAGTTTAAGATATGAACATCTACTTATGCAGGAAAATGTTAGTGAACTCTTCTCAACCCTACTTCCTCCATTGATTTTTACACTTATCAATGCATGTTGTCTTGACTGCATTTGTACTTAACATTTTCACTACCATTCCATCCATGCACTGTCACTCTCCATGTTATTTTCACACTTTGTATGTTCATCTGTAATTAATTTATGTAGAGCTTGTTCAACACATTATTTTGTATAGAATACTACACAAAATCAACAAATTCTTAACATTCATTTTTCTCAAATCCCTGTGTTCGACATAGAACTCTCCGGGAACCTTATTATAAATTTGCACTCGAGCTTTTGATAGGAAAAGTTGCGTTTAATTGATTTTTTTTTTTATATTTATTATAAGTACGATATAAGGCTAAATTTGAACTTCATTCAAACTGAATAAAATCACAAGAGAGACTAATGCAAGTTATATCATTTAACATAAGGGGAAGATAATAGTTTTGACTCTAAACTTGTTATGTTTGTATCAATTTGGACCTACCATTTTTTACTTCACCAATTTTGACTATTTTTAGAACTGTTGCAATTTTAATTACCTATTAATTTTAACTAAAAAAATGTATAGTTTTTAGTGAACTCATTGATTTCAGTAAAAATAAAGTTACTACAAAAAAAAAAAAAAAAAAAAAAAAAAAAAAAAAAGAAAAAAAAAAGAGCCCTTCCCAATTTTTTATAAAAGAGAAAAAAGGAAAAAGAACACCTTATGGGTTGATTACTTTATTCTAAATAAAATACACAAAGCTCCAGAAATAATATATTCTTTAAAAGGGTTCCAAAAACTAAAAACTAAAAAGAAAACAGAAAATATTCCCTGTTAAAAGGAATAGCCTTATTGGTTGATTATTTTATTGTAAATAAAATGCACAAAGTCCTTAATAATAAGAAAAGGAAAAGTTAAAAAAAGAAAAGAAAATAGCCTTAATGGTTGATTATTTTAGTTGTAACATATATTAAAAAACATTAAAATATCTCTTTCTTTTGTAGCTAATCAAGGAGACACCAAGAACCAAAAGCAATGAACCTAAATATACCTTGCTTTTGGCCGTATATTAATTATTTAGTTAAAAGATATCGTAATGTTGATTTTTTAATATAAAGAAATTAATTAATTAATTAATTTAGGGTTTCCATAGTTTCAATGAAGCTTCAATGCATCTACATTAGGGCTAANAAAAAAAGAAAGAAAGAAAAGAAATCAACACATAAATTAACTACTGAATAACATTCTTCCAAATTTATAAATCTGAATACAAAATTTAGTTATAGTGTTGTTTTACTCTCGATGAATTATGAATTTCATATTGTCCATAATTCATTAAATATATAATAGAATTTATTTAAGAATACTTAAAGTGAAAACTTGTTAGATGGTTAAAATTGCATTACATGTTAAATTTTAATGTTGAAATGGTAATATTTGTTTTTAGTTTGTTTATTTATTATTATTTTTATTAATAATTGAGATCCATTAATTAGAAAAGACACAACGTCCAAACCACAACGCCTCACTCCCTTTCGAGAAGAGGGGAGAGGACATAAGCTAGAAAGACATAATTCCAGACCAAAGAAGACCCAATAGAGGAAGTTAGAGATATGAGGTTATGAGCAACTTCGTTCTTCGTTCTAGAAACCTTACAAAAATTATAAATATTTACCGACATAGCAAAGCTAAGAGCCTCTCTCACCAAAAGTATAAACTTTTGACAAATTAGTGTCCTTAAAAAAAATTATTTTAATGACAAAATTATAAAAAATATTTACAACTAATAGCAAAATATCACAATCTATTTGTGATAGATCACAGTACACTAATAGACACAGTAGTTTATCGCGGCTTATCGTAGATAAAAATAGTTAAATTTTGCTACATTTGTTCATTTTTTGGTTCATTTTTCTATAATTAAAAAAACTCAATTAAAAAATCTAATCGCCTCCATAAAATCAAATTTGATCGAGGATTTTGTCAATGAACAGGCCCGTTCACTGCAGCTTTTGCCTCCAACACCTTGACTCCAATTGTAATGGATATATTATCATCCTCCAATTATGATTGATATATTTAAATTTATAATTAAAATTGATTAAACTAAAATTTTAGAGACTAAATTGATATAATAACGAGTCTAGTTTTAAAATCCATTTCCTAATACTTGTAAAGTGCTATTATGGTGGAGTTGCTAATTGAAAACACATGGATCGGTCAACTTGAAACAACGTTTCAACTAAAGAAATTTCAGCAACTCTTATTACTCATTTAAATCAATCAAGGGTCAAACCAACTACTTTTATAATTATTTAAAGCCTTTTTCATATTTCCTGCGACAAATTCAAACAAATAATCGAGTATTTAAACTAACGGTTGCATTTATTTACTGAAAAAAAAAAAAAAAAAAAACAGTTACATACTTTTGAAAAATTGCATCTTTTGGTTCAATTTTTTTTTTTTTTTAAAGTATTAAGTTACTCAAGAATACCTTAAAGAATTAATCATATCCTTATATTCGTATATAACTATCAAATATAACCGCGTATCATCAACGAATACATCATATATTTAAATTCTTATATTCGATTTTTTTAAAATTTTAACTAAAAAACATAATTAATTTTATTTTCTTAAAATTTCAAACACAAATACAGATAAAAATATTTTCAAAAATAAAAAATAGTTGAAAATAATTATATATATAACAAATGTAATAAATCTTGTGGTATTTATAAATAGTTTGATATATATATTTTTTTATTTATAACCGTTTTTTTTTTAAATAAATCAAAATTATTTTAGAGAAAAAGAAAAGGACAAAAAAAGAGAAGTGGTGCATCTATTACGCGCCTCCAGGCTGCGAGCCAAACAGCGACCATGTGTTTGAAGGTAACACGACTTCTCCTGGCGCGATTTCTTTGGAACTAAACAACCTGCTCGACGGTCGTCGGATCTCCGGTAACGTTCACTGCTGATCGTCGAGCAAACCATTACCTTCTCCAAGACTTTCATTTCTATTTCACCTTTGGCAGGCGATTGATTGAATTTCTCCAACCATTCACTGCAAATCACCGGTCGGCCGTCGCTTGATCAGAATCCGAAGTCATTCTACTTCTTCCGAATTCATTCCTGGTTGGCCAAATTCGATTTCATACTACTTCTGTTTACTTTTGATTGTTTATTGGCCTCGTTTTTCAAGTCAATGAATTGTCCGTTATGTTCTAGAGTTTGTTTTGTATGCGTCAGAGAGTAAAAGGCAAGTTACTTTTCAAAGGTGGGCCTTAGAAGCAAGAATTCCACTGTCAGGATTTGAATATATGTTTCTATTTGTTTTTATTTAACGACAATATTGGGATCGTCATAGTTGGATGGGGTTTCTTCTTCTAAATGACAAGTATCTATAAAATATAGTTGGGTTCGTAGGTGTACGACGAGTGGTTGGTCAAGTAAAGTTGAGGAGTTGTGGGTTAGGCAGCTGGGTGGTGAAGGTTTGGTATTAATGGCTGGTCCCGGGGAAAACCTACATCCTGAACTTCGTGGTTTAAAGGGATTGAATCAGCAAGCTGAGGATAAAAACCAGCATGTTGACAAAGAGGGTGGCCTGAGTGGTGGTGAAAGGGACATGGCTCCGGTTACCGGCAATTCCATTCACAGGTCAGGTTCTCGTCCACAGCTAGACCTCAGCAAAGCAGAAATTCAGGGAAATTTTGAGGAGAGAGACCCCACAATTCTGTTGCCTAACCAATCTGATGATATATCTCACCTTGCTCTTGACATCGGCGGTATATTCCATGGCTATTGGTTCATTCTATCCATTTGTTTATTCTTTCCCCCTTTTTAGCTTTTGGTTAATTCATGATGAGTTTATTGTGAAGGATTTTTCTGAAGGGTGTGAAGAAAAGGTGAAATTGAAAATAAAATTAGCTTTATATGCTCCATATTTTAATGAGGCACGTAGTGATGTGTCACTTTGAACTTTGATCAAGATGATTTTAGTTGGACATATTTCTTTGTTTATTTGGGTAAACCATATCGTATATTCTTCTCCTTTTTCCTTTTTGTAAATGATTGAAATTCTTGCAAGTAGTCAAGACATTTTGTTGTTTCCACTAGGAAACATTTTCTTTGGTATTATTCTCCATGTTCGATTCCAAATCCAAACTTTCTGTATATGTAGATATATACTTAGCTAATGGCTGGTATCATAACAAATAAATGGAAAGTGATTATTAAAAAATTAAAATAGTGAGTAATGAACAATCCCATTCAGATTTCTTTATTGATAAATAGTTACTGAGCCGAGCCTATCTGTTAGTTAGTTTCAACTAGTATATTATAGTATGATTGATAGAGAATCTGATTCCACCTAGTATGAGGCGAGTCACAATCAAATCATGGGGAAAGTACTTGTTTTGTTTTTAAATGAAAAAGGTTTTTCCTTTTTGTTCACCGCTCATTTCCCTCATCTGTTTGTTGATTTCCAACTCTTGACATATATTACTTTTGGCGTAACGTTTTTCTTGACTAATCATCATTGATACCATTCTTGTACGTATTAATTGTAAAGTGAATAAGATAAGGTGTTCGAAGGTAGGAATTTATTGTTAATTTAGAACATAGTTCTTTTAACACTTTTGGTTTTTTTAGGGAGTCGATGATAGCTTTTATTCATAATTTGCAGGATCTCTCATCAAATTGGTGTACTTTTCAAGACATGAAGATCAATCGGTTGATGATAAGAGAAAGAGAAGCATGAAGCAGAGGCTGGGGTTATCAAATGGTAATAGAAGAAGCTATCCAGTTCTTGGTGGGAGGCTTCATTTTGTAAAGTTTGAGACAAGCAAGATTAACGAGTGTTTAGACTTCATCCATTCGAAGCAGCTACATCGTGGTGGTATGTAGGTTATCATCATACTTTTAGTTCATTCATTGTTTTTAGATGATCTGAGTTTCTTTTCTCTTGCCATGCCTAAATTTTTTCAGCTTGCAAAGATTTACCTCATTGGCATTCAGACTCAGCAAATGAAAATGCCGTCATTAAGGTATTCTTTCGATTTGATAGCATATCACTTGATATCAGATCTGTGTATCTTTGAGAAACGATCCCAAAAAGTATTAGTAGCCGCAGAATGAAAAGTAATATGCTGCAGGACCTGATTTATATCTCAAATTCATGTTTTACTTTTCTGTGAAGAGTTAACAAAGAACAAACATTCTACAGTAATATCATTTACTTTCAGCTATTTTACGTTCTTTCTTAGGACCTCCTTTGCATGTATCAGCTAGCTTTGATTGTTATGGAGATCTTTTCCCATTGGGCTGATTCACCCTGGTCCCAGGGGTTTGCTCTTTTGTTTGATTTTTGTGCCTGGGCTGGATAATGCCTCTTACCCTGTAACATTTACTGCAAGAAGGCTACAGGTGGAGGGGCATACAAGTTTGCAGATCTTTTCAAAGAAAGACTTGGAGTAAGCCTTGATAAAGAAGATGAAATGGATTGTCTTGTGGCTGGAGCAAATTTTCTGCTAAAGGTGGATTTCAAATACTTTCTTCTTTTTGCTGGTATAAAGGTTGTGTTTTTGTAGTTTTATTTATTTTGCACTGTAGTAAAATAAAAGTTAAATTATGATTGCAGTTTCAAATCTCACAATTATTATGTTTCATCAGTTCTTTTACTTACTACTTGTGTATTCAATTACCTGAAAGATTTGAATTCCACGTTTTTGTTTGCTTCATTGTGCCCACAAGTCTCTTGTCTTACATCATGCCAATTGATTTAAAGAATGAGAACTTTAAAGATGGACCGAGTTACATGTTGAATTATTATCATGTATATTTCTTTCAAAACATCTATGATGATGGCATGTTAATTATTCTGAAAGGTTGAGGGCTTGATCCTTGAGCTTGTTTATTTATTATTTTAAGATATTAAATATGTAGTTCACTTATGAAATAGCAGTCACACGCGACTGCCTAGATACGCTAGCTGTTAACAAATTTTTAGTAGGCAATACGACACGAAGCTTTCACTCATATGGAGGGCAAAAAAGAGTTTGTGCAACTTGACCATAACGAATTGTTTCCTTATCTGCTTGTTAACATTGGATCTGGTGTCAGCATGATCAAGGTAATGCTTCTGTTAATCTCTAATTTTGCTTTACCTTATTCACTTTTCTTGCTCTTCATCTCAAGGATGACTAAAGCATGCTAAACTATATTATATGCTTTGCACTTTTTAAGGTTGATGGCGATGGGAAATTTCAGAGAGTTAGTGGGACAAATGTTGGAGGGGGCACTTACTGGGGCTTAGGAAGATTGTTAACAAAATGTAATAGGTAACTATGCTGTTGTATATTGTGCATGTCTTCTCTCTACAAAATTTGTGAAGATTTGACATTTGTTTCCCCTGCTCCAGCTTTGATGAGTTGTTAGAGCTTAGTCAAAAGGGAGATAATGGCACAATTGACATGCTTGTTGGGGACATATATGGTGGCATGGATTACTCCAAGGTGCGTTGAATGTAAATTCAATTTCCTTGTGTTTCTGTGTTTCTTTTCAAGTTTGTGTCATTTGCTTCAACACGTTGTTCTTGTTAAAGTGTGCAGAATGTCGTTCTTTTGTTTGTTTGATTGATATTATTATTGTTTTCCTGCACTACTCTGCCATAATATGTGAATAATTGTTGAATGATTGTTCTTTATGTTATCAGTTTCTAAAAATCTCTTATTTTTTTATTCTCTTATACTGATCCAGATTGGTCTCTCTGCGTCAACAATTGCATCTAGTTTTGGCAAGACCATCTCAGTGAACAAGGAGCTTAAAGACTACAGACCAGAAGATATCTCATTGTCTCTCTTGCGAATGATCTCATATAACATTGGACAGGTCAGTGCTGCACTGGAAAAAGTACTTCAGATTTCTCAGGATCTAATCAAAATTTACTAGGGATCCAACTCGATACAGATGAATTATCTTAATGTATAAGTAAATCGAGATAACTGATTCTGCTTTGCTAAGGCAACCATTCTTAGCAATTTATTGAGTATTTGCGTAAAAGTTAACTGAACAAAATCAACCAAATCATCAAATACTAAATCCTCCTCACTCGTAACTCAGGACTTGAAATTGATTTCTGTTCTCTTGATTTCATTTCTTATGCTGCTATGGACATTTTAAGAATTGTTTGGGCGTGATTCTGGAAAAAGGGTTATTTTTTTCATATACTTCCTTTCTTTCTTTCTTTCTTTTCTTTTCTTTTCTTTTCTTTTTTTATTTTTTTTTAATTTTTAATTATTATTATTATTATTTTTTTTTATTATTTTAAATTTTAATATATATAGAGAGAGCATAAACACCAACTTCCCATGCCTTAGGCTGTATCTTCTTATCATTTTATCAATAAAAAAAAGTTTGAAAACTTGTTCTTGTTAAAGAAAAATACACTTTCTTTAACAAGAAAGTAAAATTTTTCATTGAACTAATGAAAAGAGACTAATGCTCAAAGGATACAAGCTCACTAAAAGATAAAAAATGACTGAGAAGGATTGCAAAGGATATAAATAGCGATTTAAATAATATTGAATCCTCTTCATTGAAGAACCAAAAGCAACTATTCAACCAAAACAGTGAAATAGAGGTAAAAATGCTGAGGTTTGAGCAGACCGAAGGAGGGAGGAGCCAAGGAAATCTGGGGAACATTGCTCTTGGAAGTTGAAAAGAAATCCGAACCAACTAGAAGATATTGGCCAAACTAAAGCAACAAGCTGAAAGAAATTGATAAGAGAAGAATGGAAACCCATAAAAGCATAATCAAATTAAATTCTGAAAAGGTGAGAAGAGATATGCTAATTGAGAAAACTTCATCTGAATTCCTTTTATCATCAATTGAAAAAAGATTTTTGAATGCTCATGCAAAAGAGTCTTCTACAGAAAATTTATCGGTCTGTATATCATCTACATGTACTTCGGAGTTTTCATTCCTCATACTATACTAACATTAGATGCTCCATTTGATTCAATATTGTGGACAATTGGAGAGGAGATAGGATCCTCAGTAGTAGGAGAGCTAATGATACTTTTGGTTAAAATGACATTTGATCTTGGAGGAGTAATCACTGAAAGTGAGAGAGTTTGGAAGGTTGGAAAGGAGGTTTGCTATAACTTTGGTGAGAAAGCGAGGAGCCGAACGCTTTTTTCAAAATGTCTGAATTAATCTCTCAATTTTCAGGGAAACTAGAATGGTTTTACTTTTGGGTATAATGGAGAGGGTAGGCTTCAATAAGTCGATTTTTCATTTTAGAGACATGAAGTGGAGATTAGGAAACGTGAATAGATGGCTGAGAAGACCAAGAATTATTTGAAGAATGTAGCTGGAAGGCCAGATTTGAACATGAGCGTCTGCATCATTTAGGTTTATGATGGAGTAGAACTGGAGATGTCTAACTAGTTAATTAAAATGTAAGGAATGGTTATATTACATCTGAAGAATTAGCTTCTGATGCTAGTGTATAAAGTTGTAAGTTTTTGCTGTTCATTTGTGCATACGACAATTACATATAAATAAACTGAAGTTAAATGAGCTGATAATTTAGAAATGGACGAAAGCTGTATGCCTCTTTATTACTGTCTGGATGGACTCCTTATTTCCTTTGGCCTAAGTTTCCCAGTCCTAAGTCCACATTCTCAACGGGAGATGTTAGAAGAGGTGAAAGAAGAAATGAATAGATTCAAATGCTTGTTGGAGGCCACGTTTTTTCTAACTAGCTACTTGACACCATCAATTGGAATGACTTGTTAGATAAGCAGTATAAATAGCATTTTTCGTTCATGAGATCTAATTTTGAATTTTTACTGGCAGATTTCGTACTTGAATGCTCTACGGTTTGGACTTAAGAGAATATTTTTTGGAGGATTCTTTATCAGGGGACATGCATATACCATGGATACAATTTCTTTCGCAGTTCAATTCTGGTAATGTACATTAACAAATTTATTTTTTTCATTGTCATTTTTATTTACCTTAATTTCTTTATTTTCTACTTCTTACAGTCTCAAGACAGAGTATTGAACTGTACATTTTGTTTAGGTCGAAAGGAGAAGCACAGGCAATGTTCTTGCGTCATGAGGGGTTCTTAGGAGCCTTAGGTGCATTCATGAGCTATGAAAAGCATGGTCTTGATGATCTATTGGCCCATCAGTTAGTCGAAAGGTTTCCTATGGGTGCACCATATACGGGAGGGAAAGTTCATGGGCCTCCACTTGGTGATTTGAATGAAAAGGTAAGCTCAGTTGGCTCTAGAAAATTTTCAATTTGATCTTAGAGTTTACTTTGGAATCACGTTAGATCATCTCAGTGGCTTCTTTGACGAAGCTTGGGTTATTGTAAAGTTCATTTGTGTGTCTGTTATTATATCTTTTCTATTTTTCGTAGCTCAAAATTTTCTAACCTTTCTACGCATGATCGATCCACTTTGGGAATTATCATCTGAATCGATAATGTCTAATAAAAAAGAGACTGGAGGATGTTTAAATCTTGGGCGGTAGATCACGGGGTTTCAATCTACAACTTAACTAATAATAGCTTTTCATTAATTTTTTTTAGAAATGAATTTAAGAATTTTTTTCCCTTCAAAATTTGAAATTGCTCGACAAGAAATCAAAATTCGATTCGAAAATGAGATAAAGGAATCAACAATTTGTTCTATGCTTGTAATGGTACAGTAGCGACATTTTACTTTTGCAGACGCATTGTTCTCTCGACGCCAATAACAATTGTCAATTAATCAATAATTGGTTTCTAGCATTGACTTACCCTTTGGGCTATAAATTGGCTTGCTAACTATACCAGATTTTAATTGATAATTGTTATCTACGTATTTCTTTTTTGGACAATAAAAATACACTCTAAATTTATTAGTAAAAAGTACAAAGTAACTCCAAAGGACAGAATGTTACAGTGAAATACAAACTCCCCTCGGTAACTTTACCTTCCACCCAAATTTGAATTTATTACGAACGGTTAATTGTTTCCAAACTTCCTGTTTAAAACTCTAAACTGAACAATGAAAATTAGGTGACTCAAACACGTCCTCACACCGTGCTTTTGCCTTGCCATTGAAAACCATGCTACTTCTTTCCTATCAAATGCTCCATAGATAGAATGATTTAAATTCTTTTCCCCCTTGGTATCAAATGTTTCTCTCTCTGGAATCAAATTGTATCTAACTGGTTTCATGAGTGGCCTCTGTATTTAAAGGTTTGGAATCTTTATGCTAGTTTTTCTCTAGGTAAGAAACCAAGCTTTCCCTTGAGATTAAAAAAAAAAAAAAAAAAAAAAAAAAAAAAGGGAGAAAAACAAAAAAAAAAAAAAAAAAAANACGTCCTCACACCGTGCTTTTGCCTTGCCATTGAAAACCATGCTACTTCTTTCCTATCAAATGCTCCATAGATAGAATGATTTAAATTCTTTTCCCCCTTGGTATCAAATGTTTCTCTCTCTGGAATCAAATTGTATCTAACTGGTTTCATGAGTGGCCTCTGTATTTAAAGGTTTGGAATCTTTATGCTAGTTTTTCTCTAGGTAAGAAACCAAGCTTTCCCTTGAGATTAAAAAAAAAAAAAAAGAAAAGAAAAGAAAAGGGTGTAATACATAAAAAAAAAAAGAAAACACCCACAAAAGGAGTCCTTAACTACCATTGAAAAGGACTCCAATCCAAAAGAATAGGACCAAGCTGAGAATCACAAAGAGTTCAATTAATCAACGCCGATAAAGACACATTAATTCTCACAACCTCTGACAACTCCTCCAGAGGCCTCTTCACCCCTTTAGAAAATCTACTATTCCTCGAGCCATACTCCTGACAATATAGCAAAAGAACAGGCCTGCCACAAGTCTTTTACCTTATCTCGAAAGGGAGTGGTCATTGGGATCTCTTCAACCATAGAAAAAACAACTCCTATTATGCACCACCACACTAACCCTAAACATGCTAAAGGACGGGCTTCAAAGGGAATAACCAAACCAGAAACCCCATAAAAGATGATCAAGATCCTCCTCCTGCCATCTACAAAGGGCACACCATTCCATATACAATACCAAGATAGAATGCTACTGGATACGATCATGGGTGTCCACGCTACTGTGCAATACCCAGACAAAGAGCTTCACTTTCTTAGAGATATTAACCTTCTGAAGAAAAGAAATAACTAAGGCTCCTTGGTTAGGAAAAGGGACGAAAGATGTGGAAGAATGAACGGCGGCAGAAAACCTCATATGGATTAATGAAGAGACCATGAGAACCTTTGATGATTGGTGGGAAGATTGACTTTAAGTTCACCAACCACTGTGGTGTATTAGAGTCAATTCTACACTCTGGCAGCTTCTAATAATAAAAATAATTTTATGTAAATCACCCAGGCTTTTGTGGTTGGTTTGTGAAATCAACGTTCCATTAAGGATGTGATTAATGATTGGGTTGGTGTTTAAATGCTGGTAGGACTGTATGATTTAGTGATGCAGTGTGAAATATATTCTATTCTTTCTTCTTATGTGTTCCTATTGAGACTCAAACAAGGAGTTATGACAGGTTTACAAATCCATCTTATAGTGGAACTAGATTTGATGGTTATACCATGAGTTTGTAAGTATGACATGTACAAAATTGCAGATTTCTTGGATGGAGAAATTTTTGCAGAAGAGAACAGAAATTACTGCACCTGTCCCTATGGCTCCCCCTGGAACAACTGGACTTGGAGGCTTTGAAGTCCCTTTATCCAAAGGAGAAACCCTGCGATCTGATGCAAGTGCCCTAAATGTCGGTGTACTTCACCTGGTACCCACTTTGGAGGTGTTTCCACTGTTAGCTGATCCAAAGACGTATGTTATCCACATTCAACTTCCTTTATTATTGCGCTGAATAATTTCCTGTCTGATTCTTAACCTATTTGCATGTTTTCCATTTTCTCTTTTGTCTTTGTTATTATTATTCAGTACTTTTAGTAGGCTATTCACTACAACTTTTCACTTTCTTTCTACGAATTAAGGTTATGTCATGCAGTAGATGTGTAGAATTTTATTAGTTTAATGGTTTTGCTGAATTAGCTACGTGAAGAAAAACTATGTCAAAGCTGGCAGCAGCCTAGTTTTTCCGAACTCATTTGCTGATTTTTCTTGAATGAAGAAAATGCATGAAGTATTTAGTTAAAGATTTTGCTCCTCTTGGTTATATTTTATATTCTTGCAGTTTTCTCATGCATGTGTGTTTTGCAGATATGAACCTAATACAATTGATCTCTCTGATCACAGTGAGTTGGAGTAAGTACTTGAATAAAGCTCATTTCAATATTTCTGAGAATCATATGAACCAATGATATTTTATTGAACATTTGTTATGAATGCCAACTAGAAACAACTGATATTTCTCCATGTTCAGGTACTGGTTCACCGTGCTTTCAGAGCATCTAGCAGACCTTGTTGATAAGGCAAGGGCAAACATCGAGTCTTAAGTGCTCTCTCTCTCTCTCTCTCTCTCTCTCTCTCTCAACACACAGTTTCTCATAATCAATTTATATCTCATCTTGTACAAAATAACAAGGAACTGCTTAGTTATTTCATAATGATTTTCATATTTGCCCCAACAATTTTATTTTTATTTTTATTTTTCTTCTTTTGGGGAAATGAAGGTACTGTGATCGATGATTATTGGGAGAAAGTAAATGACACAAAACCCTGTTATTTTACTATACTCTTCCAGCATTTTGAAGCTTCTGAGCTTTCATTCATGAGAAGTGTCTTTGGGCTTATAAAAACTGAAGTTTTCCTTCATTTCTTTACTACAAGAAGGAATTTGTGCATTCTTTTCTCTTATGAATCTAGTGATCCATGTTTTCCTTCATTCCTTCATTTCAAATGCCGTACATTGATTTTCTGTTACCCAAAGAAACACTCCATCTTATTCCTCTTTCTTCGACTTTTTCTGTTAACAGTTTTGCTTACATGTTTCTGATTTTTTTTTTACTGATTGAGAGAATTTTTATCGGGATATGTAAGGCTGTTGCAAGTGAAGGTGGGACTGATGATGCCAAGAGAAGGGGTAATGCATTTGCTCGGGCATTTTCTGCCCACTTGAGGAGGTAACTTCATTAACTTCAGACTATGTACATGCCGCACGGTTATATTTTGGGGCAGTTGCAAATATAACAATTAGCCCAAAATATTTGCAGATATAGCACAATGCAAAAGAATTTGCATATATAGCAAAATTTAGATTCTGCGTTCGAAGTCTACCAGTGACAAACTATATCACTAGTAGGAGTCTATTAGACTAGTCTATCAATGATAGATCATATCACGAGTAGAGGTCTATCAGTGATAAACCATATCACTAGTAGATTCTATCAATGATAGACCATATTGCTGGTAGGAGTCTATTAGCGATAGCTCCATAAATTTTGCTCTTTGCAATTTTTTTAAATGTTGTTATACACTTAATTATTGTCCCTAAAAATGCTACCCAACGCAATTACCCTTATATTTTCTGATACTAGATTGTTTGGGTTTCAAAACATAAAGTTCAGATTTAACGCATTTAATCATAAAAGTTTCATTGTAGTTTATTGGAAAAAAGAGCTTCTCTAATCATTTTCTGTGTACATGACCATGCATGTACATATTGGTTGTTGGTCAATCCATCTTTCTGCCAAATTGGAGCTAATTCCACCATGCAGAGTGGCGCACCTCTGAGTCTGAAGATCCTCTATGATGGGTCTTTCAGCTCAATTTCTTTTCACTACCATCCTATCATTCTTTCATATGGGTGATCCAATTTCAAATTCTTTCATCTACCAGTTTTTTCGTTCTTGGAATTCTTATATGGGCTACCCGTGTCAATCCTGCTTCAGAATCCTTATGTTTGCTAACCTCCTCCATAACCCCGAACCCAAAGTTGCTGCCGTTATTAATTCAAGGGATTTTTAGAAGTAAATATTCCACGTTGTAATTCTACTCAGAAGCTTGTTAGGCCTTGCACTACTTTTCACTGTAGAATTTCACTCTTGGTTATTGGGTCTACTTGTCACCATTGCTATTTACCTGCTATTGTCATTCGGCCGTTCACTTAGGTTCACATTGACTGCTGTGACCTGTGATCTCAAAATGTTGAATCCAACCTTGGAGAATCGAAAACCTTATTGTAATTATGTCTAAAACAAAATATATTTTCGAGAAATTTACGAAGGTTGACCTGGTTGCCATCTGAACCATCAACTGAAAAACATGCTAGTAGACAGTTATTAATGGTGAATAAATTTCATTGACTTAAAAGCTAACATCATAAAGCTTCAAGTGCTATCACTTGAGCATAGCTCTATTGGTTAATGACTTTATATATTTGTCCAAAGTTTAGGTACCCAATCCTGACCCCCACATACTTCAAAAGAAACAAAAAGAAAAATGCCTCTTTTATGCTTGTCTTACCTATTCTTTGCTAAAAAATTTATATTCTACTAACTCGAGTGGTAATAGGCTTTATGTATCTGTCTAAAGTTCAGATATTTAAATCTTGACCCCCACATTATAGAACTTCAAGAGAAGCAAAAAGAAAAAATGACTCTTACTTTTCTGTTTTCGTCTTACCTGTTCTTTTCTAAAAATTTCTATCCTACCAAATTCTAACTTCTAAATAGGTTGATGGAGGAACCTACGGCATATGGAAAGTTGGGTTTGGCTAATCTTCTGGAACTGAGGGAAGAGTGCCTGAGGGAATTCCAATTTTTTGATGCCTATAGAAGCATAAAGCAGAGGTAAGTGTTTCTCTATACAGCTATTTTTCATTCTTCCTGCCCTCTAATCCTCTACCCCTGGCCGAAACTTATTGAAAAAAGGTAATCTCCTATTTTGCAACCTACTTCACGCACTATTCTTTCTTGGTTGAACAGGGAGAATGAAGCATCACTTGCTGTGTTGCCTGACCTGCTGTTGGAACTTGATAGCATGAATGAGGTATTTATAAAGACTTTACACTCCTATCCTGTCCACTAGAAGTCCAGCAATTATAAATCAAGAACTTAAATATTTTGCTTATAGTAACATATCCAATTTATCATTCTATCTTTAAAGAAAGATATGGTTTACAATGTATCTCAATTTTCTCTTTTGTTTTGGTGAACAACTTTTGTTCATCAAACATAGCACCCAACCTTATGAACTTTTTGACACGTGGAAAAAATAAAATTGCTTGTTAATTTGCAGGAAGCAAGACTGCTTACCCTAATTGAAGGTGTTCTTGCTGCAAACATTTTTGATTGGGGCTCTCGTGCATGTGTTGATCTCTATCACAAGGGGACAATTATTGAGATTTACCGAATGAGTCGCAACAAGATGCAGAGGCCATGGCGGGTAACCAAACCTGACTTCAGGAGTTGGTGTGGTGAAAAACATCGACTGTGCTTTAACTGCTAAATCCTCTTATCAGAGTTGATTGAGTTTTTCTCATGATTTAGGTTGATGATTTTGATGTCTTCAGAGAGAGAATGTTAGGATCTGGGGACGAGAGACCCCTTCCACATAAAAGAGCTCTTCTCTTTGTGGACAATTCAGGTGCTGATGTTGTTCTAGGGATGCTTCCCTTGGCAAGGGAACTCCTCCGACGTGGAACAGAAGTAAGTTTACTTTGTCCTGATGCTGAATGAAAATTAATTCTATAGGTTGGAGTAAGTCCTACTTTAGTTTCATATTGTTGTCTTTTCTGAGGAAATTTTTAATGGCATCTCGAGAGAATACATGTCTAGTCCCTTCCATGTAACAATTTTTTCTCTGTGCATCATATTCCCAATTAATATATGCCCTCAGTAGTGATCGGGAGTATTTATTCCAGGTTGTTTTAGTTGCAAACTCTCTTCCTGCCCTAAATGATGTTACCGCAATGGAGCTTCCTGATATTGTAGCTGAGGCTGCCAAGGTACTTTTCTCGCGAACCGGAAACTTGGTATTCAGCATGTTCGACCTGCTTTGCACACGTATTTAATTACTCTGGCTATACTCTAACCCTTCTCACAGACGTTCTTCTGTTGTTGCTGACTTTTCTTACTATAACTACTTCCTAGGTATTTGTTGTTTCCTTGTTTCTAATTTGTGCAATGAACATCATGGACTTTCAAATGCCCCAAAGAGGCATTAGAAGAACCTTTCAATTCAATGGGAGGAAAATCTATATCTTGGTCCTATCTCTGATTTTCATTCAGGTAATTTAACTTACGATCTTTTACTTGCAGCATTGTGACATACTACGTAGAGCTGCCGAAGCAGGGGGACTGATTGTGGATGCCATGATCGACTCTGCGGATGGTTCTAAAGAGAGATCATGTTTTGTTCCCTTGATGGTTGTTGAAAATGGGTGTGGTAGTCCATGTATAGATCTAAGGCAGGTCAGCTCTGAGTTGGCTGCCGCAGCTAAAGATGCTGATTTGGTAATACATTCTTCCAATTTCATAAGTTAGATTAATTAATATATTAAAAAATAAGGGTTGTGAATAGGAAATCATCATTGTCGAGGGGAATGACACGTAACTACCTAGGAGCCTAGGAGATAGTGAGGGTAACATAGAAAAGGCTGTCTTAGACCAATATAATGAACTGAAACTTTCTGTCAAATGTCATGAAGAATTTGGGGTTGCCATCAATCTGTAAAGTGAAAAATAAGAAAATGGAAGAGAAAACACATCATGATAATCAGAGTTTGTTGTGTTGCAGGTTATCTTGGAAGGGATGGGAAGAGCCCTTCACACCAACTTCAATGCTAAGTTTAAATGTGATGCTTTGAAGGTGACATGACATTCACTAGTTTTGTAATATCATATTCTTAGAATTTAAACTGAAAAAGAAGGGACTCTCGAATAATTGTGAAGTCTGTTCTGGGACGCATGTTTTTTAAGAATCTTTTCTCTTTTCAAAATTTCATGATAGAAGTATTTACTTTTGCAGCTTGCCATGGTGAAAAATCAGAGGCTGGCAGAAAAATTGATCAAAGGAAACATATACGATTGTGTCTGCAGATACGAACCATCCCACTGAAGCTTTTTTCCAAGTTCCAAATTGTCACTCGGTTTCTTCATCAGAATTTTGGAAATATTCTTCAGCTTTTTAATACGAATATTTACTACTATACATCAAATTCATTGTGTTAGGACCTCATATATCTTTGTTCAAAGGTAACAAATATGTCAAAGGTATCAAATATGGGAAAATGTCATTATCCTAGTTCAATTAACATAAATTTATTCTATCAATCTCGAGGCAAGTGGTTTGAAAAGAAAAGAAAACAAAAGAAAAAAAAGGTTAACATGGTACTTCTAAAAATAGTATATATATAAAATATTTTTTTATAAAGATAATATTTAAGTTAGCATAAGGTATTTCATTCTTTTTAAAATAAGTTTATTGTTAATATTAGGTTAATATAATTTGATATTTGGTTTGATACATTTCTTGTATTTTTTAAATCTTTTATAACAGTAGGAAAATGTTGATTCTATCTCTCAAATTGATATTGTTGTCGTGAATACATAGGAATTTCAATATTAATAGAAACATAAAATTCAATCTATTTACATTTTTATCCTCGCAACAAATGAGAGTAGGGACAATATGTATCTCTGAGAATACATATCAAGGTTGCTGTATTTTTTGTTTTGGTTCGTTTGGATCCTTATACTTTTAAAATGTTCATTTTGGTTTTTATAATTTCAACTTTGATTCATTTTGGTTTATATACTTTTAAAATGTTATTTTGGTCATTATACTTTCAACTTTGGTTTATTTTTATTTTTGAACTTAAAAGGGAAAAAAAAAACCATTTTGATCCTTTAGAAATGAAGTGAAAATGAAAATGAACGAACCAAAATTGTCACCTTTTGAAAGTATAAGAATTAAAATAATCACTTGAAAGTACATTAACTAAAATGAACCAAAGTTAAAGATATGAGGACTAAAATGAACATTTTAGAAGTATAGAGACTAAAATGAACGAAAACAAAAAGTATAGAGACCAAAGCCGTATTTAAACTTATATATTAATTATCGTTAAATTATGCTCAACGTAGAAGGATAGAATCGAGCATCACATACTTGTTTAACTTCCACTCCCTCTAAATTATATATATATTCGGGTGTATATGTATTTGAATTTAATTAATGGTTGGAACCGTGAACTTAACAAATTGCATATCATTACAAACAAGCCAAAATAATAATAATAATGATAATAATTATAATAATAATAATAATAAACAAGACCATATTGATTCTCTTTCCTTTTTCTTTTCTTACTGCTTGCTTATCCAACGTGGTGTGGTTTGGTTGATTTCACTCATTTTAGATAAAAGTCAATTACAAGTTAATTATAACTTTAGAATATTTCTATCTAAAAAGTAAAAAAGGGAAAAAGGTTCCCGTGGGGTATTTAAACTGATGATTAATAGAAATTGTAAACAAAATGTCTTAATATACTTAGATTAACAAGAATGGCTTGAATATCAAGTGAATTTTCTTTTTCCTCTCACAATTCGACTGTTGATCGATTTTGTTATAAGTTAATTTGAATTTTGAATGCTGAAAACCAGGGAATATAGGTGATAAACTTAATTAACAACTGCTCGGGTAATTTTAAGAGGTAAGAGATGTAGTTGTCAAAATTAGAGATTTAGCGATAGGTTGGGTCCTGTCTCTTTCTCGTTTTGTCCCGTGTTTATAAGAAAGCTCTTCTATGTGTAGCCCAGTTTGCTTATGGATTTTCTAATTTCAATGATTTTCGTATTTCTTCCATTTTGGAAGATGTGGGGTGCAGTTGGATTTTAATTTTTCGAGTTGAGTTTTGGATGTAATTCATGGTGACTTATTAGTTTCTTTGCCGTCTAAAGGTGGGCCTTTATAAATTTTCTTTTTTTTAAAAAAAAAATTCTAAATAAATATATACATAGATATAGTACTACATTAGGTTTGACCTTGATATGTATCTTTATTCGATAAATTATACTCCAACCAACCAAGTTATAAGAATTCTTTTTTAATATAAATTCATTAATTTCTTGTACTAGTTAGATATATTTTGTTAGAAGTTTAAAATGCTAATTATTTATATTATATTTCTATTAGTGTTTGTTTTTTTTTTTTTTTCATATGTTTTATCCTTTTTTATGATATAATGTAAATGTTAATTCACTCACTTATCACGCAAACCTCATAGACACGTGAAAATATTAATAGAGTATCAAATGAAGCAACTTTTTCGAAATGTGGTGTTAAATCTAAGGATGCAACTTAATTTCCTGGAGCAAGTCTAGTTTACTCAATTAATATTCGAAAAAATTGCAAATTTGGCCCCTATGGTCTATGATTAGAATTTAGTGCATATGTTTGATAAAATTCTCATAAATAGTCGTAACGACAGGAATTATGAGAATCTTATCAAAGCAAACTATTTAATAAGGACTAAATTCTAACTATTAAGACTATAGGAATTCATTGTAACCTTCTCTAAACCATAGGAACATATTTCTATTCTAGCTTAAATTTTAAAAACACGTAATTAATTGCATAATACATGAAATTCTCCTTACCTTGCTTGGTTTGAGTCTCTTGTTTCCATAGATGAAATTCTTTAATGGATCTCGTTGATTCTTAAAAAAGAACAATTTTGATACATTATATTTAGAGCAGTTTAATTAAAGTATTTAAGATATCTAGTTTATAACTTTTTTTTTTAGATTAGAGATTTTTAAGACCCGTTTGAATTGAGTAAAGAAAAATATTTTTTGACAAAAATTATTTTTATTTAAACTATTTTGACAAAAATTATTTAAACTACAAATACTTGAAAAGTTAAACTAAATACACTTTTAATTAAATATTAAATCTAATTTTTTCCTTTCCGAGATCTTCATTATTTGGGGAAATTGGATAGTTTCAAAATTTTGAAAAAAAAAAAAAAAAGAAAAAAAACTTAAGGAAACCTATTTATGAGATCATAAATAGCAAAGGATAAAAAAGATGGGTAAAAGACGAAATAAAAGGAAAAGAAAAAAGGAAAAGAAAAAAAATAAAGAAACCCTAGGGGTTTCATCATCATCTTCTTCTTCTTCCTCTCCCCCTTGGAACTGCCAACCACCCCCTCCTCTCTCCTCTCCAGCGACGGCTGGCAACCCTCCGACGACTCCACGCACTCGCCACCGAGTTCAGGCTGATGCCCTCTTCTTCAGTTATCTCTAACGACCTCCGACTACCTCAGACCACGCGCGAAAGTCAAGCTTTGATGACCCATCTTTGCGCGACCACACCCACAAGCAGCAGATAAGACCACGCACCCCGGCGACCTGTCGCTACGCACCGCACCCATGCCTTCAGCTTATTTTCGATGGTAGCACACTGGGCTTCACGACCAGCTCTGTGACGGTGATATTTTTCTCAGCGGCGGAGCTAGCCTGCGATGTGAATAGTGAACACCCACTTTGAAGAAGCTTCTTAGCAGTGTTTCTCACCCGTTCGACGAGCTTCGACATTGACCCACACTCGGTTCGGCCTCGAATTGGTTTACTCTCGAATCGGATTACTCGCAACCCATAGGGTTCAGATCTACAAGCTCGGACGTTTTTGAACACCAACCAGCAGGGCTCGGAGCCCTTTTTGGTAAGAATCAGCGAGTGTCCTTGCTTTGTTGCTTTTTCAAATTGGATTGAAGTGTTGGTATTAGGTTATTAGTCTTTGGAATGCTTCATTATGTTTGGGTAAATTTGTAAGTGGTCGATAAGGTTTGAGTATGAACACATTTTGGACTATTTTGAACTCGATTGAAGTATGTTAGATCAGTTTCTAACTTTTCTGATTGTAGTTCTGGGCTAATTCGGAGTAGTCCATTAAGGTTTATGGTTGATTTTGGTAAATGTCCCTCTCAAACACTTGCGATTTTGATTAAGGTTTTCGTATTTCTTTTTACTTTTCCAAAATGTTTTCAAATGAGGATCAAGTGAAAGCATTTTGGCATGAAGCACTGAAAGATGTTTCTTTTAAGTTTGATAGTTTATCCTAGAACAGTTTATAATAAGTTGCTTCTGCTTAGTGTTCAAGTTGTAAGAGTTTCTAATTGTTACGTTTTCTGTCTTATTGTTATAATAGGTGTTCAGAATCACAGACACTAGTAAAATGGATTCTCCAATCAGGGAAGAGGCAATCAATCCATTAACAGATGAAATTAAGGATTCTGGTGTAGATAACTTCAATGATGGGAGCAAAGAGATGTCTGAAAAGAGGTCTGAGACACGTGAGCGGAAGAAGAGCAAGTATTTGTCCTTTCCGTATATAAACTGGGGGCAGAAAGTTATGCCAGCTGAAACAGAAGATATTAAGGTTCTTAAAATTTCTGGTGAAGGCGAGGATGAAAATGCAGTTGAGGGCCAGAATGAAACCCCATTGCTATCTAAATGCAGTGGCAAGTTCTGGAAGAAATGGTACAGGAATATCACCAGTGGGAGCGATATAGCCGATAATCAAGACTTGATGAGTGCATCACCAGCTGAGTTTCTCTCTGAGCTTCATTTTACTGCTGTAAATTGTCTTTATCCAAATGAAAACAATAACTTTGATGCAGTTGCTCAGTTCTTCTCCAGATTTAGAATTTTGATGTTTCATGACGAATCTGTTAATGGTGGTCAAAATGAGGCAATGGCTGCGGATTTGTTTTTTCTTGGGGGAAAGGTGTCAGAGGTTAAGCATCCTTCTTCGGCTGTTAAATCTGGGATCAAGAAAAGAAAAAGTCAGGCAAGTACAATTACGAAAGTGGAAGGGATGAAATCCAAACCAGTCTCTGGTGATGTGGATTTGACTGGAAAAGATGAAACAAGTCCTGCAGGAGATGCACCGGAAAAAAGCCCTCCGACTTCCAATGTTATATCAAAAAAAGATAAAGAAAGCTTGGGGAGAGATTTTGTCGATAATCCAGACTTGATGAGTGCATTGCCAGCTGAGTTTCTCTCTGAGCTTCATTTTACTGCTGTAAATTGTCTATATCCAAACGGAAATAACAACTTTGAAACGATTGCTCAGTTCTTCTCCATATTTAGAATTTTAATGTTTTTGGGGGAAGATGTGTCAGAGGTTAAGCAGCACCCGTCTTCGGCTGCAAAATCTGGGATCAAGAAAAGAAAAAGTCAGGCAAGTTCTATTACGAAAATGGAAGAGACAAAATCCAAACCAGTCTCCGGTGAAGTGGATTTGTCTGGAAAAGCTGAAATAAGTCCTGCAGTAGATGCACTGAAAAAAAGCCCTCTGACTGTTAAATCAAAAAAAGATAAAGAAAGCTTTGGCAGATTGAAGACTAAATCCCTTTCTGCCTTGTCAGATGTGAACATAAACCTTTCTTCCTGTGGCTTACTCACAAAAGACTCACCAGAGGTTGGATCCCTTTCACCCAATGGCTTACCAAAGCGAAGGAAGAGAAAGAACAATGGATCACATCCCCAAAGTAAACCAACAACGGAGATACCAGATTTAAATGGAAGTGGTACCGTATCTGGCTTGTTGGTGGAAGATCAGCAGGCTTCCCAACAGAAGTCTGCGCCAAAGAAGAGAAGGAAGCTTGGGGCTGCTAAGGAGCATTCAAAGGCGTCTACTGAATTCATAAATGTAAATGTGAATGACAGCAATAAACCTGGTTCGTTTTTCATCGATCTACAGGTCACAGCTTCACAACCACTTGGTGTAATTCCAGAGCAAAATAAAGTGGATTTTGCAGGAGCGCCTAACCAGTCAGTGAACAATCAGACAGTTGGCCAGCATCAGAGCAAATCTGGGGGCAAAAAGCGGAAGAGGAAGGAGAAACCACCCTTGGCGGATCCAAAGGCTATCTTATCTTATTTCAATGGAATGGGTACTGACTCTAGTCAAGGGAAAGATTCCCAGTTGACTAACAATCTTCCGCAGCAGACTAAACCTAAAAGGAGGAGGAGAAGAAAAGGTGAAGCTAGTTTGAACCATCCAAATCCTTCTGACAGCCGATCATATATTTATAATAGAGTTGAAACTGATGGTGAAGGTTTAGGATCTCTTCTTCTCTTGACTTTCTCTTCAGAAGCTCCCTTGCCTCCGCGGGAGCAGGTTATTACTACTTTTAGCCAGTTTGGATCATTGAAGGAATCAGAGATACAGTTGAAAGATTCCACTGTTGAGATAGTTTTCCTCCGAAGTGCTGACGCTAAGGAAGCAGTTCGGAGTTTAAAGAAAAACAACATTTTTGGCGCAACTCTTTTAAAATATCAGCTCTATCATCTCTCAGCTCCCCCCCGGACGTCAGATTCGGACAGGGCTTGCACAGCACTGGCTTATCCAGCTTCTGAGGGCACTCTGAACCCATCAAAGACTGCTGAATCAGGAAATCAAGCAGGTGAGGCACCACCTATAGAGTTTATAAGGAAGAATCTTCAGATGATGACATCAATGCTGGAGAAGTCAGGAGACAATCTCTCCCCAGACATGAGAGCGAAATTGGAGACTGATATTGAAGGCCTCCTCAAGAAGGTGAGTTCCATGGCGGGGCCTTCTTCAACGTAACAGAACCGTTGTGAATTGTCTTTGATCAGGTTCTATCAACCCCCTTGTTAGTTTTGTTGATGTATTGTAGGTGTAATTTATGTATTCGAGGACACAAATATTGTAGGTGGAGCTTCTCGTTTTTATTAGCACTTTTAGTTTCCCCCCCTTTTCTCTTTGGTTACAGAATCGTGTAAGCAATGTGGAGCCTTTTGTATTCCATGAGATGAATTTGGCGGTGACCACCTTTATTTAATCTCATACTTTTTACAGTCTTATTCCCTCTGTGTAGGCAAGAAATCCAACCTTGGATTTAAGTTATCTCACATTATAGTGTGTAAGCCTGCGCACAAACTAAGTATATGCTTTTGAGATCAAATTCCACAGTTCAAGAAATCCATGTGGAAGTCCAATATTTTCAGTGCAATTTGAATCAGACAATGTTTTGTCTTGATAGGAATGAACTTTCTGGTTTTGCCAAGCCAACGCCTTAGCATCGTCCCTCAAATAACACACACATCTTGCCATTTTTGTAGGTTTCACTTTTCTGAACCATCACATCTCTCACTAAAACCCCACTCCAAGCCCAACTTTGTTATGTATCTTTTTAAAAATTGCCTGGAAGTAGCAAGATGGCTTTCGCAATGAGCAAATAATCTGGGCTCTTTGAATGGCAAAGCTGGTTGTGTTAAATCAATGAGTACAATGGACGAGCCACACCCATACCCAGGGAAACTTGAAAGCCTTCACCATTGGCGTAATCCTCAGAATTCTAGATTATAGATCTGCATGTTCCATAGATTATATAAATTCAGACTTTCAGAACCATCTCTTATGCTCACAAACCGAACATGAGCTTATTTAAATTTAAGTGAATCCAAATTCATGCTATACAAGTTCAGTTTTTTCATATTAGTGAACCAGAGAAAAAAAAAAAGAAGAAAAAAAACTCTTCGTCCAGTGGATGAGCAATTAAGCACCCCTCCAGTTTTTTATGATTCAAACAAGCACAATTTGAATATTCTGAAGATTCTTTCACAGTTTCTTCACAGAAAAATAAATTTTCCCAATCAATACCACACACATTTTCTCTGAAATCAGCTAGAGTTTTGGATAGAATTGAGCCTTGAAACACAGTGTTCGGGTTCCAAATTTCTATTTCAATTTTCATTCAAGATTTTGAGTAGTTTTAAGCGAAAAGTCAGAAAGATAATATCTTGAACTTTTGAAACAACAAGAGCGAAATTCTTTCATGAGTGGGTGAAAATCAGATAGGATTTTTCATTAGACAAGAAACGTAGGACGGGAATTTCACGAGCATTTTGACAAACAGGTTGCAGGCGAAGGAGGGAATGGGATTAATAATAATGGGATGATGGAATGAACAGAACTGAGGCTGACAAACGAAAGCAAAGAGAAGGAATCTACAATCCACAAACCAAAACTTGATACCTGTATACTTTACAGAGTCGAAAGGCGTCACCGCAGACGAGTAATGTACTATTTAGCCAACATGTCGGACTTCATGAATATGAACAGTGAATTATACATATTGCTGCGTTGTGTCGCCAGCTGCCATTGCCATTGCCATTCAACGTCAAGGCCTCCAATCCAAGATGCCTCCTCTTTCTCCATTGTTGACTGGGTAAAACAACTCACACCTATCTCCAAGGTTGATGCTTAGAAAAAATAATCATAATGTTCCAATGTTATGCCTATGATATGATTCTATTAGACTATTAGACTAAGTCTAAAAATCTATTTGACACTTTAACACTTAAGTAAATTATTAACCCAAGAAATGAACATTGAATGATCAATTATTAGACTTAGTTGTCAACACTAGTTTCTGATATCAACCTCAAGGTCAAAGGCTCGATTCTCCATTCACATGTTATCTTGACTAAAATCTAAAGTCAGCTCTGTTTTATCACCATCTTTCTTTCTTATGATTTTTAAAAATTAAACTTATAAACACCATTTCCATCTACTTCGTTTTATTATAATATTTTTTACAATTATTTTTAAAATCTATCGCAAGATCTGAAAACTAATAAAAAAAAAAAAGTAGGTATTAAAAATTTGTTTTCGTTTCTAGAATTTGGTAAAAAATTCAAATTGTCTAGAGATGAAAAACATGGTGAAACAATTAGAAGAATACAAACACATTTGTTTTTCGGAAAAAAAAAAAAAACTAAATGACTATCGAAGACATATTTACAACTTTATCAAATCTCTTTTTCTACGTTGAATTTAGAAAAAAAAACAAAATAAAAAACAAAATAAAAAACGAAAGACAAAAAAACATTAATCATTACAATACTATATCTACTTTGCGATTGCACAAGATATATTTTAGGGGCCAACATGAGCATTGTAAATTGCACTATAAAGTCAGAAGTTCGATCTTGTATCTAGTTTAAAAAAAATTATGTATTTAAGAGTTTAATTAAAAAAATGGAAATAAAAAAAAAGGAATAAGGACAAACAGAAATTTCTAGAATTGAACTTTACTAAAGAAAAATAAAAATAAATAAAAAAAATCTAGAATTAATAAATTGAAACTTGAAAGAATCAAATATTATTAGTTTTTCTATTCAAGAAATAAAGTAGTGT
The DNA here is from genome assembly GCA_031780015.1 of Citrullus colocynthis. Taxonomy (NCBI): domain Eukaryota; kingdom Viridiplantae; phylum Streptophyta; class Magnoliopsida; order Cucurbitales; family Cucurbitaceae; genus Citrullus; species Citrullus colocynthis. The sequence goes on from QLSR01000371.1 coordinate 1,055,936, forward strand.
ACTGGAATTGTGTTTGTATAATAAACCCCTTTTGATACCATAGATAGAAAGAAAGAAAATTTTTTTTAACTCTTTTTAATTATTTTCCCACATTTATTTTTCCTACACACAAACTTCACTCCACATTTATTGCTCCATTTTTCTCCCCTTATCCAAAATCTAAAATTCAACTTAATGGTAATTATTTTGATTTTACTCTCTATAATTTGAAGGTCGGAACACTATTTTTGCAGATATTTTACGAAAAAATCATGACTTATCCATATAACAAAATTTATTTATTTATTTATTTGCAAATTCCTTTTAATATTTTCCACAAAAGTTATTCCTTTTTTTTTTTTTTCTTCTCAATTTTAAATTTATGTCTAGAAAATCCAACTAGAAGAAAGAGTTGCAATTAAGATTTTCTTTTGGAAAAAAAAAAAACATCTTTCTACCTTTCGAAATAAAATTGATTCAATAACATATTATGGTAAATTAGTACTAATTTTTCAAAAGTCTTTTTCTCTTAATTTATTCTTATATTCTTACAAGCAAATGTCTCCTATTTTAGAGCCGAAAGACATGCATGGAGCTTTCTATACAATGAAGGAATATTTGATGCATGTGTTTTTTTTTTTTTTTTTTTTTTTTCCTTTGAGTTTAACAATATCAATATTAAGAGTAGAAAGTTCGAACATCGGACCTTTTAATCGAGACTCTACGCTTAATGAACTTTACTAGTTTAGTTATCGTACATCAATAATCAAATATAATTAGTACTTAATTAACAACCTCTCTGAGAGAGAGACACAAAAAGAAAAACAAGTTTTTTTTTTTTTATACTACAAAAGCACCCCCTAGAATGCAACAAAATCCTAATAGACAAAATCCTAATAGAGAGCCTTGGATTTGCAGACACAATCCCAAAGCCACACTCCAAATTAGAGAGATTTCAATTAAACAAAAATCAGACACATATATATTTTTTTTCTTTTTAAGAAACTGATAAAAAGAAAAAAAAAAAAAAAAGGCACTAATTATGATAGGCCACATTTTAAGTTTGATTTCATTTGATCCTTTTGATTGGCATCCCTTTCAATTTTACACCAACGGGTTGGTTGTTGATGGTCCATATCCATTCATCATCCCATTCCAAGAAGACCCAATTGCATTTATATATCCATAAGATTCAACTTTCTCTGAACATCCTTGATCTTGCCATTCCAAAGCCAAAAGCTTTGTATTTGGTTTCACATCCATTCCATTTGGATCTTCATTTGTTTGATGTTGATCATAAGGAATCATCATTTGGTTAATATTCCCATCAAGTGATAGTCCATAAGGAGAACAAAGACCATGGAAATTTGTTGCAGCAGCTGTGATATGATGATCTCCATTTAACCCTCCAACCATAGTTAAATGATCAGTGTTTGTGGAATAATGACCATTATTCCCAACAATGGCTTCCATTTTAGTGTCCATGAAATCAATGGGTCTAGTTTGATGATGATGGTGATGAGTTTCAAGCATTCCAATGGTGAAATTTGGAGGAGTTGTTCCAATGAGAGGATTGAAATGAGGGAATTGAACTTGGTCTGGAAATGAGAGATGAAGATCAGTTGGATTGTGAATGTGAAGAGAAGAAGAAGAAGAAGAAGAAGGGCCATGATGATGATGATGATGATGAAGAAGATGATGATTTTGAGAAATGGGTTGTTGAATTTGTGGTGGTTGTTGTTGTTGTTGTTGATCATTGGATTTTTTAGTAGTGGAAACTTTCTTGTTCTTTCTACAGCCACCACCAACTGGAATGTTTCTTAGAGTTCCTCCTTTAGTCCAATACCTACGACAAGTTTTGCAAAAGTAACGAGGCTGGGAAAGACTATAATTGTTGTAATAACAAAATTTGGTGTGAGTTGAATCACATCTTGGACATTTCAGAGCTTGATCATGTTGTGGCCTTAGTCTCCTCTCTGTTAATGGCCTTGAACATGAAAGCATATCTCCTGATAATGAAGAAGAATCCATCCCTGACTCCTCGTTTATAGTACCCTAAAACCAAACAAACAAACACAAAAACTTAAGTTAATGGACGAAGATAGATTTAATATTATATCGTTTCACACACATAAACATTCTACATTTGCTCTGTTTTTGATAGTTGAAGCTATGATGAGCTTAGAGTTACTACAATTGTTTCTCATTCATGTGTGTATATAGAGATACCTGTAGCCAATCAGAAGAGTCCATGCAGACTTGAAGAGAAGTAAGACCCATAATGATGAAATGAGCAAGAAGGAAGCAGAGAGAGAGAGAGAGAGAGAGGGAAAATGAGATTAGAAAAAAAAAAAAAAGAAAAAGAAAAAGAACTTCACTTCACAGTTACTCCATTAATTGTGTCTTTGAGTTGCTCTACTTATAAGAAGAAGGTGAAAGTTCATGAAACAAAAGACTAAGAGATAAGAAGAGAAAGAGAAGGGGATTTTGAGGAAGGTTTGAGAGAATGGGAAGTGAATAAGAAGGAAGAAAAAAAGGGTATATTTGAAGAGAGGGAGAGAAGGGGTTTGTTTGTTATTTGGCTTAACCAATCGTCGGTGGCAAAGGAAACATTTTTAGTGGGGTCCTAATTCTTTAGGGGGTACCCCACAAAGGAAGACTAAAAACAAATCCAAGGTGGCAGAATGGAGGGCTTAGATTTGATGAGGTTGAAGATGATGGTGATGTGTAAGTAAGGGAAGTAGTGGTGGTAGTAGAAGAAGAGAGTAGAGAGTAGAGAGTAGAGAGTGGAGGTGTAGTGTGAGAATTTTTGGGTCTTCGTTAAAGAAAGCATCCCCAAAGAGCACTCCACTTGAGGGCCCAAAAATGTGTGGNTCCATTCATCATCCCATTCCAAGAAGACCCAATTGCATTTATATATCCATAAGATTCAACTTTCTCTGAACATCCTTGATCTTGCCATTCCAAAGCCAAAAGCTTTGTATTTGGTTTCACATCCATTCCATTTGGATCTTCATTTGTTTGATGTTGATCATAAGGAATCATCATTTGGTTAATATTCCCATCAAGTGATAGTCCATAAGGAGAACAAAGACCATGGAAATTTGTTGCAGCAGCTGTGATATGATGATCTCCATTTAACCCTCCAACCATAGTTAAATGATCAGTGTTTGTGGAATAATGACCATTATTCCCAACAATGGCTTCCATTTTAGTGTCCATGAAATCAATGGGTCTAGTTTGATGATGATGGTGATGAGTTTCAAGCATTCCAATGGTGAAATTTGGAGGAGTTGTTCCAATGAGAGGATTGAAATGAGGGAATTGAACTTGGTCTGGAAATGAGAGATGAAGATCAGTTGGATTGTGAATGTGAAGAGAAGAAGAAGAAGAAGAAGAAGGGCCATGATGATGATGATGATGATGAAGAAGATGATGATTTTGAGAAATGGGTTGTTGAATTTGTGGTGGTTGTTGTTGTTGTTGTTGATCATTGGATTTTTTAGTAGTGGAAACTTTCTTGTTCTTTCTACAGCCACCACCAACTGGAATGTTTCTTAGAGTTCCTCCTTTAGTCCAATACCTACGACAAGTTTTGCAAAAGTAACGAGGCTGGGAAAGACTATAATTGTTGTAATAACAAAATTTGGTGTGAGTTGAATCACATCTTGGACATTTCAGAGCTTGATCATGTTGTGGCCTTAGTCTCCTCTCTGTTAATGGCCTTGAACATGAAAGCATATCTCCTGATAATGAAGAAGAATCCATCCCTGACTCCTCGTTTATAGTACCCTAAAACCAAACAAACAAACACAAAAACTTAAGTTAATGGACGAAGATAGATTTAATATTATATCGTTTCACACACATAAACATTCTACATTTGCTCTGTTTTTGATAGTTGAAGCTATGATGAGCTTAGAGTTACTACAATTGTTTCTCATTCATGTGTGTATATAGAGATACCTGTAGCCAATCAGAAGAGTCCATGCAGACTTGAAGAGAAGTAAGACCCATAATGATGAAATGAGCAAGAAGGAAGCAGAGAGAGAGAGAGAGAGAGAGGGAAAATGAGATTAGAAAAAAAAAAAAAAGAAAAAGAAAAAGAACTTCACTTCACAGTTACTCCATTAATTGTGTCTTTGAGTTGCTCTACTTATAAGAAGAAGGTGAAAGTTCATGAAACAAAAGACTAAGAGATAAGAAGAGAAAGAGAAGGGGATTTTGAGGAAGGTTTGAGAGAATGGGAAGTGAATAAGAAGGAAGAAAAAAAGGGTATATTTGAAGAGAGGGAGAGAAGGGGTTTGTTTGTTATTTGGCTTAACCAATCGTCGGTGGCAAAGGAAACATTTTTAGTGGGGTCCTAATTCTTTAGGGGGTACCCCACAAAGGAAGACTAAAAACAAATCCAAGGTGGCAGAATGGAGGGCTTAGATTTGATGAGGTTGAAGATGATGGTGATGTGTAAGTAAGGGAAGTAGTGGTGGTAGTAGAAGAAGAGAGTAGAGAGTAGAGAGTAGAGAGTGGAGGTGTAGTGTGAGAATTTTTGGGTCTTCGTTAAAGAAAGCATCCCCAAAGAGCACTCCACTTGAGGGCCCAAAAATGTGTGGGACCCACCTCTCCTCCCCCTCCTACAAGCAAAGGATAGATTCTCTCTTAAAAAAAAAAAAAAAAAAAAAAAAGATATTCATAATCCATGTCACGTGCCTCCTAATCTCATGACACTAATTCATTCCTTCCATCCTCCAAATCTTGCTTTAACACTATTCTTCTAGGTTCCTTCTTTTTTTGTTGTTAGTTTTGTTTTATATGTATATGTGTATATATGTCTATGTTTCTTTTTTCTTTTTGTTGAGGGTTGTCAAGCCAAGGCCCAAAGTCTATGGATAGGCTTACGTTTAAGAAAAATTGGGAGGCAATGTGAAAGAACGTACACATCAAAAGAGAAAGATCAGAGCTTTGGGTCTTGGGTCGACCAGCTAAGGTTGTGAATATATACCAACTGGAAAGTAATCGAGTTTGGCTTAACCCATCACCCTACAACCTCGAGTGTCGTAACTTATCTTGACATTGCCCGAATTACATGTAACCATAGACGAGTGTCAAAAGAAAAACATTATAAATAACCTCACTGGATGATCCAAAAAGAGAAGAATAAGTATTCTCCAAGGGAAAACTCCAACCTTGCTTTTATGTTTAACTGAATTACACACTCTACTAACTTAGGCATTAGAGTGTGATAAGCTCGACACCACACCAATACAAGGAACTCTCATGCAATTCAGTTCGAAAGGCGAGACTGCATGCCAACAACAAATCGACAAAGTGCTCGAGAATGGTGACAGATGCATGGGAGTTTTTCATGGCTAACACTTTCTATGACATAATTTTTTCAAAAACCTTCTAAAATCACCTTTAGAATCAAGCACAAATAGATAATTGACAACACACAGTAACAATATGGAGAATTAAGTATTGCATTAAGAAAAAGAAGAAGAAAAAAAAACCATTAACATTTTTCTAAAGTTAATTAAGTTTGACTTAATGGGAAATATAAGAGATGCAAAGTGTGATTTTGGGGTCTTTTGATGGATCCAATCAAAGAAGGGGTGAAATTTGGAATGAAAACATTTGATATATAGAAATATATGTGTAAAGGGAGAAAGAGAAAGAGAAAGAGAAAGGGAGAAAATGAGGAGCATGTGAGAATATATTAGCTTGAGGAACACACTTAGATTGAATAAGGAGAAAAATAAAATAGTGTGTTAGAGAAATGAATAGAAAGAAGAGAAGAAGTCACTATCAAACTTAAAAAACAAAAGTGGAGTCTAAGCCCCCCATGTTGGTTCCCCATCTCATATTCATTCAGATTTTGTACTCTACAAAACTCATTCTTCTTTCTTTTCTTCTTCTTCTTCTTCTTCTTAATGTCTCACTCTCATTAATAACTTGTTTTTTTAGTTCAACATATATAAGTTGTTATCTCAACTAATTAACTTCATTGCACTCTTTGGATTTTAGTTCTAAGTATTTGTTCCCATGTCTAAAATCATTAGGTCTCGAGAAATTATCAACTTAGATCGTCATGATTATGTTTTGTTTGGAGTGTTTATACCTTTAAAGGGTGAAACCTTCTAAAGGATAATGTGGTGGACAAATCTTTTCTGTCTCATTGCTTGTTGTTTTATACCTCTATGTGTGTAATTACTCACACATATATGTATATAATTGCCTTGAATATCACTTGTAGGAATAATAATTAAATGTCTAGCAACATTTTTTTAAAAAAATTTGTAAATATTGTAAAATCTATCACTAATAGACTTTAAAAGCAAAATCTAAATTTATTAGTTCTTTTTACGTCTATATGATCAATAATAGTATATATCTTAATCATCTTGTTGTGTATATTGTTCTCTAAAAACATATTTCTAATTAAAAAACTTAATTATAACTAAAAGTACAATGTTTGCCGAAGTAAGTTTAGATAAACGGTACTCGACATTAATGGTAATAAAAAAAAGACACTATATTCTCAATCATTAAGATCTTATTTGATAACCTTATTTAAAAAAAAATGTAAATACCAAAATTTAGAAAATAAAATCGTTGTCAAATCGAACGTAAAGTTTTGTGTATTCCTATCTCAAAATTTAAAATATCTCTATAAAATCAATGTAGTGATAATATTATATCTCATAGTTGGCAGTGGCACATCATGATTCAAAATCACTAGGATCCAACTTTTTTTCTGTCAAATTTAAATAAACTAAGGTTAAAAAAAAAAAAAATTCAAAATCTTGAGTTTCAAGCAACCTCCAAGATGCTGGCATCTTTGATCTTCTCTTTAGTTATGAACTTTAGTTTGCATTTTTAACCCTCTCCCTTTCGTTCTTTTCAATTTTCGTCCCCTTTTGTTTCTCAATTTTAAAAACTCCATCCATTTTCTTTATTTTTTTATTTTTTTTATCAAAAAACCCACAAATCAAAAACACCAAAAGGAAAGAAAGCTTCCGAAAGGCCAATAAATAATCGATGCATTCAAAAGTTGGATTTTTTTTTCCCTAAAAACTTTGATTTACAAAATGTTTTATTTTCTGGATTTTTTAAAAATCTTTTCCTTTTTTTTTATTATTTTTTATTTTTGTAAAAAAGAAAATTCTCAAAGTTTTTCACTCCCTCGCCGCCGTTGCCGGCGGTAACTATATAAAGGCTTTTATATTAAGAAGAAAGGGAGTAGAGGATTAAGATCAAACGGTGTAGATCTCATCATGAATAGTTTAGATTGGCAAAGATGGTCCTGAATTTTATGTGATTTTGGTCAAACTTTGCCACCTCGTTATGGGTGCAGTCAACGTGGCTTTACTTTCACCCATATACCTATTATAAGGATTGTTCCCCAATATTCATTATAACGGAATATAATCCATTTATACCCTAAATTTTTTTAAATTATATTAATTCAAATCTTTTTATTATTTATAATGATTCCTTTTCAAAATTAACTCAAAATCATTTAACTCTAATATTATGTTGACTGCTACATTTTAGAGAAGTTTTATACGGGTGTGAAAACTATATACTAATGATTTTAAAATGAGATCATAACATATTAGATATTAAATTTTCAACTTATTCTTTAATGTTAAGATAATGATATTGTTCCTATCTCATTGAAGTTATCAATTTCATTTTAAATTTACTATTGAAAACTTTAAATAAATGAAATGTTGGTTCTCCATATCAAAGATTTTTTCTTATTCATAATCAATGTGATTATTGTCAACATAAGTATAGTTCATGATTAAAGGTAATACTACTTTTTCTTGAGAGGCCATAGGTCTAAATTTTTCCTCTACTTCCATGTGATAAAATGTCACTAGAGAGAAAAAGAAAATTTGATTTGATATCATATTCTTATATTTGATGAACTATAACATTCTTTTTCTAATAGTCCTCCCATGAAAAAAAGTAGTTTAGAGATTAGTCAAAAACATCAATGAAAACTTCATCGATCTTGTCCCTTAAATTTTTAATTGAACCTAAAATTGAATTGTTTTTCTTCTAAGCTCTATCCTAATTAACACCTTATGTTCCAATAAAAACATCATTCTCACTCAGAAATCACATGATCTCTCATTTGTAATGTATTTGCGAATCAACAACAATCATATAAGCATTAAACGCAATCAAAGGCTTTCCAATCAACAAAATAATTAGAGTTACGTTGAAAAAAATACGATTACAACATAATATCATCTAGTATACTCAACTATTATCATCATCAAACCACACACAAAACACAACCGACAAAATCAATCGATATTATCAACAAAGATGAAAAGATGGGGGGGGGGGGGGGGGGG
>QLSR01000371.1:1064649-1172104 GCA_031780015.1 Citrullus colocynthis
TTTTTTTTTTTTTTTTTTTTCTCTCTTTATTTGTTCTAACTCTTCTTCTAATTTCTCTTTCTTTTCTTCCATTGCTTTATATCCTTTCATTTTTAATTGTTTGATTTTGAGTGCAAAGAGAGGAATAAGAGTAATAAAGAGATTTTGGAAAAATGAGTTCTTCTTTATTTGAATTTTATCGTGCTTACGTAAAACTTACTCTTTTAATTTCTCAACTTTTCTAGAGTTACTAATCGTATTGTCACAAGTGGCATTCTCTCGTATGATTAATTCAACTTACTTCCTCTGTTTTATTCATAGGATGTGAGCTTTTCCTTTTCTGTATTTTATGTTATATGGTATCAGAGCTTTAGACTCCTTTTTCTTTCTATGGTGCCATCCTCCAACACCAGTCTAGATGATCTACCACTATGGCCACCAGAGATGAATTCTTCTGTCTCCACTTTGATGAACCGCCCTAGGTCGTCGTCTACAACTATCCCTCTGTTTCGAGTGTAAAATGTTGAATTTATGCCTCTAAGATCCTCTATTAATTTCTTTTGGCAACTACATAACATGTGGTAGGGGTACGATGCACAAGATAACTTTCGAACTAACGAACCGAATAACCGAGTCGATTGATTTGATTTGGTTATCTTAAAAAACTAAATTCAACCAAAGTATATTTAAAAGGATTAAAAAAAAAAAGAAAGGTTTGAATTACTAAATGTATTGAAATATATATTTAAAAAGAGAAAAAGAATTAGCCTTCTACACTCAGGCCCAAGATCTTCCAACCCATTTCACTTGCATAAGTACCCCATAATACCGGTTCCGTTTGGATTAAACTTAAAAAATAAATATTTTTTAAAAATGAATTTTCATTTAAACATTGTTTTATAAGAATTCTTTACAATAAAGACACTAATGGTTTTAAAATCTATTTTGAGTGGGTGCTAAACACTTGTAGCTCTTTCAAAATTACTCATTTTTAAATTAAATACTTAAAAAAGTATTCCAAACACACTTTTTCTTTTACGAGAGACTGTGACGGATAGCTAACAAAAATAATATAAATGAAAAATGGGAAAATTGGGTTAAAAAAATCAAATTTTCTAGAGATTGGACATTGGTTTGATTTACTTTTCTTTCAAATTGTGATGATCGACACGGGTATTGGTTTTAGCAAAATATAAGAAAATTGAATCGATGCTCACCACTAAATGTAGAACTAAAAAAACTATTGACTGAGATTAGTAGAGGTGCACGTAAGTTTTAACCATTGATTATCATTTTTTTCATTGTTAAAAAAAAAAAAATAGCCAAACAAATTTTAAAATCATAAAAATAGCAAAATGATTTTATTAAATAAAAAATACAAATTAGCAAATACCTAGACTACCCCTACACATTCAAATTGATAGAACTCAACACCATAAACTAACAACAATTCCAAAAAGAGCAAATACACTATATTGAAAAGTATTTTAGACCAAATCCAAAATAAGCTAAAATCCCTACCAAATCTTTAAATCAAATGAATCGAAGCCAACCCACATTCAAGAAAACCAAAAGTTAAACAAAAACCACAAAACAACCTCCATACTCACCTAAACATATGTTGGTCGGCGACCACAGGATTTCGTTTTGCAAGTCAAACTTTGCAGAAAAGAGATCTGAGGGGGAGAGAAGACGAGAAGGAGATAGTGAATGAGAGAGAGATGAAGATCCATGGCACAGACGATGTCATGCAGCGATCGATGGCCGTGGTTGGTGCGTGCGGTAGAAGGTTGGGAGTTTGTGGTGCTGATAGAAGGTAGAAGAAGGTTGCAGATCTACCGTAGAAGGCCATCTTCAGAAGGGGACGGAGTGTTGTGGTTGTGGCATTGTAGTATAAAAAGTTAGGTTTTCTTTTGTTTTTTGTTTTTCTAATTTTATTTTAACTCACAAAATTATATGTGTATTCCCTAATCCTAAATTAAAATATTTTATCCACATTAATTAAAATATTTTATTAAATTTTAAAAAAAATATGAAATCTAAAAAAAGTAGAAGACAAATTGAAATTTGAACAGGGAAGAAAATCAAGAATTAGGGATAGAAATTAGAAATCATAGACTTATTTAAATATGATATTAACAGTTGATACAATATTGTTAACTCAAAATGTAATTGCACTGTGTATGTAAATAGTGTTGTGGGCATTCCAAGGTACCTAACAAAGAGCAAATTTGAAATTATATGGGAAAGGAAGTCCACGTGCCAAAAATGTTAAGAATTTCAATCAGGAATTGGTTAAAAAATGATAACAGTCGATACAGTATTGCTAAAACAGCTATACATGTAAATAGTGCAGGAAATTTGTTTGCAAAAGATGTGGAGAATTCTAAACAAAAGCCAAGGATTGGTTTAAATAAGATAATGGACAAAATGCAATTGCACTGTATATATGAAATTTTAAAAAGCAGAACCTCCAATTTAAATCATCGACGATCTTTTATTTAAAATATTTTGTTTTAATTAGAAACCACAAAAAATAATAGATAAAATTTCATAATCTCATATTACAATTACACTTACACTGTATGTGTAGATGTGAATTAGTTATATAGAAAAAGCATAGTACGTGAGAGACACATGTTTTATTAAAATTCTTATTAATTTTCAATTTTGCCATTTTTCTAATTAAAACCCAAAATATTGGTATGGACTTCCAACCCCAAAGAAAAAGAAAAGTTTGGGGGTGGGGAAGTTGAGTTCTAATGGGGTCCCAATTTGGCTGAAATGAGTTATGGGCTCTTTTTCTGATTGGTTTAGGTAAAAGGGCTTTTGAACAACATTGGACCTATGAAATTGAAGCCCATTTTCAATAACATAAAATTTAGGGTTTTCAAAAGAAAAAAAAAAAAAAAAAAAAGGACAATTTCATCAATCATTTTTTTCTTTTTGAAGAAATCACACCAATCATAATAACCTCATTATTTCCGCACAAAAAAAAAAAAAAAAAAAAAAAATTGATAGTCTGTCTATTTCCAGTCAAATAATGTTGATATTAACAGTGATTAGATTAAAACTAATACTCAATTAATATTCAAAATTAAAAAATACAAACCCAATCTTTCTTTTCTTGCCTTGCGAGCCAATTTAATACCCTACGTTCAAGGATAAACATTACTGATCGAAAAATTGATTCGAATCAATTTACAAACCTTCAAAGGATGAATGAATAAACTAAAAAGTTCTAATGCACCAACTTCAATAATGAGGGTACATAATTTTATTGTCTTCCTAATATCTACATAGTATGATTAATTATTATTAAAAAAAATAATAATAATTCTTTTCTTTCCCATCTCTCCAACTTTCCACTCATTTCTTATATCTTATGTTTTCTAATCCTCTCTCCTTCTCCTTATTTATTCTTTTTCTCTTCTACCTTTTTTCTCTGTTTTTTTTTTTTTAATTCAATAGTTTTTCTATTAATATAGCAAAATTTTATTGTCTATTTGTGATAGATTACAATAGACTACCATCTGTGTCTATCTGTGTCATGATAGACACAAATAATAGTCTATCGCAGTCTATCGCAAATAAATTATGATATTTTACAATTATTTGTAAATATTTTTCAACAATTGTGTCATTTAAAATAATTTCTCCAAAATTTATGGTCCTTCCGTTGATTAACATATTAACATACTTTAAAGTTGGACAAAATTGACCAATAAAAATTTCATAGGTTCATGATCAACGTCTTTTTGAATCCAAACCTGATGTCGACAAATAAATGCTGACTAGGGTTGGCAAAAAAACTTTCAGGACCCTGACTCGAATCAGAGAATCCCCAATTTGACCGAGGATGGGGTCAACCTGGGAACATTTTTCGAGTACCCGTCGAGGGACAGGGAGGGTATCCCCGCCCCGACCCTAACCCCAACCCCGACCTCGAATCCCCAACTCCAACCCATTGGCTCACTTTCGCCCTCTCTTGTTGGCTCGCTCTCGTTGATGCTAACTGAATTTTATCATTGATACTCTCTCACAAGTCACACTCTATCTCGCTCTCACTCTCTCTCTCGCCCAAAGGCAAACAATTTGAGCTTGTGAATTTTGTTTATTTTTTGTGGAGTAGTCCCTCAACTTATTGGTAGTAATTTGGTCCTGCATTTGAACTCACAATCTCGCTCTCTCTCACAATCTCGCTCTAGCTCTCAACCTTCTCTCGCCGACTCGCTCTCGCTGTCTCACTCTCTCTCACAATCTCGCTCTCACCCTCTCTCGCTAGCTCGCTCTAGCTCTATCTAGGAGAATGGGGGTAAATTCCCCCCACGGGGGTGAGGACGGGGAACCCCCACCCGCCCCACCCCAGTCCCATTGCCAACCCTAATGCTGACTACTAACGTTGATAAAAATTAGCGTTATTTTTTCATTTATGCCAAATACACTTGTTTTAATGACGAATATGAAATAATATTATTCTTATACTTAGATTTCATGTAATGACATAAAAGTATAAGTGTAAGTAACTACATTTCCTACCCTTGGTTGTGTATTTTTTCCAAGGATTTTTTTTTTTTTTTTGTGTAATTTTCTGTGGAAAAGCTAGTTAAACTAAATAAGTTCAAAAGTTATTTCTACAAAGTTACATCCATTTTATTTTATTAACCATTTTCTAATTTATTTGTATATTTACAACTACATAAAAATATATCTCATCTCTATAGGAATGTCGATACTATATGCAATCCAATGATGCAACCAAAACATAAATATGAATGATACTTTTTAAAGTTGAAAAGAGATTCGAATTCATAATCTCTCAAACAAACTTTTTGATTTAAAACACACCCAATTGACAAATCAATAGTTGGAAAAAAAAAAAAAAAAAAAAAAAAAAAAAANACTATATGCAATCCAATGATGCAACCAAAACATAAATATGAATGATACTTTTTAAAGTTGAAAAGAGATTCGAATTCATAATCTCTCAAACAAACTTTTTGATTTAAAACACACCCAATTGACAAATCAATAGTTGGAAAAAAAAAAAAAAAGAAAGAAAAAAAAAAGGTAATATTCATTTTCTTAGTTACGAAGTCCTCTCTATGGGTATCACAGGGAGAAAATAAAAAAGGAAAAGGATTTAATTGAATAATTAAAAAGATATGCATAAACCAATCTTTTGATGGCAAACTTTATCTTTTTATAGATTATAATCTCATATAATAACAAATGAAGATAAATCCATCAACCATAACACATAGCTTAAAAGAAAAACAACTTTCCACGACTAATCAGATGTGTTAATACTCAATAATATTTCATCACGTCAGTCAAAGTTGAGCTAAAATTAAGTACTTTATTTTACTTTTTATATTTTTTATAATCCAGGTAATTCTTATTAAATAAGTAAATTTGGTTGTTGATTAGTCAGCTAAATATTTATTAAGAAAATTTAATACATTGTACTTTTATGCATTATTTTTCTCGTCAACAAAGTTTCTCTAGTAAAAAAGTATCTAATAACGAGAAATCAATTCTACCTCTAAATATTCTTTTCTTTCCATACTCAATCACCATATGTTTATATTTGAAAGAGATAAAACAAAAGAAAAGGAAGTATCTATGAATGGCAAACATTTAATAGCCATGAGATCAATTGAGGCATTTGATAAGAAAGCTAAGTGTAGGAGGAAGAAAAAAAAAAAAAAATCAAAGTTAAGAAACAAATAAATGAACATAAATTATTTTTTCCTTTTTCTCTTAATTTTTAAACAAGATTCCAAAGTTCCCAAGTGGGAATTGAGTCATCAATTGAAAGTTTTGATGAATCCTCCAAGAAGGTTTGAAACTTTTAAAAAAAAATTCTTTTACCTCCATATATAAACCATTTTTCTTTTTTACTTATATTTATCAAATTTTCGATTTAGAATATTCGAGTTATTTAAAGGTTGTTTTCATCTTTAAAAAAATAAATAAGTTAGGAAGAATATATTTTATAAATACTGTATTTTTTAAAAAGTTATTCTCACTCGTTTTCTCCTCCGTTTTTCAAATGAACTAAAGTTATACTACTTTTCAATATTATAATTGTTGATACAAAATTTTAGTCAACAGAAAACGCACCTAACCACTTCAACATGACAACAACGATAATCAAGATCAAAATTAATATCAAGTTCAAGACAAGATACTCTTCTTATAAAGTTATGATGATATATTTATAGGAAGAATGAGATAGAGTTTACCTTTTCCTCTTTATGAGAATGAGATGGATTTTTCCTAATCCTAATAAGTTAGGATTAGATGTGATAAGATAATTTGGACTTATTTGAATCGAGTCAACTTTATCTTGTATTTATCTTCCCTTATCTTTTCTTGATTTTTGGCGTATTTTGTTAGGTCCAAATTCATCCACAACAACCATTCCAAATAATAATAAAAACGATAAATTATATACACTCTTGGTTCGTGAGATTTGAAAATGGTGTAAAACTAGTTTCAATGTTTTGTAGTCTCCAATATTTATAAAAATGGATAATTTTGGTCTAGAAACCATGAAATTTTAACTAAGGGTTTACGTGACATATTTTCATAATAAAATAATGAATTTTCTAAAACAAAATAACTAGAATTTAAATAAAACAAACGTCCTAAAAAAATATAAAATTGTAGAAAAAATATCGAACTATTTACAAATACAGAAGAACATCTTGTCACTCTTTCTATTATTGAGCATAGAAGCATACTACAGTCTATCACTAAAAATTTTCTATATTTATAAATAATTTGGATTATTTTACTATATTTAAAAACAACTCAGTTTTGTATAAATTTTACAATTTAAATATACAAAGTGTATATATTAAATAATAAATTTAATAATAAGTTGGAGGTGTGTTATTTATGATATAGTAATTATTATTTTTAATGGCCAAGTTCATGTGTAGCAATTAATAATAATAAATAATAGTGTTTACACAAGTAAAACATATATAGTATTTTCTTTGTCTCCAAGGCACCAAGAACAGGAACCTACTTTTGTTGACCATATACACAATTTGGCCACATGACCCTCCCACCCCAAGGCCATCTTATCCATAATAGAATAAATGCTAATAATTTCTCTCTAAAATAATTATAGATTAAATTATATTCATCTTAATTTCTCTTACATAACAATTATTATAATTATTTAATCAATTAATTAAAATTAATTGATATTTTAACCTAAAAGGAAAAACTTCCAGTGTTTGTTTTGTTTTAATGTCTAAATTTGTAAGCATTTTATTGAGCTCATGAACTTTACTTTAGATAAACAATATTTTATCCTTTTAATTTAATAATATAATATAAAGATAAAAGCCCAATAATTTAATGAAAAATGTGGGTGAATTGTATAATTCCACATATGGAAACCCATCTTGCAATTTAATCATTTGAATAGCAACTATCTCCACCTCTGTTTCTTTCTAAATCTGTGGGAAAATTCTCTCTCTATATCATTTTCTTTTCTTATGCCTTTTTGGGATTGTTATTAATGTTTAAAATATAAGTTTGATATCCAAAATTTTGGGATTAACATCTAAATCTAAATGTTTGTGGTTGGAATTCCTCTATTTTTATTGTGTTAAAATAATATTTTTGAATTTAAAAAATTTTTAAATTCAATTTTATATTTAAAAGACTACGATTTTCTTTTTAATTTTGATTTTTAATAAATCTTTGGATCTTAGAAAACGTAGAATAATATGTCAACGACCTATTAGATATAAAATTAAAATTTGAAAAACCTATAGATCACAAAAGTTAAAGTTAGAGAATTTATTAAATACTTTGGTAATTTAAATCCGTACACATATAGAATGTGTAATTGCAAATATTGTTGAGTGTTGAAGCTATCAACTTGGGACTGCCAAATGGTTTGGTTCTATTCTAACTTCTAGGAGTGTCTTATTATTATTATTATTATTATTTTGCTTTTTTCTACTAAAATCCAATATTGATAAGTGTAAAGAAAAATTATAGATGTATAAATACAGGAAAATATCATATTTGATATTTGCAATCTTTAATTAAAAAGTAAAATCTTAGGTTAAAAAATTAAAAGTAAAATCATATGAAGGTTGATGTTAAGATTCATACTTAAAGTGGGGATAAATATCTTAGGGGAAATTTTATTAAAAAAAAAAAAAAGAAAGAAAAAAAATGAGGGTTTGATTTTTCTAACACAAAGGGGATTAAAATAATGCCTCAAACAAAAAAGGTTCAATTATCCAATTTTACAGTTGAATGAAAGGGTAGTGTATAAATATCCAAAGAATACAAGAGAAAAAGAAAATAAATTAAAAAATATTTACAAATATAATAAAACTATTTATCGCAATCTATCACAAATAAATGGTTATATTTTGCTATTATTTATAAATATTTTCAACAATTTTGTCATTTAAAATAATTTTTCTAAATTGAGTCATGCTTCAACCGATTGGCTATAACTATAAATAAATTAAGTCATTAATAAATTTTTTTAGTTAAAAACAACACGTAAGGTTATTATTATTATTATTTTTTTCTTTATCAAATGATATAAGCAAATCACAGATGATAATAATGATAAAGAAACATCGATGATCAAAAGTACAATAATATAAATTAATCTTCAAAAGGTCTGAAAATAAGTAAAAGAAGAAAATAAGTTTGTAAATTCCACCATCCAAAAAGTTAATCCCGTAAGGCGTAAGCCCCTAGCACACAAATCATAGAGTAAAACAATTATTTATTTTTCAAAAAAGAAAAATTAATTAAAATATCTATCCTAATTAAAAAGTAATAATAATAATAATAATAATAATAATATTTGCCTAGCGTGATCGATTTGAATTAAAATTTATAATTACACATCTATTTGAATATTTTACCACAAGGATAAGAATAATAGAGAGGTCTGACACTGACACGCATGAGGGTATAAAAGTAATGTACTCATGTTATGGTTACAAGGGTATAAACGTAATTTTGGCCGACCTCAGAAAAATCGGGAAAAGAAGAAGAAAACGGGGAGTCTAATGGGATACGGAGTTACCGCCTTTGGGGCAGAGGCTTTGAAAATAAAAAATCAAATGGGTTTCAGCAAAAACTAATAGCGCACCGCCCATCATAATCTTCGTAAACTGTTCAATTCTTCTTCAAAAATCTTATAACTGTCAATTCCCTCTTCTTCTTCCTCTTCTCCAAGTAATTAACTACTTTCTTGTTCTCATTCTTCTCCCACTCTCATCTTATTGCATTCAGATTCATCATCCTCTTTTGAATAACCAATTCCCAGTTTCATACTTACCCCTTTGCTTTCTTGATTCTTAAGTTTGTTCTCTTCACCGACTTCCGATTGGCGGCTATGGGTTTCTTTTCTTCTGCCTTACGATTACTGGGTTCTATTTAGTTTTTCTAATCCTCCTCCCTTCTTATGTCATTCTGTTTCTTCAATTGGGTTCTGGGTATCTTCGATTTTCTTCTCTTTTTTTTTTTTCACTAATTTAGACGTTGGGATTGTTATTCTTTGGTTTATTATTGATTTCGGTTTCTATATAGCCTCGTTTGGGATGTCTCTGTTTTAGATATCTGGGCTTTTTTCTTCTTTGTTTTGGTACTCTGTTTTCGTTGTTAGTTGTGTCTTCAATCGATGGAGAACAACAATCAGGATCAATGTCGGTTACAGTTTCAGCAATTTGGAAATGGATTTGGGGATTTTGTGGCTTCTTCCAAGACTTCAGGGAATCATGATTTCTCCCACCGATTCTCCGACGCCGGTGATTCGACTGGTCCTGATCAGGACTCTGTGGTTTCGGATTCTGAAAGTGGAATTTCAGGGCCGAGTATGGAGCAATTGGAATGGATCAATGAGGGCTTGGTAAAACTTGTTGAAGAAGACAAAATTTACGACCTAATCAAGAGAAGATTCGTTACTGGTTTGGGATTACTTGGTCCGCAAACTACGGTCTCCGCCGTTTACAAGAATAGTCATTCGACTCATATTGGACAAGCCCGTTTGCACACGTTTCAGATTTACTCGCAAGCAGTAGAGAAGAAAAATGGGGGTAATGCCAATGTCAAGTATGCTTGGTTGGGGGCTTCTAAAGATCAAATCAGTAGCATTCTGGGCTATGGTTTTTCCCATTGCAACAAACCCGAGAGTTCGCAGTTTCTTGGCTGCGGCATTTATCTCTCCCCTGATAATCATCCCCTAGAAAGGTTAGCCTTAAACTCATGTTCTTCTAATTTGCCCCTTCTTGAGTTTATCTTCTGATTGTGAATTTTCAGACCCATTTGATTGATTGTTTGTTTGTTTCAAATTTTTAGCCTGGAAGATACTGTTGTTGATGAAGATGGTTTAAGGCATTTATTGCTCTGTCGTGTAATATTGGGGAAATCAGAGCTTGTGAATCCTGGTTCTAGACAGAGTCATCCAAGTTCTGAAGCTTTTGATTCTGGTGCTGACAATCTCTTTGCACCAAAGAAATACATAGTTTGGAGTACACACATGAACACCCACATCTTGCCTGAGTATCTAATCAGTTTCAGAACTCCTCCTCACTTGAGAGGTCAGTAATCATCACCGTGGAACTTAATTTCTGGCAATTTTAGGGTGCAAGGTAATTGGATTGTTTGATTATAATCCTAATGGCGTTTTCAATTATATTTAGGAACTTTGAAAGCCAAACAGCCTTTCAGAATGCCAACTTCCCCTTGGATGCCATTTCCATCTCTGATTTCTGTTCTCTCCAAGTTTCTGCCTGCCTCTGAAATTGCCCTGATTACCAAACAACACAAAGACCACAGGGTATGTAAAATCTGATCACTTATCTTTGTTGTCTATGTAGGGAGTTTCGTTTTTTTTCCATTTTGAAAATAACTCTTTATGTCTATGGTGATCTCATTTTGTTCAGCTTCTGAATTCTAGGATCATAAGATTTCGAGGCATGAGCTGATAAAGCGAGTGAGACAGATAGCGGGGGACAAGTTGTTGATACATGTAATCAAATCATTCAGGACACAGGTATTCAATTCCTTCTTTTTCTCCTTATTCTTTTGCTTTGGAATTTGTTGATTATGGCCATGGAATATGAAAAGAAGGGTGGGAATTAGGATTTAGTTCTGTGGCAATGTAAATGATTGTTAGCTTTGGCATCAACTATAGAGTTATGTCCTTTTTTTATTTGGTTTGATATTGTTCACTCAAATAAAGAGAGAGAAATTATTTGTATTGTAATGCAAATATGTTGTTCACTTTCATATCATATAATAGCAAGAGGCTGGCCTATAACTTTTTGTATGCTTACCTACTAAGCTATGTAGAATCTCTACTTTTGCTTGTAGAAAGTCTTCATCAATCACTTCTTCTTGGCATATATATTTTTGATAATACCTTACTTTTTAGCCCATAAAGTTCTTCCTCTACTTCTTCCTTTTGTAACTGTGAATTTTCAATTAGAAACCCCATATGTAAAAGCTATGTATAGATTCCATGGATCATGAAGAAGGCCTTGAGCTAATGACTTGGCCATTTTTCTATGTGAAGGAAAGTAATGGGAATGTTGGATTTGAAGGAAAGGGAAGCAGAAATGGAGCAAGAAATGGACAGAAAGCAGCAGGGAGTGTAGATTCACCAATTTTGTTAGAGTAGTTGGATTGGGAAGTTTGCAGTTCCTGTTCTGTTACGAGGAAAGATCGAAGCGCAAGCGAAGAAGGCGGGAATTCAAGGAACAAATCAGTGGCTAAAACTAACATTTGATCATCTTCACCATACTGTACAGTTAAAAGTGTTTTGCAATTGGAAGAATTAGCATTACCCGCAAAATGTTGTTGCTGCTTTTACTTTAGAAAATAAGAAAATGTGTTTGTGCTTGAAAGACAGCTATCTTTCTTAGTTTCCTGAGGATTTTCCATTTTTCTTCTTAATTTTAGAGATGAATATGGTTCTTGTGGAGGAGATAAGAGCAGGCTTTACTTAAAACTTGGACCTCCTCAACCTAAACGATGTTTGCTCTTTACTCTTGTAGCAACATGTGGGGTTGTTTGGGTTCATAATTTGTCAATAGTCTTTAAAAGATAAAAAGAAACCAATTTGGGCTTAGGGAGAGTTGGACTTGTTATGTGGGTTTGTAATTTGTAAAATTAACTAGAGACCTAGTAAATTCCAACATTTACATAGTGTAAAGGGAACTCTATGTATGTTTTAAATATTGAAATTGGTTATCACCATCTTTAAAATAGTGTTTTGACGCCATCATTTCCTGTCTTCTATACAATTTTTTAACTTGTTAACAAAAGTCCCACACTACATCTCACTTTCAATATTTAATTTTGGCAAACCTTCCATGCTTTTTACCAACTTCATTGTGAGTTCAAGGGAGAGATCATGTCAAGTCAAATTCTTATAATGATCATATATTCATTTATAAGAGTATTATTCTTTGTATATATATTAATTAATACTTGTGTGACATATTCTTCCAACTAAAGCTTATAGACATAGTATAAAACATTGAATTCGTCTCAAAAGAAATAATATATACACCATTCAACACTTAACATAATTTTTTGAAGAGTTCCTCGAGAGTAATATATCTACGACTAGAACTATTAAATCTTCGATTCTACTCAATAGTAGCTCGAAGAAATCATAAATATTTCAACAATTTAAGAATTTTAAATCATTATCATTATAATTTGTATTTTGAATATAAAAGGTCGAATTGATTATGTCATATTTGCTAAGTTCAACATCGCTATTATCAAATGCTAAGTTGACTTTGTCCTTGTTCCTTTATCTATAATTCTATATAAACTACTAACTTGTTCACAAAGGCTCTCACACAAGATCTCATTTTCAATATTTATTTGGCATACTTTTTCATGCTTTCCACTACATTATATTGTAGTTTTGGATGGAGATAGATTTTACATCACCATATATCTTCTTTTAATGGATTTTTTAAGTTAAATAGAACGTTCACCGTGGGTTTAGATTAACTTAGAAAAAAATATTTTTTAAAAATTAATTTTCATTTGAACACTTTTGATAGAAACGATTTTAAATAAAAATAATTATGTGTTTGACAACTCTTTCTCAAATGTAATTTTATATATAAATTCGTTTGGTTTGTTATATATTAAAAATATTTTTATTAATATCAAATAATAAAGGACGGATATAAAACTATGGATTAATAATTTTAAATAATAGTTGCCTTGATGGATTTTTTAGGACGGTCGCCAGTGGTAATAGACGAAGGTGTTCGGTAATGGTGGTGGTCTGAGATGATCATGAAAGTTGGCCAGAGTTGACTTGCAGCGGTGATTCGTGACGACGGCAGTGGCGGGAGTTGACCGATGGAGAACAATGGTAGCCACAACAGATACTAAATAGTGGAAGTGAGGTAGTTGACTTTGAGGTATTTTTGGTAACTTAATCATACAAGTTAGGAAGAGATTAACCATTAAACATTTATTATATAAACTTATTTTTCCAAAAGTTATCTTGAGTGGTTGCCAAACACTTAAATTTCTTCTAAAATAATCTATTTTTTTAAATTAAATATTTGAAAAGATATTCCAAACATACTTTTAGGTAGTCAATAAACTTCTCAATTTGAGAAAAGGCATTCCCCATATTTCAGTCTTTCCTGCCTTGAAGATAGGAAAATTATTCTAAATGAAAAAGATATCAAACTATTTATAAATATAGAAAATTTCACTGTCTATCAGTGATAGACCACGTCTATCACTGAGCGATAGAAGTCTATTATAGTCTACGTCTAGTGATAGAAATCTATCGCGGTATATCGCTAATAGACAGTAAAATTTTTCTATATTTATAAATATTTTGGCTCATTTTATTATATTTAAAGAAAATCCTAAAAAATATTTAATAAATCCTTAAACTTTGAAAAAGATTAACCAAGTTCCTCCACTTTTAATTTTTAATCTAATAAATGACTAGAATATTTCTTTCAAAAATTAACAATTTTATTTGAAACAAATGCAGCTTTTTGTCTGATAAGTTTATTAATTAAAAAATTGTTGAATATACCCTAGACATATCATACCTAAAATAAAAAAACAGACATTTTAAAGTTTAAATATCTAAAAAACACAAAATTTTAAGTAGAAAGACTTATATTTGACACAAATTTGAATGCTTAGGGAATAAACTTAATTTAGATGTTCTTTAAATCTTTAAAAGAGAGTAGATTAAACTTAGCATGTGATGTGCGCGCGTGTTGTTAAAATATCATTTTGGTTATTGTATGTTGAGACTTGTTTAAAGTATTTTATACTTTTAAATATCCAAGTTTAATCCTTATGCTTCCAAGGAATCTTAAATTTAGTCTTTATTATTTAATTACTAATTTTTTCAAAAACTTTTTATTATTCATGAACATTTTCACTATAAATTTTTGTAAGCATATTCATATATTGCATCTTCTTCCATGAAAACTATTATTATCATTTAACTAATTTCGATAAAAATAATAATAATAACTTTGAATAACTAATGACCTATTTGAATGAACTAGAGAAAAAAGTATTTTTGGAAAAAATTATTTTTATCTAAACTCTTTTGGTACAAATTGTTTAAAATATATTTTGAAAAGTAATTTTTTAACACTTCAATTTTTTTCAAATGACTTATTTTCAAAATTAAATACTAGAAAATGTTAAACACACCTTAAATTTAAGATTTATTGAAGTACATAGACCAAAATTAGACATTTAAAAATATGAAAACTAAAATTGAACGAACTATACAACATAAAAATCACAATTAACTTTATTTATTTATTTATTTATATGTACATATATATATATATATATATAAAAGTGTAGGATCCACTAAAAGTTGAATTAATGTTTAGAGAAAATGATTTGGGGATCAGGTCATTGTGATAAACTCACACATGCCATTGTCTCATTCTCAATGCGTGCTTCTCTCTCTCTTCATTTCTTTTCTAAACCCCACCCTTGTTTTTAAAAATTAAAAAAAATTTAAAAAATAGTTGAAAATAATTATATACACGCTAAAATTTTACTTTCTATATTGTAATGATAGATCTAGATAGACACGAATAGATAACTATCGCAATCTATCATAAATAAAAAGTAAAATTTTGCTATATTTATAAATAATTTGATACTTTTTCTATTTATTATAATTTTCTCCATTTCTAATCTCCATTGGATTTCCTCTCTCAATTTTCCCATTTTACTCCTCAATAAACCATCAAATATTATTATTCTATATTCATTGTTTTTTCTCTCTCTCTCTTTCAAACTACTCTATCATTTCTACTTATTAAAAAAAAGAAAAAGAAAAAGAAAAAGAAGCTAGATTATGAAATTTATCCATATGGTTTGGGTGTAGTCTCATATTGGTCCATGGGTTCTCAAGTATTTCAATTCAATTTAGGGCAAGTTTAAAGCTAAAGAATCCAGGGGCTTTGATAATAATAATAATAATAATGA
Organism: Citrullus colocynthis; assembly: GCA_031780015.1. Lineage (NCBI taxonomy): Eukaryota > Viridiplantae > Streptophyta > Magnoliopsida > Cucurbitales > Cucurbitaceae > Citrullus > Citrullus colocynthis. Next base: position 1,080,154 of record QLSR01000371.1, read on the forward strand.
ATAAATTACATACTAATTATTCAAAGAAAACTATATTGTTTTATCTAATCTATCTCCTTTTTATATATAGGAAAATGGTCAAGTAATTACATAATAATATAAATTATATAATACATTTTTTCTAATTGTGGAGGAGGGAATAAAATATTTATGTTGTTAAAAAAATAACCTTTTTCTTAATCAAAACCTCAATAAATTAATTCAAAAAATGTTCACCGACACCTATCTCAACCCCAATAAGATTGAAGAGTTGAAGGAGGAATTAATGAACAAGGAACATGAGGAAGAGGAAGCAACAACATGATGGGCTAAATTAAATTAAAATTAACTTAATTGTAATAATATCATGAATTAAATTTAGATGAAGCTTGAATATACAGTCATACAAAAGATTAAAATTACATTTTAAAACTAAAAAAAATAAAGAAGTAAATAATTAATAATGGGTTGTTTCCAAATATAACAAAATGAGCCGAATATCAATGATAGATATTGACACTAACATTTTGTAATATTTGAAAATATTTTCTAACAATTTTGCTACTTAAAATAATTACCCTAATAATAACTACTAATAAGTAACAATTAATTTATATTAGAGAAGAAGGTTAGAGAAAGAATGTTGTATTTATATGTATTTCAAATTTAAAACAAATTACATTTTCATAGAATAGATTGATTATTGGAAGACAAAATTTTGAGTACCCATGCCCATCCTTTAGATTCGATTTCAGCATCACAAATTATCCTTATATCCTTCAAAATGCTCATTTCCCTATTTTTGTCAAGGAAGGTTATGAGGTATTTAATCAAACAAATCTAAATTAAATTCTATCATCGAAATTAAATTAAAACTTTTAAAATTATAAAATAAAATTAAAAAAAAAAAAAAAAGAAAAAAAAAATTAAGCGAGTTGTGTTGAGGAAGAGGAATAATGATGACCAAGTGAGTGGGATGAAATGACATGTGAAATGATCCAAATTGGCTAAGAGTCCATTAGAATTCACTTCAGAAAAAAAATATATACTTTTTTTTATTTAAACTTTTTAGATAAAAATTATTTAAAATATACTTTAAAATTAATTTTGAGTGGTTGTTAAACCCTCTAATTTATTTCAAAATGACTTATACTTTAAATTAAACGCTTGAAAATGTATCTCAATTATATCTTAAATCTCGTGTGTAGCCCAATACAAGTGGACAAGGACCCAAAAGTTTTGGAAAACACATCACTAGTGACTTATAGGAGATTTTCATTCTCAAATTAGAAATGGATTCTAAGCTCTTTTTTTTTTTTTACAACATTTTATTATTGTCGTGTAATGCCATATATATTATTTAAATTTCAAGTTTTGTTTAATGACTTACATAATTTAGACATAAAGTTTGAATGTTTGGACAATATGTATTGCCAATTTAATAATTTAAGTGACAATTGTAAATATAACAATCAAGTCCAAAATATTAGTAAATATAACATAATGTAAATATTAATACAAATATAATAAAATTTAGATTCAACTCTTATGGTTTGTTAGTAATAGATCATATTGCTAATAGGAGTCTATAACGATATAATCTATCACTAATAGATTTTGACATATAGATTATATAAAAATGTTGTTATACACTTAATTATTTGCACTAAAATTGCTACTTATTGCAACTACCCATAATTTAATTGGTTAATAATTTTGTTTATATCAAGAGGTTAAGAACTTTTAAAGGATTTATGGTGTAAAATTAAGGAAAATTATTATAAATAGAAAAAATATCATACTATTTACAAATATAAAAATAATAATAAAAAAATAAAAAAAATTTACTATCTATCAACGATAGACTTCTAAGACTCCTGTCGCTTAAGTGATAGAAGTCTATCACAGTCTATCACCAATAAACATTGAAATTTTACTATATTTGTAAATAGTTTGACTTATTTTATTATATTTAAAAAAATCATAAAATTAACCTATAAAATAATATTTTGGATGAAAACTATTTATTTAAATAGAAAAAAAAAACTTCAAACATAATTTAATACATTTAAACATTTCTCTTTAAAGAAAAAACTAAACAATTATTAAATTCTCTATAAAAATTTTGATTTTTGTGAATTTTCGTTGAGGATCTCTATTTTAATCTTCACGAGAATTAACGAAAATTTTGAAAAAAATAAAATAAAGAATGGAATAGGAGATAAGAGTGAGGATGAAAAAGTCATTTGTCTCGGTCTTGCCTCGTGAACATCCCTACTTGTGGCATGGATGAACAACTCAATTTTTATCTATATTTCATAGTATAAAAATTTGCAACAACTCTTTTTGTCCGATAAAAAGATTGAAATTATTGTATGTTTGGCAACTTTATTGATTCTCGAATGCAAATTATTTGTAACACAAGCAACCATTGATCAAGTTGTCCTCATATGTAAATTATAATAATTTATATATCTATATTTTTCTTTAATAATCTCATTGATTAATATGGATTATATGACAAAACATGCTAAAATTGGACTACCATTAGTTGGAATTTTTTTGGTGTACCTACTTATACCAATAAATTATATTACAGAAATGTTTCAATTAATTAATTAATTAAGTTCATAAGAAAGAACTCATTTATACCATACTAGAAGAACTCAAAAAATAAAATAATTTACTATGCCATTCACTTTAATTAAGGTTTTAATATACAAAACCTTGATGATATATATAGAATACTTGTGCCCAAATGTCTAATCATTACGAATGAGACTTTAGTAAAGGCAAAGAAAACTCATAAAATCTTCATTAGCATTAGATTCAAAGTGATGGATATAAAAGTTGTATTTGTAATTATAATTTTTGGGAATATTTCAAATCCAAAAACCCCTTTAATCCAACCTCAACTTTATTTAACTTTATTACTAGATTTAAATTTCATACACTTTCAATAAATTTTAAATATTAATTAAAAATTAATAATATTTTTTATAAAAGAAAATATAGTAGGTAAATAACATTAATTTTTACAAAAATCTAAAATTGAATAAGTTCTAAAGGAGAGTATTTTAACTTTATTAACATTATCTTTTTTTTGTAGGGCATGTTATGTAATTAATTTACTCTCTTTGGAATTATTATTAATTACCATAAAACCTACAAAGGAATGCAAGGGAAATGAGAAGAAATGATGATTATGAGTACTAATGACAATTAAGTTTGCTTTGAATATATATTTTTATTTATTTATTACTTGTAGAAGTAATGATAATTCATTGAAAAAACTTCTGAATAAAGATTTCATCAATTTTTTTTTTTTTTTTAAAAAAAAGATTAGATTCATAAAGTGACAATTGTAGAGCGTGACAACAACTCAACCTGGATATAATTTTTTCAAAAAAATTTGTTTCTAAAGTTGGTTGATAAATTAATTTAAGAAAATAAGAAAGAAGAGAGAATAAGAAGAAGTTTTGGGGATGGTTGAGATATATTCTTCAAATCATTGCCAAAAAATAATATTCCAAAGAATTGTCCCTTCTAATGGCTATATAATATATATATGCCTTCTTTCCCTTTTGTTGTCTTTCTTTCTTTGTCCACCGACATTGATTCTTGATTTTTTTTTTTTTTTTAATGAAATGTTTATCTCTTTTAATTCCTCCCCTAATTTTAACCAAACAAAAATGAAAAAAAAAAAATCATGGTTAATTCTACATAAAATCGAAGTTTAACAAACAATTGTTTTCAAATATAATAAAATAAATCAAAATATAGAGTACTATATATTTCTATCTTACGCAATTTTCATAGTCTATTATAAATACTGTCATATTTTCTATTATTTAACAATACTTTTAACAGATTTGTTATTGAAAATAATTTTTATTTCATAAATGAAAAAAAATATTCATAAAATATAATCTTGCTAAAATACACAAATTTCAATTTAAAAAAAAAAACACATATAATATTGTTTTTCTCTATGTTCTTATTAATTTATCATATATATAACTTGACAAAGTCAAAGGTAGATGTTAATTTTTTTTTCTTATTTTTTTATTTTAAAATTAAAAAAAATCAAAATTTAAAGCAAATGAACGCATAATATTAATTATCAAATTAAAATTTACGAGTTTCAACAAAATCTATTATTGTGTATTTGTTTAAAATAGGAAAATTATCTTAAATGGTAAAACTGCTGAAAATATTTACAACTAATAGCAAAATACACAATTTACCCGCGATAGATTGCAATAGACTACTATCTGTATTAGATAGTAAAATTTTGTTATATTTGTAAATATTTGTTAAAAATATTTATAAATGATAGCAAAATATCACAATCTATCATGATAAATTACTATTTTTTTATTATAACACAAATATTAGTTTATCACAGTCTATAGACAATAAAATTTTATTATTTTTATAAATATTTTTGTTTATTTTTTTATATTTGAAAAGAGATGGATGTGTTTTCCTTTTAATTTGTTCATTAAGTTTTACTTCATATTTTTATTAAACTGAGGAACTAAAAAGTATATTTTTAAAATTCAAAGACTAAACGCACACGTTATTTGAAATTTAGGGACTAAAATAAGAATTTTTCATAAAATTTAATAAAACCACAAGAATTAAATTGAATCTTTCCAAACAACATAAATCATATTAAAACCTAAATTCTTGTGTGGCAAAATAGGCAGGTTTTGTTATTTATGACATCATTAAAAAGCAAAAGGAAAGAAGAAAGAAAGGAAAAAAAAAACAATAACTTCATTTATTTAATTTTTTAAACTGTGAGGAAGAAGAAGAATAAATTGTGAAGTCATTTTCGCAAAACGACGTAGTAGCGGAGGTAATGAGATGAGGCAAAAGGGAGGTGATACGGTTACATATACACGTGGAATAGCTTTACACGTGTCAATGAGTGAATGGAGGATATCGATATATTACCTCACCGTCCATGTTACGTTAACTCAACTTGCTGTCTTTCAGGCGGCACACGGAGCTCTCCTGTTCTTTTCCAGTTTTTAACAACCAAAAAGGTCCCCTAAATATTGAAATGTATTGAACTAATAAAGACTAAATTAATAAAAACGGTTAAAAATATGTTTTTTGAATTTTAAAATTTTAAAATATCCTTAACCTTTTAAAAAATATTAAAAAATAACTTATGTATTTTATTTTTAAAATATCTTAAAATTTTCAAAAGTTTAAAAAATATCTTTATACTTAATAAAATTTAAAACACTTTTACTGTTGGTATATGAAAAGTGACGGTTAATACTTCTTTTCAAAAATAACTTTAAATTTTCAATAAAAAAATTAATTTTTCTCCTAATTTTCCAATTCTTAAACCAACAACTAAAATAAAAACCAAAACTAAACTTTAAGTTAAAACATTAAATCTCATAAGATTCCGCAATCAATATCTCTCTTTAAAATATACAAAAACGATAAATAGTCAAATGAAAATATAATTGTCTTTGGCTATTAACATATACTCCATCATTAATGAACATTATTATTTAGGGGATATTAACGATTTTTGTTTTTATATTAACAGTAAGAGTATTTTTTTGTTTTTTTGTTTTTATAGTTTAAAGGTATTTTTTAAACTATAATTAAAAAAGAAAAAAAGGTGATTGCCCTAATTAAAGGTATTCAAAAAATTAAATTAAAATTTGAAAGAAAAAAAAAAAAAGAACTTTCCTAAAGTAATTTTTATTTTTAGAATTTAATCGTTGAATGGTCTTTTTAATAAGGGTGAATGCCTAATTTTTTAATTAGGAAGAAACAAACCTCACTTTTTTAATTAAAAAGAAATTATCAGGTTTTAATATTTTAGACTTAATTAGTTATTTATTTATTTATTTTCAAAAATAATAAATAGTCACTTTTAATTTTTAATAGGAAGGTTTTTCAAATCATATTATATAGAATTTTGTTCGAGACAATTCTATCTCATTCAATACCAAAGAAAGTTTAAGAATAAATTATCCTCATTCTCAATAACACAATTCTTATTCCAAACAAGGGATATATTACCTTTACCAATTATCCTATTTTAATTATTTATTAAATAAAAATTAATTAATTAAATACACTTAATTAAGAATAATTATCTTAAATGACAAATGCATTTATAAATATTTTTAAATATAGTAAAATGTGATCTTTATTTATTAGGGATAAATAGTGATAGATGCCATCACTAGTTGATAACGATATTTTACTATATTTGTAAATAAATTGGCTCGTTCTGTTTTATTTAAATGCATTTCTTTAATTAAAGTCGAAACGAACACAATTTAAGTAGTCTAGTGTTGCTATTGAACATAATTAAATTTGAGATTACTTATAACGTTGGAGGCAGGCCCCAAGCTGATAGAAATTTTGGGCATCCATAAATTCCATAAATCAATTTTGGTCACTTTAGATTTAATTTTTTTTCCCTATTTTTTTTTAATTTCTACTATTTTTAACTAAACAATAAGAAAAAACTGAATGGCAATTCTGGAAAAGAATTAGAGTCAAGTGATAAAAGATCCAACAAAAACAGAAAACAGTGTTTTTTTTAGAAAAACAGAAAACTAAAACAAGATTAATTGATAACAATCAATTAGTTATTATTATTGAAAATTATAGTTTACTATGCTTAGATAACATAAAATATATATTAATAACTTCGAAATTACATTTTTAAGAAAATAACGTCTAAATTTTAAAAATTGAATATGTTTTTCAAAGAATTATTTTTACTTTTATAATTTGATTATGAGTTTAAGTATTTATTTAAGATATGTGAAATAATAGTAAAGATATTCAACTAAGAGAAAATAAACATAAAATTTTAAAAATAGTTATCAAATCGACCCAAACGCCCCAGATAATGAATTTGTTTATTTTGATGGTTGTACATCTAAAATATTCTTTTTGGTTCTCATATATTTAATTTTGGTTTATTAGAAGTTCGTAGAAAAAGAATATGCGTTTTCAAGAAAAAAAAAATACTTTTATTTAAACTCTTTCAATAAAAATAATTTAAAATAAATTTTGAAGATGTCCAAAAACTATTTTGAATGATTGTCAAATATTTCGATTTTTTTTAAAAAAATTGACTTATTTTTAAAATTAAAGACTTAAAAAGTTAAACCAAATAGATCATAAAATAGATAAAATAATCACTTTTTAAAAAATAACAAAATTGTTTAGAAGTAGATAAATTTTATATGGATGAGAGTAGTTAAATATTATTTTGAATTCTACTTTTTATTTATGGACTTCTAAATGTCTATTTGAAAAATTATTATAAAAAATATAAAACTATTTATAAATTTAAAAAGGAATTATTATCTATGATAGAAGTTTATCGTAGTCTATCACTAAAAGACAATAAAATTTTTCTACACACGTATATATAAATTATATCCTTTATTTGTTTTGGTATAAATTATGGTGGGTTTATTTTAATATTTTACAAAAGAAAAAAAATAATAATAATAATAATTATACCATTAGAAATAGCTGTCATATCCAATACAAAACTTTTGATAGCATATTCAATAAATTATAACAGAAACAAATGAATTAATATATCATTTTTTCCAATACATAATTGCTCCCTAATCCCAATACGTTTCGACCGTACAAAATATCTACCAACACGTAGGAACTCTATCTATCCTCCACGTGTATTCTGGCACGTGTTACGTGTCTCGGGGGTAAAGAACTTAAAAAAGGCTCATTATTTAATTTAGATACTAGAATAATAAACAAAGTTATGAGTTTTTCTTCCCTTTTAAATAATTTCAACAATATATACAATTTTTACCTTCATGTATCTATTTATTTTAACCTCATACTTTTAATTTTACTAAATTAAACTCTAAAATTTGACTATTATTTACAATCTCTATCCTTTGTATTCAATTTTTGCTAAATTTGTCTCTAATTAAAAAATATAAAATATCAATAAAAGTCAAGTTTTATATATAAAAAATATTATACCAAACAAAAATTTCAAAACTCATATTTTAATAACGCATTCCACTCTATTGTCGTGAGCTTATAAATCTTTATCATCAACATTATTTTTTATTTTTTATTTTTTTACATGTGAATCAATATTTTCATTATATTTTAATAACGGGATATATTTTAATTTTTTTAAAAATATAAAATATTTATTTGTTAATTTAATTTTTTTTATTTATAATTTTTAGAAATTCAATCCATATCCACATATAATAGATATTTTCATAAAGCTAGACCTCGTCATTTCTGTGGTAACATCATTTTAAACCTTGGTAAAAATAAAATGAAAATCTATTCCAACGAAAAAAATTGTGGCAAATATTCAAAAGTTAAAAATGGTAATAAAAATTTGATGAAATTATTATTATTATTATTATTATAGGAAATAGAAAATTGTGGGACGCTCCGTTTTAGTGGCGCGTAGTTGTCAGAAGAAAACTCAAAAAGTGAATTCTTAAAATAAAAATAAAATAAAAACTCGAAAAAGTGAAAAGTATTATTAGGAAAAAAAGGAAAAGAAAAGAAAATTCCCCTAAAGGACTGCCCACTATATCATTCTCAACAAGCTACGGCCAATACATTTTGGTCATTTTCCTTCTTCTTCTTCTTCTTCTTCTTCTTCTTCTGTCTGTGAAAAAGAAAATGGAAGTTAGAGCTGAAGAAAATTAGTGGAAATTGAAGAATCTCAGGAACTACAATGATGCAAAGCGGTGAAGGTTCGTTGCTTCTTTCCCTTTCTCCTAGCTTCAGCAGCTACTCCTCCGGCAGATTTGCAGAAATCGCAGCCCGTGTCGTCGAGGAATTCCGAAAAGAATCCGATACTGATCCCGATATGTTCGACTGGAAAACTGATGCCGCTTCTTCTCTCCAATACGGACTCGAACCGGATGAATTCAACCAAGCACTTCAAGTTCAAGACGGTAATGGTGAAACAGAGACTGTTGTAGATGAAATCGGAGACGATGAGTTCGAATTCGCGGTCGTTCCTCGGGAGCCGCAAGAGGTAACGATCTCAGCCGAGGATATCTTCCACAACGGCCAGATTAGACCGATTTATCCTGTTTTCAACACGAATCTGCTGATGGACGGTTCGATTGCAGATAAGAACAATAGCAACGTTGACGGCGAGGAGGACGAAGGAAACTTGATGAAGAAATCGAAGCCGAAGAGAGTTCATCGTCCGTCGCTTGGAAAACTAATGAGCGAAGAGCGCGAGACGAATTCGTGTTCTTCGTCTGAGGCCGAAGAGCTTGACGGAGTCCTTCCTGGAACGTACTGCGTTTGGTCGCCGAAGGAATCGCTCGAGAGATGCAAAAAGAGCAATTCTATGGGCTCATCGAAGAGATGGAAACTCCGAGACCTTCTATACAGAAGCAACAGTGACGGAAAGGAGACCTTCGTGTTTTTATCCTCAAGCAAGAGAATTGAGAAATTCGCTGAAGTCTCAAAGGAAAAAGGTACTACCGGTACCGGAGACGAAAAGATTGCCGGAAAAGTAAAATCCAGCAGAGTCGCCGCTGCCGCTGCCGCGGCTGCGACGGCTACAAATGTGAGTTCTACGGCGGCCGACGAAGGAGAACAAGTAAAGAATTCGTCGAAGGAAGCGGATAGGAAGAGTCAATCGACTCCGTGCAGACAAGAAATGACGGATTTATTCAACAATGTCAATGGTATGAACAAAAACTCACATCAATTCTGAACATAATTAGGGTTCGAAATAAGATTTGATTTGGGGAAGAAAAAAAAAGAAAAAACCTAATTAATTAGTGAATTAATTAATTAATGAGTTTTTAGCCTGTTTGTGTGCGAAAAATCATCCTTAATTCGGAATAATTAATTTGTTAAACGATAATCTTCTACCAAATAGAAATAGCAAATATTATGTGTGAATGGTTGGGAATGAGTTGTAATATTGTACATTTATTTTCATAATATATTATATAATATATCTCTGAATATGAAATATTTAATTTTGACTTTTGTTTTTGGGTCAAAAGCTTGGGAAATGTGACAATATATATATATATTATATATATATATAAGGCAACAAAATATTGGCAGTATCTAGTGAAGAAAAACCTGTGGTGTTGTGTTTTTGTATATTCTTTGGAAATATTTGTAAATTATCCCAAACCCAATATAAAATAGATGCTAATGGCCATGGGGTTTCCTTCAAAGAAACCATGGTATCTAGAGAACCTGAATTTTTAATTTTAAGTTTTTTTTTGGGAAGGGAATTTTGTATTTTGTGAACCAAAAGGAATACAAATTACTGAAAATTGTTGTTGTTGTTTATTTATTTTTAATTTGGGTTTTTGGTAAATAGAAAAGAGGCAAAATTGGTGCAGCACATGAAAGCACACTGAGAAAATGACATCTAGGTCCAGCATTTGCTTTAACTTTATATTATTATTATTATTATTATTATTATTATTTATTTTTTTTTTTTTTAAAAAAGCATTTCCTTCAACTTTGCAATTTATTTATTTTTATTTTGATTCTTTATCTTCTTGGTTAACCAAACATCCACCCACCTTGGGGGTCGCTTGTATTGCTTTATTACAAGCATAATCTTTTTTTCTCTACCTTTCTTCTTTTTTAATTATGTTTTCTCCTCTCAACAAACTTAATTTTTAAGTTTGAATTTTATTGAATTTTTCCTTCAACTTAAGTAAGTTATTTTTATTCTTCTAAAAATAATGTTTTTTTTTTTTCTTCAATCTCAGACACTTTGGGAGAGAGGTATATGTCTTATGAGTAAGTAATTTGTGGTTAATTTTGAGTGTTTAATCACTAAATGAAGATTTGTTAGTTTTTTCTAAAAAAATATTATTATTATTATTTATACATTCGTAAATAGGGAAATGTATGTGCTTTTCTGGATTAGCTAGGTTTGAACACCTTCGAAATTGAGCTTGATGGTTGGTTGAATTTAATTTAATTTTTTCCTCTTCTTAATAATGTTGGTTTATTGAGTTACGAGGGAGTTTATTAATTTAATTTTAAGGAGGTATCAATTTACAACTCGTTTAAATTGAGATTAAAATTGAATTTTTTCATAAGGTCCAGAATTGAAAGTGTTGGACATATAGCTTTTTGTCTTTTTTCTTTATTATGCTTTGTTTTTATTCTTTTGATAGGCTTTGTACGAGTTTTTCTTTATTTTTCTTTATTATCTTTTTTATTTTTAAAGCACATATGTCTAATAGTATTAAAATAAAATTACAATTGTTGCTTTAACGTTTAAATTATGAAATAGTATTTCTTTTTTAATTTTATTAAAATTAAAATAAAAAGTTTGTGAAGATATGTACTGTGTTTTGTTTTATTAAGGCAAACATACTCTTGTGTTAAAGCAAAAGACATGGTGTATTATGGTGTATTATGTTTGGATTATAAGTGTTCCGTGACTTTCCTTTACTTTCCTTCAATTTTAAAAATTAGAAACAGGAAAAAAAAAATGAAGAAAAGAAATGGTCTTTTATCTAAAATTTTACTATCTATTTGCAATAGATTGTGATAGATTGCGATCGATTACTATCTCTGTCTAGTAGTCTATTGCAGCTTATTGCAGTCTATCACAGATAGATTGTGTATCTAATATTTTTAGTATGTGATAGACAGTGTATTTTGCTATTAGTTGTAAATATTTTTAGTAATTTTGCCATTTAAGATAATTTTCTCTTTATCTATTTATGAATTTTTATATTAATTTGTAAAGTGAATGAACTTGAGTTTGATTGAGTATTGAAAAATATTTTGTTACTATCTTCTTATTAGAAAGTATGAAATAATAAACTAGATACAATATATATGATGCATCTTTTCTAAAAATATTTATGGGAGGAGGACAATATTGTGAAATTGTGTATAAATGGTCTTTTTTTTTCTTTAGTAGAAACAAAGGTGTGGCATTTTTATTATCCTAAATACATAAATACTAAAAACAAGTGATGGCAAAATGTAACCATTATTAAGGTTTCATAAATAAAGAAACAATTGTCAAGGAATTTTTTAAAGTTTAGATGTATGCTTTTACTTTTGTGAAAAGGGGTAAATAGGACCCCCTTTCTTTTTACAAAATTAAATAGGTCTTTTAATATTAAAGGATTCCAAAATTTATGATTTACATTATTATTGCCAATTACATCAAAATTTCTATATTAATCTATGCTTTTGATGAGTATATTGATCAGGAGGGAGTTTGGTAGATAGGTTTAAATTTATGAAGGAAAATTAGAAATGTGGAGTTAATGTCCATACCTTATAATTGGATTTTTGTGTTTCGATTATTTGTTGAAAATTCTTTGATATCAAGACATTGGAACTCCTGTTGGAAAAAGGAAAGAGAGGGACCATTTGAACCTCATTTTTTTCTTTCTGAAAATAGGTTAACAAAACATAAATTAATTCTTGAATTTTAAATTGGCAACAATTTTTTGAAGTTTATTGGAACTAAATTTTTTAAGGACCAAATTGTTACCTAGAAATATTTAGCACATTCTTGGATTGTACTATTTTTGGGTCGTTACCTAATTATCTTTGAAAAGTGTTTTTTTTTTTTTTTTTTTTAAAATTATTCTCCCTAAAATCTGTAGAAATTGAAGAGGATAATCTTTTTTTTTTCAAAGTACCTCTTGAGATGATAATTGATATTTATATATTGAAATATGTTCGTTGTGATTAAAATTAAATCAATTGTTTAAATAACTTGAGGGGGGGGGGAGAGAAAAATTACAATATTCTTTTTAGAGAGAAAAAAAAAAGTCACATTAGCATGATGGGAAAAAAATCATCTATTACCGTAGCAATTAGCACACTGAGAAAATAATGCTAAGAACTTTTAAACACATTTCTCATAGTTCTTTTAAAAATTTAGGGACTTCTAAACACATTTCTCATAGTTCTTTTAAAAATTTAGGGACGAAAGGTAAAAACTCATTGCCAAAAGCATAGTTTTTTCAAAAAAGAAAAAAAACATAAAAGATGAATTATTGTTGACTCTCTCACTGGTTGGCTTGTACTAGATAAGTGAATTTTATCATTGATACTCTCTCAATCTCTCTCGCCTAGCCCCAACCAAACTCAATGACAAATAATTTGTTTAAATATAGGAGTAATACTTTCTCACATTATTTGTTAATTATATTTTAAATATAGGAATGAGTAATGAGATGATGTCGAGACAAGAAAAATGGACGAATTGGTGAAGAGAGATGAATGAATTGCTGAAGAGAGAATGATGAATAAGCTTATGATTGTTGTTGTTAATTTATTTTACTTCAAACTTTATTTAATCTAAGTTGTAAAGTTATTTTCATGGATTTCTCATTTCTTAGTTTGTAAATTTTGTTTATTTTTTGTGGAGTAGTCCATCAATTTATTAGTAGTAATTTGGTCCCTCTTGAGCAACCTGTTGCTCTCTCTCACAATCTCGTTCTCACTCTCGCTCACTTCGCCCTCTCTCACTGGTTCGCTCTCACTCTATCTCGGGGAATCCCCACCCCCCTCTCCGCCTACAAATGGTGGGGACAGGGGAGGGTATCGATGAGGCTAAATTCCCCCCAAGGGGGAGGGGACGGAGAACCCCACCCGCCTCGCTCGACCTCGTTGCCAGCCCTAAACTTCGAGGCCTAAAAGCATCCCTGACACTCCTGCTATCGCATTCAACTGTGAGCATGTGGCAGATGACTAGCTTATAAATAGTTTCATCCACCATCCTGAAAAGGAGGGTAAGTAACTTTCAAAGGAGAGATCTGACTTTGCTTCTATTTGTGCTTAGTTAAATTAGTCACTCCTAATACTAACTTAAACATCAAAGTACAATAGGCTCGACACTATACCAGTGCAAGGATCTTTACGCAAGTCAACTTGCACAAGATTGAAACCAAACCAGAGGGAAGTGTGCTAGAGGTCAAGGCCATCAGACACTCACAATATAGCCCAAAATGAACAAAATTCGAGCGCCAACAACAATAACCATGAAACTGTTGTACCTTATCTATAAAAAAACCATTGGACCTTTAATTGTATCTATAAAAAAACTGTTGGACCTTTAATTAGCTTAACTTTCATCTTCAAACCATAAATCAATTCGCCAACTCTTCTTGTTGTACTTATTTCAATCCCTTTCTATCAAAGGCTTAATCTCGTTTTAACTATCTTTTTCTTTTTTTTTTTTTCTTTTTCTATTTTTTATTGGGGCACGTCATCTCTTTGATAGAATTTTCCATGACTAATAAACATTTGTAAAGAAATATATATATATGTTTTATAATCGTGAAGGACTACTGTTAACATGAACAACTAAGCATAATTTAATGATGAAAACATCTCTAAGAGCCTCTTAAAAGTCGTAAGTTTAAATCTGCAAAAGAGAAAAAAGAAAGAAGAAGAAAAAAAAAAAGCAATTGCAATTTATGTTCTTATCGTCAAGATTAAAAATGGTAATCACAATGATGGATGAAGACAAAGACAATAATCCAACAGCAAAAGCTAATCCCTACTTTGGAAAATGGGACGTTAATTGGACGAGACTCCCTTGAATATTCCAAAACGGTGGGCTTGCAATTGAGAAATTTCAAAAGAAAAATTCTCTTACCAAGGTTTATATACATATATATGGATACAAATTTTTAGTGGGAATAAGAGTATACTATTCCACATTTTCAAATATAATAAAAGAAACTATGATATTTATAACTATAGTAAAATTTTACTGTCTATCTATGATAGACTACGATAGACTATTATCTTTATCAATCGTGACACAGATATGACGGTGTATTTTGCTATTAATTGTCAATAATTTTATTATTTAAAATAATTTTCATATAATATTCTTCTAGTACTCAAAATTTTTCCAAACTTGCACTTGGTTGGAAATTTATGAAAGAACACTCTTATTTTTTGGAAATTACGAACAAGTTATTAATTATATTGACCAAAGGAATACCACAAAAAGTTCTCTACTTCTAGAATTTAAAATTTGACTTTTTGAATGTTCTCCAAAATTTGGAACTGAACTTGTGATATAGTGACTGAGTTTGGACGTCCTCTCTTAAGCATAAAATGTAATTTTGTATTTAAATAGATGCAATGCATTTTCTGTCTTTAAATTTTGGATTTAGTTTCTATATGGTCTCTAAGTTTAAAAAACGTTACACATTTAGTTCTTAAATTTTGAGTTTGGTTTTAATTTAGTCCCTATGTTTCAAAATGTTATAATTTTATCATTGACATTTGAGTTTTGTTTCAATTTGGTCCCTATGTTTCAAAATTTACACTTTTAATCTCAATTTTTCTCTAAAAACTCATTTTTAATTTTTAGTGTTAATGTATGTTAATAAATTTAAAATAGTTAAAATTAATTAAGTTTCACTATTTTTCATCATTTTTTAAATTATTTCAAATTTCTTCATATTTACTTTAAACTAATCAATAGACATTGATGTCAATGATTGAAAGTGAGTATTTAATGAAAAATTGAAGTTAAAAATATAAAATCTTGAAACCTATGAATCAAATTGAAACAAAACTCAATTCTCAAGGTTAAAATTGTAACATTTTGAAACATAGAGACTACATTGAAACAAACTCAAAACTTGAAAGACTAAATGTATAATATTTTAAACCATAAAGAGCAAATATAAACTAGATCCAAATCCTACGAACGAAAATATTTTCCCCGTAAAATGAAATGTCTAATAGATTTCAACCTATTAGGCACAAAATCAAAGATTAAGGACCTTATAAGGCACTTAATAATATCAAATATCAAAGATATATCAAATACACAACAAACTGAAAACTAATAATAGTCGAACACCGATTATGTGGTAGACGGTTTGGTCTCTAAATAGGGCTTGTGTTCTCAAATATAGTGGGAGGATTTTTCAAAGTCAACCCGTTAAATTTCTAAGGCGGATTAATATCCTAAAAATCAAAGACATTCAAAGACTATTTTCTGAACATACAAATTGAAGGGTAAAGGTAAGGTTGGAATTAGTCAGTGATTAACCACTAAAGTTAGAACCTCTGGTTTTCGGTAAATTCCTTGAAATGAAAGATTTAAAGTCAAATAAAGGTATATAAAAACAGGTATATTTGTTCATGACAACTTCCAACAGCAGCAGTAGTAGTAGTAGTAGTAGACAGTAGTGCAAATCCTTTTGTCGTTTGGTTAGCGTCAATCATGTAGAGAGAGACGCAGTCGTTAAAGGAATAATGAAGTTTCTTTCCAAAGTGTATCCTCCAATATCTGTATTCTTTACCAAAAGTTAAAAAGGTTTTTTCTTCTTTCTAAAATGAATAGCCAACCCACCCATGTGCATGTACAGAAGAAGCAACCCCTTTTCCTTAAACTGTTCCTTTAAGTTCTACATTCCCACTCCAATCTCAACTGGCTTATTTAGAATAAGACTACGACCCCAGAGTATTTAAGACAGGTCAAATATCTATGATGGAAAAATGAAGTTGTCACATGTTGCTTAGAATGCATATTAACAAACATGTCAACTCACATACTGACACTTGCTACCTAAAAATAGATCAACGTACAGACATCCTTTACCTAAAAATAGATGAGCAGCTCTGAGATCTATGGAGTCTATTGTGAATGGAAATTCTGATACTTACAATGCTATAGAAGCATCTGTTGCGCTATGACATTATGAAAATTTTCTCCAACCTGAAATCCCTTGCAAGTCACTCACAAGCCATATCTGAAGGTGTGACCAACCCATTGTCGGCTAATGTTTCAGTCTGGACAGTTGATTTAGAGGTTTGAATAGAATCTGCTGCTTCTGGTATTTAGATCAGTGGTAGGGGGGAGGAGGAATCCTCGGCCGCCTAATTGGCTGCTCCCAAGACGCTGAATCGTCATCGTTCCGCTGATGGTTCATCCTATATTTCTGTATCGTGGAATATGAACTCCCCCCGGGCTCTACAATTTGTGTAAAGGATTGTTGTTACCAGATGCTGTTTCGCCAGAATAATTTGTTCGTTCTGAATCGCCTGATAATGTGAAAAGAAGAGAGGATGTTCAATCGTTGCGTTCGTGGGTTCCTAGTATATTGATTAAGACCCTTTTTTTAAAAGCAAAAAATTGTTCACGAATTATCAAGTTCATCTGCAGCTCAGAAGAAACGATAGAGGCTTAAAGATGTATCGTTTTATTCAAAATCCAATGTTTTAGCCTCGATCTCTATTCCAACGAACCTACATCATAATGCAAGGATATTGAATCCGGAGAGGTAATAAGGTTCAAGTATAACTAGAGAAAGCATATTCCTTCCAGAAAATCTCCTTGACAATGCATCATAAAAGGATAAATTTAAATAAAATAAATAAAATAGTCTCTACATAGCACAGGATGTTGGCATTCATGAATTATATAGTTGGCAGGAAAAATGTGATAGAAAGAAACGAAAGTAGTTTAGGAGTTCATTCAAAATAACTGCATTACCTTCCGAACCCAGAAAGACACTTGTCAGAGTCTCCAGTTCCTGTAGTCGCATATGTAACAAACCCACAATCTCCACATTTTTTTGCATCTCTGGAAACGTACAAAATGAGGTTCAGTCATCGTAAAAACAATTAGAGGTTGTCTGGCCCCCAACTTCAAGTGGGTAAAGTGGGCTATTTTAGCCCATTCTTTGTTTAGGGGTTCTTATTATAATAGTTTGTGTTTACATCTATTGTAATCTACAATTAACTACTACATAATTATCTATTTCAAAGCACTTTTTGTTATAGTTACAGTGTTTACTCTTTGTTACAGTGTCTACTATTTCCTACCCATCTTTTTTCCTCTTTGTTCAATGTTTACTATTTCCTACTCTAGCAAAAATAGTCGGCACACAGACTATTATAATTCAAACTAAAATAGCATGCACCCAAAACACAGACTATTATAACATACAGACTCTAATAACCATTGCCTATAATAACTAATTCACCGTCCCAAATGTCCCCCTAATCTTCAACATTTTCAATATGTTGAAAAAAGGGATTAATATATATATATTTTTTTTTTAAAACAAAAAGTGAGTAGAACGGATGAAAGACGATCGTTGGCCAGTATTTTGAAGAATATGAGATAAAGCATCCACGTCTTACCTTTCAAAATATCCTGGCTTGCTCTTGCTAGATCAATTGCCACTTCTGAAGGTGCTTCAACGTCAAAAGCTACAAACAAAGACTATTATAACTAACAAATTATAACGATCACTAACTAAAATAACCAACTCAGCATCCCCCAAATGCCCCTTAATCTCTGACATTTTCAATGTAGAAAAGGGATTAGTGTTTTACTTTTTTTTAAAAAAAAAAAGTGAGTAGGGATGGGTGAAAGACAATAGTTGGCCAGTATTTTGAAGAAATGAGACAAAGCATCCATGTCGTACCTTGATATTTTGAGTTCAACATATCCTGGCTTGCTCTTGCTAGATCAATTGCCGCTTCTGAAGCTGCTTTCGCAGCAGCTGCTGCTTCTTCGACCAAACTTGAAATGGAACTCTCTCCTTTTACAATCTCTTCATGTCCGTCGTTTACCAACATGCGTATCCAGGATTTCATTCTTGGAATTATTTTGTTCTAAAACAAGTAATTTGAAATCAGATGCTGTGCAAGCACATATGCATTAACGAATTTCAAATGTATCTCAGATGTATTGCAATCTTTCCACAACCGAGTCAGCAGGAGTTCATCAAAAGCTCACAGAAGCTACGGCAAAATGAAGTTTATTGAAAATAAAATAGAATTCCCTAGAATATCCAACTTCTACAGGAATTTATACTGGACAGGTTCCTTAATTATGAATGCTGTTACAGCACCTGAAATTGACAGCAGTCCTACAGCTAGAAGTACACCAGACCAATGAAATTCAGACCCCTTCAATGTACCCGTAGATGAAACAATCGTGGTGGGTGCAGTGGGTGCAGAAGCTGAAGGCTGTAAAGTCTGGGTTGAAGCTTGTAGCTGATTGTTTGAAGGTGACTTCACCCCTCCATCTGTTCGTCATAAAGCTACTTGTTCATGGCAAAACAAGAGGCTGAAAGTCCATAACTTACCTCGACTCGCACTAGATGCAACTGCTGTTGGAGATGGGTCCTACGATTTGCCATGAAAATCAAAGTCAGGTACAGTATTAATATCAGTAGTATCTAACTGTAATATCAAGGTAGATCGGATAGATAACCAAGAAGCATGTTAAATCGCAATCCATGCTAGACGAAGTTTAGGATGAAAAAAAATCAAGTATACATGACTTGATAGAATAAAACATTCGCTTGCAGGCACGCGCCTAAATGCTTCATCTATCTCCTCCTTTGTAAGGCCATTCTGCTCAAGAAAAGATCTTCTGTAGATGACAGGAGAGCCCCTTACGCTGGGAGATGAAAAGAACGTCACAGCATTTTGTACTTGTTCCTCTCGAACGGGTTCAAGGTTGACAATCAAGGGGGTTGTAGAATTAAGTTTATCAACTTCAGCTTTCCCATCTTGCTGAACCTCCTTTTCTTCTTGGTCAAACCCTGTGGCCAAAATAAAGATACTAAGTACTTATATCACGTGGAACTTTTGGAGAGGAAAAAAAGCATCTCGAAGCATTATGTTCATAATATGTGGTCAAGAAATAGTTTCAGTAGTTGTTAGTATGATAATTTTCAACGGATATGAGTGCTAATAAGACTTGTTTGATATATTTAAGTGTTGGGGAAATATAATTTGGTGTAGATATTAATCCTTGACGACTTAAAGAAAAGAGTTGGCAAAAACTTCTCCCTCTTCAAAAGAGGTTAGATGGACTACAAGAAGAATGACATAAGTGATACACCGATAAAATTGAATGCTACAACAAAGTCAAATTATATACTTAAAAAAGCAATAAAATACTAATTCATCGCAAACATAACGGCACAAATTTCCCTATCGTGCAGAAAGATCCCATATGAAACAGGTGGAATGGAAATGAGTAGTTTATGCCAAAGGCTGACATACCTAATTCCGAAGCTTGTACATAATTAGCGATCAGAATCCAATCAGAGTCTAATAATCCAACTAACAATATTGGTATAGAAGATTAGTGTGATACTTGAAAACGAAGTAGGTAGCTGATGGAACGATCCTGGAAGTTTAACAGTGATCACATTATCTTTTCAAGATTCTTTGGATCCACGCTAAACGATAATCCTAGTCTTGAAAAGCATACATGATACTTCAATTAAATATCTCGAAGAAATTCACAGTTTCAATATCGATAGCAAAAACTCGACTCTCACTCAAAACGTTGACATGGCCCTAAAAATTCCTCCACTAATCACAAAGAACATTTGAAATTAGATGCTTCAATAGAAAGTCACAACACACAGAAAGAAAAAAGAAACTCAATCTTGAAAAGATGAAAGAGATGTTTCAACTTAAATTCTGCACATTCTCGGTCGCCATCGGAAGAGTTCCTGATCGATAACTTTTTTGAAAACAGAATCAAAATGGAAATCACTATGCTAAAATGATCACAGAAGCAGAACTATAATGTTGGTCGCGAAATTGTTCATTTCAAAGCGGATTAGTCTCTTAATTTAAACGGTCATTAGATATCATTAATAAATTAATCCCCTCTTCAGTTCCCGGCCAAATCTTAATGGGCCCACGAACAATATATTGGGCCGAGCTCCATTAATTTGAAGGCCCATTAAAAAAATTGACAGCTGTGGGATTTGAACCCACGCCCTTTCGGACCAGAGCCTAAATCTGGCGCCTTAGACCACTCGGCCAAACTGTCACTTTGTTATTCAATTTTCTTAACTATATATATATATATATATATATATATATATGTATAATTTGAAGTATTTCCATCACTCAGGGCCATTACTGAGGGAGCTTTGGAATTTGAAAAACAAAAGAAATAAGAATGCACAAGCAATCTATTTACAATTTGCATCATCCAAATAAAATAATTGTTGTCTTAAAACACAAAGAAAAGGCACAAAAATTCACAACCTTGATTATAATAATACCCTAAGGTAAGGCTTGAAGCAAGATAAGATGCTATATTTGGCAATTATACAGGATTCAAGATGAGGAAGAATTCCTAGGCTTCAAGGAAGCAGATAATTGTTTGGCAATACATTTTGGTAAGCATTGCAAAGCAGTATATCTAGACGAGGGGACGTAATGACCAAAAAAATCTGGATCTTCATTGTAACACTCCGCATAAGTTTCCAAAATTGAAACGATCTCATCAAAATGTGGTCGCTTGTTGGGATTTCTCGACCAGCATCTCTTGATCAGATGACGAAATGCCTGCGGGCAAGCAGAAGGCAGTGGTGGTCTTGCATTCTGAAGAGCACGGACATAAGGCAACATGATTGTTTACATAGAGTATAGATACATGAACGAAATGGTTATCAATCAAAGCTAAAATTAGCAAATGAGGTAGTTTTTTAGATTAGAATTTGACATTGTTGATACCAAAAGAAATTAACACAAAAAAGTGTATGTTACCTTCTGGCAGACTGCAAATGCTGCCTGTTCAGGAGTCATGTTATCAAATGGTGTCAATGCAGTTAAGAGCTCCCATAAGACAATGCCAAAGCTATAAACATCAACTTTCTTAGTGTGGTGTTTTTCTTTGATCATTTCAGGTGCCATCCAGCGGTAAGTTCCGGTGAATCCCTTCGCACTTCCACATTGAGATTCTAAGCATGAGATACCGAAATCTGCTACCTTAACACACATATCTTCACCGAGTAAGAGATTTTCTGATTTGAGATCTCTGTGGAGTATTCCCTGAGAATGAAGGTACTGCATCCCACGTGAGATTTCGAGGGCTAGTTTCAGAACCAAGTTCAGCGGAACAGAATGTGGCTCTTGTTGATGGAGATATTTTCTTAACGAACCTCCTGTCATATACTCCGTGATAATACAAAACACTGGAGGTTTCTTGCAAGCTGCAATGAACTGCATGATGAAGGCACAAAATAGCAATTTTAGCAGTAAAAAAGATCTCATCAAAGGTTTTAGAGACTTTCGAAACTGCGAAGCAACATAGATTCAATTATGCTAATGTTTGCAGATCTAATTCAAAGTTCTTTCTAATTCAAAGTTCTTTATATAACAGGCTAGAAATGCAGGTCACAATCAGCAGAGGGAAGATCAAGTTTTAACGAAAACTACAATTCCAAAGTGGGGCCAAGTCCTAATAAATCGTAACCCCTTGTAAGAAATAAACCCAGATTAATGCTTTATTAAGTTTCCCATTCTTCATTTTGCAACTATTTCTTGTGTTGCCTTCTTTAGCTCCAACATCCAGTAGTCCCCCTTTTTGGAGATTTCTGTGTTGTAGTGTACAAAGAAGGAAAAGGAACAAGGGAGATTAAGGAAAGTTACCTTATCTTGGAGGGGGTGGGGGGAAGCAACTAATCTTTTTACTTGGGCTAAGATTAGAGTTCATGGGGAAAACCACTTAATTGCATCTCAAAATCAAATCACATTCAATAAACAGAAAGAATCTCCAAAGGAAATCTGACATTATGACATTATCTTTATCATTTTCAGGGAATACAGAAGTCATTTTCCCCTGCTCTTCCCGTGATAAGATGCTAAAAGCATTGCTTGCTGCCATAAAAAGGCACTACAGAAATCAGTAGAATATATGAACTTATCAGAAACCCTTTTAAGGAATGAGGTTACCAAGAGGACACAACAAAAAAGAAAAAAGGTAAACAACACAAGAAGAATTTAGCACAACACGTTACTATTCCCTTTCATGAAACATTCAGGTGCTTCAGACAAAAAATAACATAAACCCACAAAAAAAGTTAACAAGTAATGAAACATACAGTGATGATATTGGGATGTCTCAATCTGAACAGCAATGCCACCTCTGAAATGAACTGATTCTCAAGAAGGTTAGCCAAATTTTCATCCTCCTCAGGCTGGCTTATCAGCTTAATTGCAACATCCCTCTGTTTATACACACCTCTGTAAATCCTACTGTGCCTTCCAGTAGCAAATTTGAAGCCAATGAACAACTGGGACATGTCAGCACTCCATTCCTCTTCTCCCTCTCCCTTTATCTCTGCTCCTGAAGACACCAAATACTTAGACCACGACACAGCACGCTGGTATTCTCCTAGTGAAAGCCTCCTCCCAGGCTTCCCATTAATCGAAATTGGCTTAAACCAGTTTAAATTCCTCATGGGGTGTGGCCAAATCTTACCAATATCATCAATCTCATCAATCTCCCCCCCCTAAATCCTTCCACCTCCCAATGTAGACTCTAAATCCACTCAAAATTAGCTTAAATCAATCGATGCAACAACGAGATCTGTAGCTGGAGAACACAGAACTACCCTCTTTATCTAATGGGTTCACTGTTTTAGCTACATTTTCCTTTCTTGATACTTATGCAAGAAAGAAACAAGAAAAAGCTACACGAATGAAACTCATCCCAGCAAAAAAAGAAAAAAAAATAATAATAAAAACCCCCCTCAAACTCATTCAAATTAGACAAACATACATCACGGACTCAGCAGAAGAAAAGCAAACGGTGGTTTATTTCAAACATTAGAATCGAAATTTGCAGCTGAAACAGAGAGAAATGGGAAAAAGAAGAAGATGGGTTTTCTTCTTCATAGAGATTGAGAGAGGGTTTACAGCTAAAAGGGTCGGTTGAGATGTAGTTGTTGTTTCTGGTGGTGCAGTGAAAGCATATGGGGGAAGAGCTGGCGGGTTTCTCTCTGTCTGTGTGTCTGTGTGTATGTGTAAAAGATTAAAGACTCGTCTTCTTAGGCCATTTTCCTTCTTTTTTCCCTTTCTCTTTGGCCTTGTGGCAAAGCCAAAGTTAATGGCAATGCCTTTGGTTTGTGCCCCTTTACATTCATAACGTGTAAAGATCCTCTACTTAGGGGACAATATGGGTCCACTTTGATTATGACCCCTACCCTTTCATTTTCTCCCTCTTTCACCCCTTACCTTCTTCTTTTTTTCCATCTTGCCCCTCCTTTTTCTCCCTTCCTCTCAAATTCCTCCCCCCCGCCCCATATGTACTAACAATTATGAATAGTACATGATTTCTTAATTATTGAATGTGTGATTCTAAATATATTAGCCATATTGTTACTATCCTTTAAAAAAAGGAATGCCTAGTCCTTGTGACCTCGTTATCGCACTCCTCATTGTTGAATTTATGATTGTAAAACTATCAAATGAATGCCACATAGTCCTTGCGGTTGACATAGTTGTTGCTACCACTTTCTTAATCGTCATTGAATATATGATTATGATACTACTAGCTTTGTTGTTTAAACTTCATCTATTTAAAACCTATCAAATGATCAAGTTGTACTCCATCAAGTGGTCAGAAAGTTTGAAACTCTCACTTCACATATTGTTATATGTTATGAAAAAAATAATTGACAAACAAAAAATAAAAATGGAAAGAAATCGACACACACATTTACGTGATTCACTAACATTGTGTTAACCTACTTCCACAAAGAAACAACTTTGTTAGCTTGAGGAGCAACAAAGTACATATTATAGAGATAACGCACATATAAATTTTGAAGATATATATGTGACATTATTCACAAACCATTAATAGAATAGACTCAAAATAACTAGAAACATGACTTGTGCTCGATAATTCAAAACATCTCCAACCTTATAGAAAAATCCTTCAAAACCAAGCCAAATGATCAAATATCAGCTACATCCACGGGCATGAGAGAAAAACAGTTTTATTATTTTAAGAAACGAAAATAGTATCTAACATAGAGGTAAAGTGCGTGTACGGTTATGAAAGTTCGTATATAGTACTCCTCTTAAGCTCT
This sequence comes from Citrullus colocynthis, assembly GCA_031780015.1. Classification (NCBI taxonomy): domain Eukaryota; kingdom Viridiplantae; phylum Streptophyta; class Magnoliopsida; order Cucurbitales; family Cucurbitaceae; genus Citrullus; species Citrullus colocynthis. The sequence continues at coordinate 1,105,020 of QLSR01000371.1, forward strand.
AAACAAAATAGGTCTAAAATAGAAAAGAGATCCGTATTTAATCATTTAAAACATTAGATAACAAATTCAAAGCATGTCACGATGTTAGACCCATCAAATTCTCAGAGATGAATAGTTAAAATAGTAAACTACTTGGATTTTGAATGGAACATCCACCCAAATGTGGAAAAGAATAGAAAAGAGAGGGTAGAATGGGGAAAAAGGGAAAATGGGAGGGGTAAAAAAGAGAGGGAGAGAGGTAGTTAAGTGAAGTAACAGAAACAAGAAGGGGAACGGGTCCCACATTACAGGAAGGTATCCGTGGGTTTGTCGGACAAAGCCGTATGGTCCTCTTCCGTATACGGTCTTTCTCTCTCTTCCCATTGCGCGTGTTTCTCTCTCTAGATTTATCATAATTATTATTTTTTTTTTAATTTCCAATTTTTTAATCAACGCCTCAAAATAAAGCTGCCGTGAGGCCATCAACTTTTATTTTATTTATATTTTATTTTTTTTTGGCGCGTGTCGAATATCTCCCGCATCTCATCTCATGCAAACTTACTTTAAAACCTCCCCTTAGTTTCAAGGATAAAATAGTCATTCTTTCCAATCTCTTTTCGATTTTTGTTTCTTTCTCTTAGGTTAACTTAATTTAGGTTCTTTTAGTAACTATTTCATTTTTTGTTTTTGTCTTTGAAAATTTAGCCTATTTTCTCTTTATATTTTATATTAATTTGCATCTCTCTTAAGTACAATAGCTAAATTATTTGTCAAATTTCAAAAACAAAAACAAGTTTTTAAAAGTTTTTTTTTTTTTTTTTTAGTTTTCAAATTTTTGCTTGGTTTTTTAAACCATTGGTAAAAAGTATATAACAATAGAATAAATATGAAGTTGAAAATCTTGTCTATAGGCTTAATTTTCAAAAACAAAAACAAAAAGCGAAATAATTACAAAATGGGACCTAAAATTTTGAAGATTTTGTTTATTTAATCTCTTAATTTCTAAAAATGACAAGTAAATTTCTAAACATAAAAATGTATAATAGAAATTTTATATTTTAAAAAAATATACCTATTAATTTTAAATTTAAATTTTAGGATAATTATTTTAAATGACAAAACTATTGGAAACACTTAAAAATATAGCAAAGTGACACTGTTTATCAGTGCAACTATCACTGGTAGACAATGATAGATAGTGATAGACATGATATTTTGCTATATTTGTAAATATTTTGATTTATTTTGCTATATTTAAAAATAACCATAAATTTTATGTCTACTAAAACCCTAAAAATATTTATCTATTAGAGAAAAATTGAATTTTATATCTAATGAAATCATAATTTTTAATTTTTGTTGAGTAAACCTATAAATTTTCTTTCAAAAAATTAACCGAAAAGGTTAAAATCCTATTAAATACAAAATTAAAAGTCCACATATTTGTCGAGCACAAAATTAAAGGTTTAAACGCGTTATTAGACGCTTTCTTAAAGGTTATACACCAATCAAATAAAGTTAATAATTCATAAAAATTAAACAAATCATGAATATGTAATTTAAAATTTTTTTTAATGTAATTATCGATGCCATTTTAAATTTGATACAAAGTAGGAAAAAGCTAGCTAATACTCTTCTATAATTAATTTTCTTCTCAAATCAAATAATATATATAAAGTGGATGAGGATTCTTGATCGAGGATAAATAGTTTAGGTAAGATGTTGACTCGATAATTAATTTGAACAAACTTGTGTTTTATATGTTAAAATAATAATATGAATTATATTGTTCAAGTTGACGGTTGAGAAAAATATTATCATAACCAACTTTGGTATCATCCATGCAAAAAAGAGTGTAATTTTTAATATAGAATGTCTTGATTATAATTTTATAGAAATGAAAAGTTTCTTTATATTATAATAATGGAGTTGTTTGGTTCTTCGGACCACTTCCAAATTTAAAACATAAATTCTGACAAGATTCTTAAGCTTAGATTCTTATCTCAACGTTTCTTTTACTCACATAAATTTATTATTGAATTAAAGGTACGTAGGTTAGTTAAAAGGGTTTGGAAAAGTCACTTTTTTCTTAAGTCTCTTGCCCCTACATCCCAAAAAGTACTATTTTAATCTTTGAATTTTCGAGAAAAGATTTTAAAAAATGGAACCGTTGCAAATATAATAATTACATTCAAAATATTCGTAGATATAGTAAGATTAATTAGTTTGATTTTTCGGAGTCTATTAGTGATAGGCAACGTTGTTGAGGATCCCACATGTGAAAAATCAAGGGATCTTACACTCTTACTAAGATAGATGAGCTACTATACTCCTTGTCAACTGGTTTTTGAGATGGAACCCTATACTATTTGATAAACGTTGTTGATAGGAGTCTCTCAACAATTAATTAAGTTCATTATTGATAGATTCTCATTTTATTATATTTGCAATTCTTTTAAAATTTTACTATATACTTAATTGTTAGCTTAAAAGTACTACTCAATACAATTACCCTTAAAACATCATTACCTTTAAAAGATCATTGAATAACTTATTAATATTATTTTATGTTTATAGTTGAAAAATCAAAGACTAAAATGATAATTTTTATGGCGGATCTTATTTAGGTTTTTATTATAAAATTTTTGTATTGTTTTTTAGAATCTATATTGTCCGTAAAATTAGTAAAAATTTCTAATACTTCTATAATATCATACTTTATATATTTACGTTATAAATTTTCCTTATTTAATATTTACGGACTCCAAAATAATATTTATGGGCAACGTGGTATAGAAAAATTTTGTGTGAAATTAACCTAAAAATTGTGTAAGTGTGTTAGGTGTTCATAATACCTATGAAAGTAGGCCGAAAGTGGGTCCCACGTTCACGTAGGAAGAAAGGACAGTGTTTTGTTTTGTTTTCTCACTGTAGGGAAAAAGTTGTCCGTACGTTACATTTGCGGAATCTTTTTCCCTTCATCCTCTAATTTTAAAGTAAGTTAATTGATTAAAGTTTCATTAACAAATTTAGTAATGAACTTTTAAAATGGTGTGATAAAATGTTTAAGCTTTTAATTTTGTATTTAAAAGTTTATTAGGGGTAGATCTTCACCTTTCAATTTTGTTAAAAGACCTTTGATTTCTTTTTTTAATTTAGGCTATTTTTACCAATCGTAATAAAAATTAGTGTAATTGTAAAGAAATTTTATTGATGAAATAATCGTAGTATGTCTGAATCACAAATGTAATTAAATTACTTTTAATTGTATTTATTTAGAATTTCAACTCTGCCACAATATATTGTTACTGTTACCGTTATTGCTATTGCTTGACCCTAACGATAATGGTAGTAGTAATGATAAAATTATAGGTAATAAGAAATGTGGCAGATTCATCATTTTCATACTGTTGTAGTAACAATATTTTGTAGCAGCAATGATAAAGGTAATGGGTCCCACGTAATTTTCAACCGCAATCAAATTGAACACCCCTCCATTCGTAGATTTTGAGGCAGAACCCACAATTCATTACAAAATATAGGTAAACAACAACAAATGTAATATATATTACATTTCAGTTGAGATAAACGTGGCTTTAATGTTGGTAAGGCAATGAACTATTTAATTTTCTTTTTAAATTCATAAATCTATTAACAATAACAAGAAGAAAAAAAAGTGAAAATTTAAAGTTTCATGCTACTTAAGGTTAAAGTTGGTTTGATTTTTTCTTTTTCTAAACTAATTAGTTTTATAGAGAAATGTCTAATAAATAACAAAACCAATAAACTAGTTTCCATTCGATTTGGTTTCTACGTCCACGTTTCTTTTCTCTTCCAATTTTTTTTTATCTTATTTTCTCCTTTTATTTTGAATTGTGCCTTAGCTTTTTACCAAATTAAAGCTATGCATATTTTTCTTATAATTTGAAATTGGACATTTTGATTTCTTTTATTAATTGATTTCGAAGCAACTAACATACATGCACTATAATAATTAAAATGCTAAAAGGGACTTAGGGTTAGAGTTTGTTGTTAAAGATATATATATATACCTTGATTTTGTTTGGTTTTGGCTGGATTTTTCAATAAAAACCGATCAAAATAATTTTTTTTTTTCTTTGAATATAGACCAAGATATCCATTGAACCAAACCAATGGATAGACTTATTCGATTTGGTTTTTCAATATTTTGTTGCACTCCTATATACAACTTTGGTTCAATTTAGTCTAAGTACAAAAATTAAAATGAGCCAAAAAGTACAATGAAGTACCAAATATAAAGTTGAAGGATTAAACTAAGCAAAATTATTTTAAAAAAAAATTATTAAAAATATTTACAAATGATAGCAAAATATCATAGATATACTGCAGTAGATCGCGATAGGTTACTATATGTATCTATCATAACACAGATAAATATAGATAGTAGTCTATTGCGGTCTGTCACAGATAGATAGTAAAATTTTGCTATATTTATAAATATTTTGATTCATTTTCCTATATTTGAAAATATGCCTTAAATTAATAATTAAATCTTAATTAAAACTCATTTCCTTAATTAACCTCTCTTTACCTAAAATTAAATTCTTAATCATCTTCAACCACCACGCGCAAACCTTCCTTTGACGTCAATATGGGAACTTGGAACTTTATCTCTAAAAAAAATAGTTCATTTTTTTTTTTTTAAATTTTTATTTTTAACAATAATCGAGATATTGAGTTGTAATTAATGTTGGGAAAAAGGAAAAAGATTTATTTTTTTATTTATTTTTCTTTTCTTTTTGATTTCTCGATATGATTACTGCTGTTTAATTAAGACATTTAAAATCAAGGATTAGATTGACACCACAAAGTTGACAGCATAAAATAATGCATAAAATTAAAGGTTAAAGATCTGAATAATTTTAAGCCTCAATCATTATCTCTATATAATTAATTATTTATTTCTTTTTTCCACTTCTTATTGTCTCTGTGTGCCTAACTCCAGCCTATATTATCAACCAATTATACATTTTTCAATCATCAAAAGAAATAAATATGTAATAACCAAACCAATATCTTCATCCAAAATAATAGCAATAACAATAATCTTCATTATCTGATTTTTTTCATTTATTTAATTCCTAGTTGGTCCACTTTTAGAACTATATAATAAAAATAAATAAATACTTAGTGTCAAATGTGGTCATGCACATGCATGAGATCATGTATTATAATGATGTTATTATTTAGTGTTAAATCGATATTTTAAGTGTTTTTCATTTATAGTCCTATCCTTTTTTTCACCCCTCTACTCTTCTCAACTTCATGGGCAAGAGGTTAAAAATACAACATCTTAAACTATATTTAAATTGATATACTTTTAATCACTAAATTATACTCTGTTTTGTAATTGATTGAATGTTATATGATTGTCACTAAATTATCCATTTAAATTTTCTCACAAACAAAATAAAACCACAATCAATCTAAGAGCCCATTTTGCACCTCATCTAATGGTACATTTAACTATTAAGTTATACCCATGTTTTGTATTTCATATAATGTTATATGATTCTAACTTCTACATGATAAGCTTCTTCACAATTTCCAATCTTCTCACAACCGATTCGATATTGATCGTGGCAAGTATAGGCTTATGTCAGAGGGAGTTTTAATTAGCTCGTAATGTCTATGTCTATGATTAATGTCACAAACTTACATATCTTTCACTATGTAACCTTAAAATGAAGGGAAGAAAGAAAAAAAAGAAAGAAAAGAGCAGAAACAAGAAAAGAAGAAGACAAAAGGATGTGTTGGAAATGGAAAGGGAGTATTCTGATGGGAAATATTTGTCAAGTAGTGAGGAATCTGTAAGATCCACGAGCCATGAACATGGCCTAATAGAGGAAACCCACGTGAACTCTTCTTTCCTCCATGGCTAAAACTTTGAAGGTCAATGTCAGATTCATAAATATTTTATAACCATCTTTGGAAACCCAACAAAAACACTTCACTCTTTGGGCAAGTTTTCACAGGATTTACAATAAAAACAACTATAGATGTCAGTGTTCTGTTTTTTGGTTTATATCAGTGTTGAATAAAGGAGAAAGCTTGGTGCTTTTCTGAGGAGTTTTGGTTAAGATGGTTCAAAGGATGGCTGTAGATCAATGTGGAGAAGCAGATGGCAGAGGTGAGTTTCCATTCTCCACAGCTTCTAAGGCAGTGTCAGTATAGAGGTCTGTTGTGTTTTCGGTATGAGCTGCACGGGTTGGAGTCGATCTCGATAAACTTGAAGGTTGGGTTGTTACAAAAGCATTGTCAGATGTTTGTTCTGTGTCTGAATGCAGGTTAGAAAGAGCGCTGAGGTCGAGATTTGGGAAGACAGAGGAGCGGCATCGAGGACATTTAACATTCAGACGAAGCCACTCATCGATACATTCGACGTGGAAATTATGAGCACATGGCATACCACGGACCTGCACAAAGTAAAAATGAATAAGAATTGCACCAAAAGGGTTTTTTCTTTTACATATATCCGTGAGTATCCGGACCAGCTTGAGCACATTTTAACTATCTCATGAGTCAACCACATGATATAGGAAACTCGGAGGATATTAAACTCTAATTATCTCATTGTCTCAAGTTCTAATTACGAGAACAGACAATATAGACATTATGAGACAAATGATGGAATATGAAGCAAACAGTTTTACCTCATTCCCTACATGGAACTCTTCAAGGCAAATAGGGCATTCACTGCAATCAGTTGGGACAGCCTTCAGCCTGAACTTTGGAAGTTCCTGGATGAGAGCTTCCACAGCTTCCCTCTGCAAAAAAAAATCGCCCATTAATAAGAACTTTGTGCTGACGACTATCAATTACAGTGACAAAACAAACCACTGCTTCATAATAAGCAAAGAAAGAGCAATCCTACAGATTTTCAGTACGCATTCTTAAGGTAAAGAAGTTCTACCCAGATTTTCTCCCACATTACTCTTGAACTTTGCGAGTGTAACATGCTACGGGACCTTATCATACTGTTTGCGAAATATCAATTATAGATGTCGATAGACAAGTGACATTATTTGAATACATGTTATTACAACAGATCCATAGCTAAGGGCAAAAATTCCATATGCACCGATTTAAGGTCCGTATGTTTACCTGAGCCGAGGTTAAGAACAGCCCGGGATGGTACCCAGTAGCATCTTGGCCTATGCCTCGTGTTTCCAGTCCTGCAGCTTCATATGCCCAATCAGGAACTCTAATCATATCAACCAGTACCTGGAATGCAGAAAATGCTAGTCAATTCAATGTTTGATGGCTAAGAAGCACAAATATGGATACAACACGACATGGACATGGCGACATGTCATTTTTTATAAATCTAGGATACAACAGGACAAGGATCACGTTTATTGAAATATACGTTTTTGAAAATATATATCAATTTTATGTCGGAAGGAAATTCATAGTAAATAGGTTGATGCATTTATATATTTAAAAAATGAGTTTGATGTATTTTCATATTCCAATTTTTTTATTATTGTCATATATGTCTAACACATTCGTTGCACTAACAAGTGTTTTATGCATGTCTACACATTTGTTGCACTAACAAGTGTCCGATATGTGTCCAATAAGTGTCGAAGTGTCCAAGTATCCGACACGTGTTGCACACAGACACGCTAGCCAAACTAAAGTGTGCGTGTATCCGTGCTTCTTAGTTTGATGGTTATAAACTGATACTTACAGAGTAAAAAGGCATATGATTCCAAATCATAGAACTTTTGTACTTTTAAAGTAGAGCATTTGATAAAATAAAGTGTAAATGACAATAGCAAAAAAAGCAAAGCAAAAAGATACAGGAGAGCCTTGTTGGACATTACCAACCATTCCATGGTTCAACAACAAAAAGTTTCAAGCTTACCCCATATTCTGATACTGGTATGCCTTGTTGGGCACGGAACAAGTGCGCTTGCCTACGCGCTAGCCACTGCATAAGACAGTTTAAAAAGTGACAAGAAAAGCGGTTAGTATCAAACAAGAATAATTTGAAGCACTAAGTATGTAGTTAACAGACAAGATCTTGCTAGAAACAGACTTAAAAGAATAGCTCTGTTCCATAATGTGTGCCTCAGGCCCTCTAAAATTCAGTATAGTAAAAAACAGGAAAATTTTAAGCAAGAGAATGGAGTACACAGAAAATGAATAACCTTTCCAACTGACATGCAGGCAATGCAAAGGAGGGCACAGTAGCTGAAAAGCAACCAAATGAGGAAACCCCATTTCTGTCCTTCTTCAGGCAACTGCTTGCATCAACAAGACGAACTAAATAATTGAAGCTTATACATAGATGTTTTGGCTTATGTTAACTGAAAGATAATATAGCTTACACAATCTTTAGCATCTCTAAACCACAGGGTGCCAATTACAGTCCAGGCACATAGAAAGGGGTAGAGCAATAGAGAGAGGATAGAAAGAACCACAACTCTTCCACAAAACCGAGCATATCGCTGCTGCCATCCAAAATCTCTAACGAAATTTAAATTCAACAGTAAGAATACGGCACCCTTATGAATCTGAAATGTACTAAACAGAAAATTTAGGTGCCTCTCCCCACAAGTGGCATGTGAGTGAGTATATGGAAATTTGCCATAATGTGGAAGAGAGCAATAAGGAGAACCTCAAAAACAAGGAAAAGATTCATAGAGCTTACAATCCCATTCCAGCTGAAAGTGCATTATCGATGAACAGCAAAAGGCGAAATGCAAACACAGAAGTATAATCAACCTGAATGAAGAAAGTGATATACATAGCCATCAGAAGCAAGCAATCATAAATATATCTTAACTTAAGACTTGTATCACTTCTTTAAAACTTGGACACATACCACAATCCATATGTGCAAAGGATACGTACAAGTATTGTACCTTCTCCAATTGATGGTCACAATTATTCTAACAAGCGAAACAGTTAAAGAAAAAGAATAGACAAAATGAAAGCCTCCATAAAGAGCCAAAAGGGTATTTATATATATATATATATCAATGAAACTTATACCCTATATATAATCATTTGAGTGCTGAAAAGGCTCAAGTATAAAACACAAGTAGGGGTTAAGAAAACAAGCGTTTCTAGTTGAACAGCTTGATTTCAGAGTGAATGCAAGAGAAGAGAGATGAAATCCGATTACAATTTTCTAAAAAGAGTTAAAACAAGCCTAAATAGCAACAAATTCCACTAATATGGCAAAGGATACATACTAGTAGCAAGCATCGACAAGAAGAACCCATCGTACCTGAAAAATCCCAAAAAACGCAAACAAGTGAAAACCCCATCAATATGGGTAAATTTGCATTCCAATAAAACGATGGGGGGAAGAGATTTACCATTTGAAATCGACTCCTCGAATAGCCATATCCAAAAACTAAAACAAGAAACCCCAAAAACACTCGGAGCTGCAAAAAACGGCTAAAGGATAGCCATGTGAGTGTAGGAAAAGGATTGAAGAGCCACAAGAAAAGGGGAAATCAAAGAAGAACAAGAATTTTTAGCTGGAAATTCTTTCTGGGGTTGGATCATTGATGAACAGAGAGATGGAAAAAGAGAAGATTATGGCGAGTGGAAAAGGGTAGAAGGAATTGAAGAAGGCTAGAATGAAATGGATCCCTTTCGGCCATGGGGTTGAGCAGTTATCTGATTTCTCTGCAGCGTTGCTTGTACAACTGTAAAGCGTAATGACTGCCATTTCAGAGCATAATTGTAACCACAAGTCTGCAAATTCAAATATCTATCCTTATTAAAGTATGTATACAACTTTCTTTTCTTTTTTTCCCATTGTCTTGTAAAAAGGAAAGTAAATTTCAAATTAAAAAACTTTTCTTCTCACCATTTTTCATTTGGACATTTAAGTTAAACCCTTTTCAAACAAAGCTTAATGATGAAAAAAATTGGACAAATTACAAGGTGTTTAAGAGAGGCAGAATCAACAATTCCCAAAAAAATTGAATAAAAATTCAGATGAAATTTATCTACAACACTTGGGTGTGTGGGGTCACAAAGAAATTCAACAGAAGCAAGTTGCTTTCATCAATGGGATTATTACAAAAACCAAAGATAGTGACTTTACTCCAAGTCCAACAAAGAAGCCCCTCCAAAATGTTTTCTTTATTCTTCTTTTTCATTTTCCTCCTCACTTTTAACATACCCCATAATTCAAAACACTGTGCTTCCTTTCTTCTTCACTTATAAAATCTCAGAAAAAGAAATCACAAGGAACACTGAAATCTATATCACTTTTTGTGATTTGGGTTGTTACTAAAAACCAATAAATTTTGAGGATCAAATTGAATAATGCTCCATATGAGTGCATCATCAGTCTCAGTCACCACCATAAAGTAGAGATTGGTGATAAAATTGTTAAATTAGGGATTTAGCAATGATTAGTAATGAAAAGGAAGAAGAAATAAAGAAATAAAATGCATGCAAACTTAGCTATCAAAATCAATAAGCAGTGGTCCAGCTTCAGCCTTCAGCAAAAGAGGGTAATGAATGCTAGTTATTTAGAGGACAGGTAAGGTGTGAGTGTGAGATACTCATATTATAGCAGAATCAAAAGAAAAATAATTGACAGTGATGTAGCAGCAATAAAGGAATTTTTTTTTTTTTTTTTCTTTTTAGTTTTATGATTTTTAACTTTAATGTCTCAAAAATAAACCTGTGTCTTCACCTTCTAGCTACCACTTGTCAAGATGTGATTCATCAGCCAACCAAAACTTTTAGCTTTTCTCTTTAGGACTGTCGGCTCTAAGTTAAAACTTACATTAATTTGGTCTGGTCTCTCTGTCTCATGTATTATAGCATAGTTTAAGGTTATTCATAACAAATATGTTTTTAGTTAGGATGTAACCAATGTGTAAGTATATTCAAATTGCACCTCTCCAACTTAGATAAACATTGCCATGTTAAGTGTTACAGTTTTACCCCTCTAATAAATTTCATTTGAAAGATCATTAAGAAAAAACATTGTCTAGTTCCTTCAATGAATTGTATGACATAAGCTTGATACAAAATTGACAGCCTGTTACATTAAAACTAAATTTTTGTTGAAATTTAACAAAGAATTTGAGGGTTAATTTGTGTATTAATTAAACTTAAATTTGTACAAAGCTCAAATTTTTTGAAATTAGTAAGTTTATGAAGATCTTACGAACTTAGCAAGCGTAAGGATAGAAATTGGTTTTTCCCCTATTCCTTCACATTTCTAAATTATTGTTTTTTGTTAAGTAACTACGGGAGAAAAGGAGAAATATAATTTATTATCAAACTATTCCACAATGATCAAATCTAGAGGTGTACATCGAATGAGTTGAGTTTTTTCGGACCACCTCAAAAAATCAAGTTGGTCGAGTTGGCAACTCGAAAAACCCAAACAAGGTCTCCAATCCAACCTTTAAACTTCGGATTGGGTTGGGTTGTCAGGTTATTATTATTTTTTTACTTATTAATTTAAAATACTTATTTACCTATAAACATGTCTAATAACTAAAATATTATAAAACTCAAATATTAAATAACAAATATCTATGATATCTATTACAAACTTTAAACAAAGACAAACATCCTTAAAAAAACATTAAAATTTCACAAATTCATCAATCCTAAAAGAAATATATATATTTTTATTCATACATGTAATTCGGGTTGGGTTAGATCAACCCGGAAAACAAAACTAGTCCAACTCACTCCTTAGAATTTGGGTTGGGTAGTTTTGGATTGTTCGAGTTGTCATGTCATTTTGAACACCCCTAATCAAATCTGACAGTAAGGTCTGCTTGACTTGTTTAAATTCTAGGTTAGAACACTAAGATACAGCAGCTATGAAATTGGGGCATTGAAAATGACAATAAACAGTTGTACTTCAACAGAATCAGAGGGCTTGTGCTAATTTCATACCCATCCTATTTAATATAGACAAGAATGGTATGTCAGCGACAATTGGGAGGGTTTAAACATTTATATACAGCTGAAGCTGGTTGCTTATAGGAGGGGATGCTACTTATATCAACGAATCGAACCTCCCCGGGAGCAAAGGAAAGATCATGGTGCCTGAATTCGAGACGAAAAGAAGGTTAACTTGTCAATTATTTGGATTACACAATGGAAATATCATGCTTATGACAGCAAAGCTTTCAGATATACAGCTACCTTCGCAAGTCGAGGCCAATTAAACCAGCTTGAAGAACTGTCAAATTATCAGAATCTGGTGAGACAATAATGATAGTATCACCAGAGTACTGGGTTTCGAGAATTGACATCAGTTGTGTTACGCGAACAAAGACATCAGATACGCTCTCGTTTGGGGTGCCATCATCTATTGGAGGAGGTTTGATACTTGAAGAGATCGTATCTGAAGCATATACCTGTTTGTTTTTAAACACATTTCATAAACACAATGCAACAATTCTCTATCTCTGGAAAGAAATTTCAAGCAAAACATAGGTTGCATTTGCCTACAAAGGAAGGTCTTTTTATGTTAATAGTTCATCAAGCAAGACTTGTCAAATCCATTCATTTCGAGTGACTTGGGTTATAAGGAAAAGGACGACTTGCTAAATCAAACAATCATATCAACTGTCAACTCTAACAAAAGATTGGAAGAAACCATACTTCTGACACAGAATCTAATCTCTTGCCTTCATAAGCTCCAAGTCCACGGGCATCAAGAAAACTGTATTCAGGAACTATATAACTGAAACCAACAGAAGAGATTTGATAAGCCAAAGACTATCCATTCAATAGATGATAACAATCAGAGAAACAACAGAGCCAAGAGTTGGGCAAATGAAACGTTCACTTTGGTACAACATACATTTGCTTCCTAAGTCATTGCAACCATAAATTGTTTGGTAAGGATTTGGTTTTTAGTTTTCTGTTTTTGAAATGTATGTCTGCTTCCTCCTAAATTCCATATTGTGATTTTCAGAAGAAATCCTCAAAATCTTAGTCAAATTTGGAAAACAAAAACAAGTTTTTGAAAACTACTTTTTTTGGTTTTCAAATTTTGACTTGGTTTTTCAAAATGTTGATGAAAGGAGATAACAAGCAAAACAAAAACCAAATGATCACCAAACAAAGACTAAAGTAACTATTCTTTTTAGGCCAGTCCTTTTTTTGCGACCATAAACATTTTTTTTTATATCCACAAGTGTCTAGGTCAGTTTACACGCACTTCAACTAATATCATGGGACAACCCGTTTGATTCTACAACATTTGGGTGTCAAGAAAATTCATAGGTTATTAATTCCTAAGTAGGTAGCCACCATGGATTGAACCCATGACCTCTTAGCCATTTATTGAGACTATATCTCTTTTTTCACTAATAAACAAATTTTATTGATGATTGAAATAAAAGGAGCTTAGAAGGCTCTCGATACCAATACATGTATTACGATAAAGCTCTCCATTAGAAATCAAGAAGAAAGACTACAATCTCTAATAGGGAGTTTATGTTTACACCAATACAAAACATAAATTAAAATCAAACTCAAAAAGCTTTCAAAGTTGAGAAAATGTCCTGAATATCCTTCCACCAAATATATCCAAAGAAACCTCGGTTTATAGCAAGCTAAAGAGTCCTTTTTCACACAATGGGAAGGATGGCCCACAAAAATGAAGCTAGAATACTCGAAATATTGTTGTTTGACAAAACCATGGACCAACCAAAAACATCAAGCAGTGATACCTAATACCAAGAAGCAAAAGAGCAATGAGATGACAAGTATGCTCTGAATTAGAAAAACACATCAGGATTCACACACCAAGATGGAGAGAAGGTGAAATGAGACATTTTCCTTTGTCATCAATAAGCTATAATAGAGGATAATTTGATTAGACAATTTTCATACTGCCATAACAAAGTCTAATTCCATGGTGGCAAGAACATCAACGTTCAAGACAAAGGTAAAAGTGGATTGAATTTCCCAAAATTTATGTTGACATACCTTCGATTCACACCATTAACTGATGCAATAATCTCTGCTGCTTGATAAGCCCTCTGTGTAATAGAGGGCCAAATCCAGCAACCATTTTCACAGGCTCCCATTTCCTTCAACTTAAAAGCTGCTTTGACAGTTTGCTTCTTCCCTTCCTCAGATAATCCACTATCAACAGATGTCTTTGCAACTGGGTTTGTGTTAATTATTCCAAAACTATCAAATTCAGACTCCCCTGCCCTCACCAGAAAGTACCTTCTCACACCCCATAAAAATGTTCAAACAAAAACTTAGAACCAAATTTGGAAGACTACTGTCATCAGAGTCGAAAACTCTTCAGTGTATTAACTAGGGTTTCGATCAATCTCTTTTTCCCCAATTTCTTAATAAACTTAAATCATTCAGAGAAAGTGCTGAAGAGTTAAAACCCCTTAAACCCCTTTTATCATTATCCTCCAAAAGCCAAATAAAACGAGAAAAACAATCTGGGTTAGTGAAATTACCGATTGACGAGACGAAAAGGGGGCATTTGAAACAGACCACGAGCTTCAGCAACCAAATCAGAAGAACAGGGCAGAGTAAAATCGATAAAAGAAGGGGTAAAGGCAGAGAGCAGAGTGGTAATCAGATGGCGGCGGTTGAAAGAAGTTTGAAAGCACGCGGAGGGCTTCAATGGAGGCTGAAGCAAGCGTGGGCAAGGAAGGGCTGCGATCGAAACGGAGGACGACGCGTACATTTTAGCCGGCGGCAGTGGCGGAGGCGGCGGCGTGTTGGCGCAAAATCATTAGTGGAGATTCCTTTAGTCTCGTCCTTATCCTTCATTTTCGTTTAGTGTTCGCAAATGCCCACCATCGATTCATCGATGGATTTTTTTAGAAAATGGAGGATTTTTGTTGTCTATTTTTATTTAATTTCTCAGGGCTTTTTATCTTCTTCACGTGGTGGAATTGATGGTTGACCATTTACCTGACGAATTTTAATCGTATTATTTTAGAAGAAAATTAAGTGAAAAAGATACTTTAAAAAAAAAAAAAAAAGAAAAAGGGAAACAAGGTAGGTTTTTTCAATTGTGGCATAAAAGTCACGTCAAATTCATCACTGTCAAATTTGTCACTGTCAACTTCACAGTTAATTCCTTCTCATAAAGTTTTGATTGTTTTTTTTAAATTTTTTTAATCAATATTTCCCATATTCCTCAATCTCTTTCACTCCTACTTTTCTCGTAAAGTTCTGATAACCAATTTTACGGGAAAAAGCTCAATTCCTTTCCGGTAAGTTCAAACTTACCTAGAAGAATTTGGGCTGTCACTTTTTTTTTGTAAAGCTCAATTCCTTTACGGAAAAAGTGACAGAGAGTTATTTCTTTTCCTGTAAGTTTGAACTTACTAAGAAGGAATTGAGCTTTCTGTCACTTTTCTCGTAAAGTTGGTCATCAGAACTTTACGGAAAAAGTGACAGAGAGCTATTTCCTTCCTGGTAAGTTTAGACTTATCAGGAAGTGAGCTCTCTATGACTTTTCAGTACTTTACGGGAAAAGCCACATAGAGCTCAATTCCTCTCTGTAACTTTACGGAAAAAGCAACAGGGAGCTTTCATTCCTTTCCTTCCTATGACTTTTCCTTCTGGGTAAGTTCTCATCTTCGTTCATTTCCTTCCTACTACCTTCCTATTTTTTCGTAAATTTATTTTTATTTAAGATTCTAAAATTAAATTAGAATTAATGATATTTTTAAACCTTCTAACAATTTAGAATTAATTTTGATTTTATAATAATTAATAATTAATTTTAATTTTAATAATTCAATTTTCATTATAATAATAATTTTTTTTATATAAAAAAAGGTTTATTTCCATTTTCTGGGTGGTACCAGGAAAATGGACACAACTGTTTATTTTTTTAATTAATAATCCAAATGGACATTAAAAAATAATTTTTTAAAAAAAATGTCAGAATGTGTCAAAACGAAATGGAAATTCTTTCCATTCGATTTGACCAATTTGATTGTGTGGCAGCAAAGACCGAGTTTGACATTCAAAATAAAGACAAAAAAACTACCATTGTTACCTAATTTCTTTTTTCAAACTAACCCTTTTACCTAATTTTTTTTTTAATTTATAAAAAACACCTTTTTTTTTTCCTAATTAACCCTTGTTATACCAACATGGAAATTTTTTTAAAAATCACTGAGTGGGCAACAAAGCATGGAGAACTAAGAAACACAGACGCTGATATTAGACAGGGTATATAAATACGATAAGATGCTACAATATGCTAATTTCTAAAAATCTAAGATACAAATATGTCAAAGATACGTTGTTTATATATACAACTAATAGTTATGATACTTATTTTAAGTTGGATTAAAGTAGGTTTAGGAAGAGCGAGAAAAAAAAGCATTGACGTAGGGCAGGGAAGTAGAAAGTAGAAGATGAAGATTGAAAAATGAAGTTGAGAATGATAGGGGAAGGGAGAGGAGGTGAGAATCGTGATTTAGATATTGAGAAAGAAGAGAAGGATTAAAATTTTTAATCTCTTTAGTTCTACATTGCAAAATTTAAGTGGATTTTAAAATAAAACGGGTTGTAGGTCGGGTATCTAAGTGGTTGGGCTTAAATTTGAAAATAAAAATTGATCCAACGTATCTCCTTCACTTATCTAGAAGGGGATACGTGTATCTGAATTTTTTTTTTTAAAAAAAGTAAGATACTTCAAAACATAATCAGATACATATCTGATCTCGATCCACACAATTAAAAGTAATTGTGCTTCCTAGACGGAATTAAGTTAGACTAATATCTACAATAACTTCGAGTTAAGAGGTTCAATCTCTTTGCCCTACAATTGTCAAAAAAAAAAAAGAAAAAAAAAAAGAACTTCGTTTGATCACCATATGTACTAATGAAGAATAATGGCCCACTTCTAAAAAAACCAATGAAAACTAACATTTTGCTTACATTATAGAGTACTTAACTATCTTACTTGGTATTCCGCTACAAACATCTCACCCATCACGAAAATATCGTAACCTTGTTCCGAAGTTAATATCTATCAAAAGTTTTACACGTCCCCAATCAGCCTCATGGATGACCTCCTATCACGCTATTCTATTGCATTTGTTGTTACTTTCCTTATTGCCAAGTTTTAAATTTTCAAATTTGCATATGTGAAACCCTGAACTTTGACCTACTAGCTTAGGTGGCATAATGAAAGGAAACAAGGAAAATGAGAGGAACTTGAACACAAGCCTGTGGAGTTAGAAAAAACTTTGAGACAGAAAACTTGGGCCTGTGGAGTTAGCCAAATTTTGGCCAACTAAGAGCTATGCATTGAGAATATTGTGAGGAAAAAATGTTTGAGCAAACTTAATTTTTGGGTTGAGAATAAGTCATAGGTAAGTTTGGGAGAAAATCACGATAGGTGATTTTCGAGTCTTGGACCACAAGGTTGAAGGGATTGAATCCTCTAGGCGAAAGCGTTTAATCGCTTTGCTTCAATGTTATTTTATGAATTTGCTCAAAACAAGATTATATACATATGCATTGAAACACATTAAATGATTCAAAGGAGAGAAATAAAAATAAATACATGTGAAGATCTAATTCTCCAAGAACACCACCAGGAAATCTTCTTTGGTAAACTCTTGGGACAAGGAGGTTTGTGGAAACCTCTATAAAAGAAAAAAAAGAAATAGCAGAGAGTTGAGAGTGAGGGAGAGTTTTTTTTTTTTTTTCTTTCCTTCTTCTTTTTTAGAGATTTTACGTTCCACTTTCTTCACTTCCAAACAATTGAGATCTTATCTCAATTTAAAGTGAGGTACCTTCCCTCCCAACTCACGCTTCCTGCATTGCATGAGAGTTATTTTGTTATTTAATTAAATAATAATAATATAAATTAATATAAATTAATAAATGAAATTTAATTAATTTATATATAATAATTAAATATTAATATCTCAAAAAAAAATTAATTAAATAATCATTTAATTAATGAAATCTTATTTAATTAATTAAAGGAAATCAAATATCATATATTTGATTCGATGTGTCATAATACACATATACTCTCATAACCTATAGTTTTAATATGAATCCAATTCATACTAATTTAATATTTAAATCTCATTCAAATATTGGTATTCTCATATTATAAAGTTTATTTTCTCACATTATAAACTTTATGATGTATCTCATACACAATGATAATTGTATCATATACAATTAGTTCTCTTGAACATTTTGAACATTCAAATTCTTTTATTACTTTGTTTTCTTGTTTTAACCCGTTGTGAGCTACCAGAGGGACCTAATGGCCAACAATCATAAGCTCCAATGATTTAAGATTAATAAATTAAACTCATTAATTATATTAATCAACATTTATTAACCATGGGGGATACCACTAAAAACTCATAGTTGCACTCTTATGAACTAAAGTATATTTGTGTGTCCATTGAATAACCATACAATGTAAGTCAATCCTTCATAGGGTGTTCGTAATTGGAGCTGGATCAAATTACCGTTTTACCCCTATAATTACCTCTTGCACGTATCACTGATCCTCTAATGAACAATATTGTTTATGGTCCAACCATAAACAAAATCTCTCTCATTTGAGAAGGTGAGGCCTCATCGTTCAAGTCTCGGAATCAACACTTAAGGAAACAACCTATCTACTTTCCCTAGAGTCAGAAAAGAGTGAATTTCATCTTGTGAATTTATGTTCCCAACTTCTCACTCGGTATCATTCTCAAAATGGTAGGTATATTGAGTCGGCAGCTGAGGCCACTCTCACCTATACAAATCAAAGAACGATCCTCATGAATAGGAGTTCATAATTCACTCAAGATTGAGATCAAGTTACATGGTTCTTGTTGGGTCATGACTTGTTGCACATAAAGTGGATTAGATGTTATAATTTCAGTACAAAGTTGCGTCGAGAATTACTTAAATATGATCATTATTAAGCAAGTTTTCCTATAAAAGCCCAAGTGTAAGCTTCTATAGGTTTCCTGGTGAGTCCAGGGTCGAACGCAGGGATTTGTAATAAACTAGGCGTTAAGACTAGATACAAAGACTATACGGTAAACTATACATGTATTATGTCCAAGAATTTTACGTACCTACCTATACATAAAGAATAAATAAAATTTCCTACAATTAACAATAGGAGATGCAAGCGGAGAATGTTAGTCAAATGTCATTTAAGTCAGATAGCATACGTTGAGAATGACGGTGGAACCATGCAATAAAAAAGTTAACGCAAGAGCTAGTTGTTACTTAAGCATATCTAAGTATACTTACATACCTAAAACTTTGGGTTTGAGAATCCATCTCTTGATGTTTCGACGCCACATTAATCTTATCTCTAAAACGCATGGTAAGTTTGCGTTGGCAAAAGATGAACTACATCTCTGAATCTCATCTAGTCTTGATAAATGCTAAAGATTAACCATCTACTCTCTCAACCTAGACAGTCGTGCTTGTTAAATTTGTTTGTCAGACAAAGCTATGCAAGCTAATGATATGCATTAATCAAGATGTAATATACTTAGCATTGCTTAAGAAAAACTAGTTTCTAACATCTAACTCATTTAACATTCAAGCAACATGGTGTAAAGTATTTAATATGGAAATGAATGGAAGATAATTGTCAATCGAACTTATATTAAGAAAATAAACCATTCTTTCGAATGTCATTAACAAAACATAAGTAAGAAGGAGGGAAATGAAGATACAACATAAATGGAAGACGTCAAACTGCCACTGGCAATGTCTTGCTTCATGGAGGCTTGAGATGATTGCTATCTGATACATAAATAGCATAGGGTGAAGGTTCTCACTCACTGGGAGATGACTTTGAAAATTCTCAGAATCCTTCTCTCAGAAGAGCTTGAAATGGAGGCTGGTTATGGTGAGGGAGAATTTGTGCAGAGCTTTCGCCTTTTGAACTCGTTTCTCTCCTCCCTTTCGAATGGAGAAACTTTGGGTTATCAATAGGCGTTGAAGAGTTAAACTCATGATGACCTGACACCTTTGCATTAAATTCCATGCCCTGCTGCGTAGACTTTTCTCATCATCGGCCCATTGGTTCTACCATGACCTGATAACGTGTAATCCTTTTGCATATTGACATGACAGCTTTCACCCAGGCGTCTGTATCTGCTTCTTCTTCTCAACGCATGGTCTCGACGCCTGGGTTTCCACTTTTGTTCTCCCAGCAGCTTCCTCTCTGGTGCTTGGGTTATTTGTGCTTCTTTTCTACTTAATCCTGCATTAAGAACAAAAAAGCTCATATATTTTTCAGGTATTTTCTTTTGTAAATGATGCCAACACATGATAATACTTTTTACACAATTCAACTGCAAAATCATGCGTTTAGCCCTAAAGTTACTCTAATTAATTCAAATAGTGACTATAATAACTTGTATTTCTACAAGTTATCAGTTCTCATTTGAAATATAAAACTCTTCAATTAACAAAGTTATAAAGAGAGATTTAATTTTGTGGTCCAATCTTACACAGACTTACTATATAGGATATCCTCACGTACATGTCATTATATGAACGATTTGGATCAAACTGTTTGTAATACTTACAAAGTGGGTCGTATCCATAGTGTTACCAAGATGAGGCACCCAACCCCACCCATATACTATAGATCTTTTAGGTTATTTCTTGAACACGATCCAATGATATGTCAACCACATATCGTTCAAGATACATTAAATAACCTAGGATCTTATTTTATTGGATTTTGAGTTATTCAAACAAATAACAATTATTACATAAATAAATAATACTTTATTTATTAAGTTATTTACAAATTTACACAGACTACAAGATTTAGGACATAAATCCCAACAAAGGTGACAGATGAGCTAAGAAAATTTTCTAAGCGTCACAACTATGTTTGGAG
Source organism: Citrullus colocynthis (assembly GCA_031780015.1). Lineage (NCBI taxonomy): Eukaryota > Viridiplantae > Streptophyta > Magnoliopsida > Cucurbitales > Cucurbitaceae > Citrullus > Citrullus colocynthis. The sequence goes on from QLSR01000371.1 coordinate 1,125,895, forward strand.
AACTCAAGGCTTGGACGCATAACCCTAGGGAAGGAAAGGAAATTTCATTAAGTGTTAAAGAAGGTATAGTTGGAAGCATGGTTAGGAGTTGGTTGAGAGTTCAGCACACCCTTTTGGGAAGAGCCACCATGATGGACACATAGCAAGCAAGCTCAACGCATAGTGGACATTTTTGGAGAGAATTTTGGCTAAGTGTTGAGGTGTTGAAAGAAACCTAAGCCTTGGAGAGGAAGGTTGAACGCATGGAAAGGAGTCTCACCATGCTAAAGGTTGAACCCACAAGGCATACTCAGGGGAGAAATTGGCTAATTGTTGGATGACTTGGAGAGTTGAGAAGCAACCCTAAAGGAAGAAGAGGAAGCGTTGGACGCATACCTTGAGGATTTAGGAGGAAATGGTTAAGTGTGGGATGCATAGGTGAGAAAAGTTGGAAGCATAGGCTTGGAAAGTATACCATGGACGCATAAAAGAGTTATCAAGGAGTCTGTCGGGGTATGTGGGAGAGACTTGAATGCATGAACCAAGAAACCTAAGCCAAGTGCACGCATATCTAAGGAAGAATGAGGAAGTCCACACGCATAGTAAGACTTTGTAAGTAGAATCTTGGCTAAGTGTGGGAATCATGAAGCTAGTTGGATGCATACATCATAAAGGAGGGAATTGTGGCTAAGCATTGGACTCTTGGAAGTATGTTGTGTTGAGTTTTATGCCTTAAAACTCGTAGATTGTAAATGTAATTATTTGACCGTCATTAAATCATTAATAAAGAGTTATTAATATGTTACTTTAGTAAGCGTTATTGAGTGTTTTTGTTTGTTTTGTCTTAATAACCCTTAATAACCCTAAATCCAACAAATTAACATCCTAGGCTATTTTATGAGTCTTGAACTATATGTGGGGACATATTGAGATCAATGTTCAAAGTACAGAGTCTATAATATAGGGATAAGGCTGGGTACCTTATCCTGATGACACTATGGATACGACCCACTTTGCATTTGATACAATCGCAATGATCTAACGCATTCGTGTAGGTGACATGTAGTGGGGGTATCCTATGTAATGAGTTTGCATAAGACCGAACCATAAAATAGTAATCACTAGATGTAACTCCGTTGACTAGTTAGATTTCTATTTCAGTAGGATGACCTAGGCAACTTAGTCTTAATCCTGAGTATATTATGAGCTCCTGTCCACGAGGGATCGTCCTTTGATTTGAATGGGTGAGAGTGGCCATTTGCCGACTCAATATGTCTACCATCTTAGGAACAAAACTGAGTGGGGAGCTGAGGACATAATCATACAAGATGGAACTCACTCATTCCCATTTTTAGGGTAAGTAGATAAGTGTTCTCTTAAGTGGTGTCTCCGGGACTTGAACAAAGGGCGCTACCCTCTCACTGGCCCGAAAGGGATTTCTATTTAATGGTTGGACTGTAAACAGGTTGTTCACTAGAGGAGCATTGGTACTTAAGGATTTAGAAGTAACCCAGAGGTAAAACGGTAATTTGACCCAGCTGGTGTTACGAACACTTGTGAAAGACTAACTTGCTATTATTGGTCTATATCCATGGACACAAAAATATATCTACAGTGAGAAGAGTGCAGCTGTGGGTCTTTAGTGGAGTGTACCCACAGTTAATGAATATTGATTAATATGGTTAATGAGTTTAGCCGATTAATCTTATATCGTTGGAGCTTCTGATATTAGGTTCATAAGGTCCCCTTGCTAGCTCACTATGGACCAACAAGGATCAACACCATTGAAAGAAAATTTTGAAATGTTCAAATTTATAAGGGAAAATATTAATTGTATTGGATACAATTAATTGCATGATTTATTATAAATTTTATTTGAATGTGATTTAAATTATCACTCTATAATATGAAGAATTAATTTATTTAAATATGATTCAAATAATTAATTATTTATTTGGATAAAATCCATATAAATAAATAGAGGGAGAATTAGTTAATTAATTTGAATTGGATTCAAATAATTAATTATTTAATTTGGATGAGATCCGAATTAAAGATTCTGTCGAAAATAAATAAAAGAAAAATTAATTAATTGATTTAAATTGGATTCAAATAATTGATTATTTAATTTGAATGATATCCAAATCAAAAATTCTGCAGAAAATAAATACTTAAATAAATTTAAATATTTTAAACCATTTAATATGAGATATTATTTGGTTAGATATTTATTAATTTTGGATATTATTAAATATTTGATTTAAAATCTCTGCAAGCGTTTATCCTAATAGGATAAGGAGTAACTCATATAGTTCTATAAATAGGGCCCTTGGGAGCCTTCATAAAACACACTCTCTAAAACTCTAAAAGAATAATCTTTACGATTACTCTAAAAATCTTTCATTTACTAATTCTCCCAATTTTCTTAGAAAAATTCTAAGAAAATTCTTCTTCCCATTCTTTCAAAGAAGTGGTTCCCACAAACCGAATCCTTGCCAGAGTCATAGCGAGGAAGATCTCTTGGAAAGGAAAACTACAAGGAGAAGACTATCAGTTCGAGAATTATAGATTGACAAATGTATGATGCTTAACCTTTTCTTTACTTTTTGTATTTTTAATTCTTTCAATAAATCAAAGAATGCGATCACATGCTTTCGCCGGGATTCAATTCTCTTCAACTAATATGCGTGCTATGGTAAGATATCGATTAGTATGTTGCATATCGAGCTATGATGAATCCATATGTTATAAACCCAATGCTGAAGGACCATGAGAAGACATTGATGAACATGATTACAGTCGTGGTCGTGACTGGGACCAGGAAGTGAGTCCGCATAGAATGGTCAGAGAATTAGAAGGATCTAGTTTTTAAACCTGTGACGAAGATAAAACCTCGTAGGATGGTCAGAGAGTGCTGGAACCTAGTTCTTGAGCCTGCAAGAAGTACTTCGGGAGGATGGTTTGTCACACCCCCTCCCAGGTTACCCTACCCAACCCGAGAGGAGATGTGCAGATAGCAAACATCACCCCCCCTTGTGGCTTCCATTGTCCTTTTGTACCTGAATAACCTGTGAGTCTATAATATACATATTCACTTACAAAGCCAGAACCATAAAGACCTATGTTATTACAATTAAACTTTCAACATATCCACAATATATTTGTACAATAACCCGTCTCACATCCCAACTAATATGTAACTAGGTCTACATGTCACCTATACAAGGTTATATACACGTACAACAACTCAAATGTGTCTATTTTCCGATATCTCGAAGCTTAGGTAAGGCGAGCTGGAGTAGGTTAAGCACTGGGAACGTCCTCGCTACCTCGGTGGGAAAGAAAGCATGGAAAGCGTGAGCTAAAAGTCCGGTGAGTGACTAATTTTGTAAAACCATCTTTTGTTCGAAAACAAGCATGTTACAATCATCACAACACAATATACGTAAAACATGATTCAAATTATCATTTCTGTAAAATCATAATTTCCAACAAGAATGGTCGTACACGAAATCAGTTCGTTCTTAAAAGTTTTCCCTCAATTGAGGCGGAGCAAGACTCAACGCACCCACGTTGAAAACCATGACTCGATGTGGAATAAACTCAACACACCAGCATCATTGAAATAATGGCTCAATGCGGAGCAAAACTCAATGCACCAGCAATACCAACCTCTATGTGCACAGAGGGATATCGCGGGTTGCCCAAGTACCTTCTATGAGTCCTTCAGTACTAGGTCCGGAGAAACTCACATGCCTTCTCACGTCCTTCAGCATTGAGCCTTCTCTAAAACATTTTAGAAGCTAGTATTTTACATAAATAGTTCACATGAAAATCTTTCATGAAAAATCAGATATTTCACAATAAACAACATTTCAAAACATGCCTTTCAACATCTTATAGAAAATAGATAAAACATGCCTTGTGAACAATATAATCAAACATCATGCTTTTCAAGAAAACAATTCATCTCAAAGCCATATCTCATAAGAACACCGAACTAAACATTTTCAATAAAATCGTTTTCAAAGAAAGAAAGGTGTCACTCACAACTTGTCCTTAGGTCCGGAGCGGATTATATGCCTTCCCGAGCTTTCCTTAAGTACACATTTCTCATGTTAAGCTTTCCTTAAACTTCCTTTCCATGATCATTAAGTGTGCATACTTAAACTCTAATCATGTTCTTTCACCGAGACTCTCATTTTTCCCAAAATAATCATAATTAGCGAGATTACCAACGACATTCCACTTTTTTAGCGAGATTACAAGCGAAACCACACAACAGGACACGACACTAGCGATACCAGTATGAGCGAGACTAGCGAGATTACTTGAGGAGCGAGACCTAGTGAGAGCCAGCGAGATTTTTTAGACAAAAAGCTCCTCTGCGCCCAGCAACACTCGTCTCGCTAATCACACTTCAATTTCTCAGCGACACCCGACAGCAGAGTTTCCTCCATTACTTTTTGTTCTCACTTCTATCTGTTAAAAGTCATATTTCCAGCTAGATTTAGAATTTCTTTCCTTCTACAAACTTGTAGAGAAATAAGTCCTTTATCTTACTTTAAGGTCTCAAAATGAAAGTCCCCTTCGTTTGAGAGATATTCCCAAACAACCCCGAATTGCTCCCAATCGTCTAGCAATTCAGCTCTGATCTTTCCTACCTGGAGTTTAACACATTTCTACTCAAATTCAGCTCAAATATCCTTCAAAATTGCTAGAAATCGAGTTAATTTACTAACCTTAAAATTTCAACCCTAGCCACAGCTTCAACAGTTCGTTCTTCTCCAAACACTGAACGTGCTCAGACTAAGCGACACTAGCCAAACTTTCTGTTCCAGCTTTAGTTCCTCCACGAAAACAATGAGAATTCCACCCCAAACTAACATAAACACCTTCTTCTACCTCTTTTCATTGTTTAGCTTCAAAATGGGATCAACTCGAGCTCTGAAATGTGGTTAAAATGATTAAACACTCAGTCCACTCGTATATATATATATCTAAACCACCGACTTAATCTCCACTTCATCTCTATATATTTAACTAATCGACGGATACCTTCTCTTCAATGCATAGCTGTGGTAACCAACTAACGCATAGTAGCCTTCAACGCATGGTTGTGCTGACTAACTAACGCACAGTAGCCTTCAATGCAGGCTACCATCAACGCCTATCGCACCCCCTCCTTCACATCTGTGTCCATGCTGAGCTACCTTCTTCAACGCATAGCTATCAGTGGCAACTCCCGTCAGGCCTCGGCTATACTCTCAACGCATAGCCACACCAACGCATGGCCAACACTTAGCTATTTTTGCTCCTACACAACTCGGCCACCTTTCTCTACTCAATGCCCATCTCGTAGTTTTCTTCTTAGCTTGCCTTCTCCCAATGCCAGGTACGGGGCTTACATGGTTTGAGGGCCGACGGGCCTAGCTTCTGAGCCTCAAAGGTAAGACTATGTGCACATAGGAGAAAAATGAATAGCTGAGCCATATGTGCCAGCGGAGTAGACAGAAGAATTGTTGAGCCATGAGTGCCAACAAAATAGTTGATCCAGAGGTTAAGCAAAAACGGGAGGTTTGAGTATAACTCGTCATAGTTGTGCTTAACGATCAATTTTATCATATTTGTTATGTTTGAATGGTCATATGGACCCTAGTTATATTGACCACTCACCCGACTTTGTGAAGCTCATCCCTTTTTTTTTTGTTTTTCTTTCCAGGTAGTAGTCGAGTTTTCGTTGTTGTACGAAGTCGAGGTCTGCCGAGATATAATGTTGTCATTTGAAATAGGAAGAAACTTGAATCGAGATAGGGTTTCATTACCTGTAAACAAACCCTATAAACAATTGTGTAAATAAAATTATGCCTGTTAAAATAATATAGTATTGAATTTGATTATTTACGTTGTACCTATTAAGTCTTAAAGGAGTATAAGTTGACAGTAGATTTCTTAAGAGGGTCGATGTATGTTATCCTCACGCCTCTTTTCAGGTTACAGAAAGTAACATGGGTGAGGGTGTGACATATATGTTTTAGATTTTAATAAAATTGATTTATTTTTTATGCCTAGGTTTTTCGTTATAGTTTCTATTTCGTCTCTAGATTTCAAAATATTACACATTCAGTCATTAAGTTTTTAGTTTGATTTCAACTCAAACCCAACGTTTCAAAATGTTACAACCTAATCCTTGAGATTTGAGTTTTGTTTCAATTTGGTCTCTAGGTTTCAATTTTTACATTTTTTGTTCAATTTTATGTCCTAAAACTCGTGGTTTGTAAACAATAAACATATTATATTTTCAATAAAGTTAATATTGAAGTTTATTTAGTAAAGATGTTATTGAATACGTGAGTTGTGTATAATATAAATCTAAGTCCAATAAATTAAGAACCCCTGGCTATAGCATGAATACTTGGACTTTATGTGTAGACATAAAAATGGATCAAGTTCGAGTAAAAGCCAAAACGGTCTATACTATAAGGATAAGGCTAGGTACCTTATCCTGACGATACTATGGATGTGGCTCACTTTGTATTAGATACAAATGATGTGATCCTAAATCATTCATGTAAAGACATGTGAGTGTGGGCATCCTATGCAATGAGTTTGCATAAGATTGGACCACGAGATAGTCACTTTTACTTTATAACGTCGTTTATTGTTAAGACCGATTATTCCAATATGATGACTTAGGTAACTTGATCTTAATGTTGAGCTAACAATGGAATCCTGTTTATTCAAGATTATCCTTTGATTTGCATGGGTGAAAGTGGCTTGATTTCGCCGACTAATAAGCCTACCATTTTAAGAATAAGATTGGGTAGATAGCTAGGGACATAGTCTTGCGTGATGAAATTCACTTCTACCTTATTCTAGGGATAGTAGAGAGGTTGTTCTTGAATGAATTAAATCCTCAGCGAAAACGAGTGATCGCCATGTGCCATTAAATTTATTTTGAAAAATACAAAAATACAGAGAACATACAAAACTTGGATAATAACAATTAGCATGTTCTCTAGAATATTTAAGGAAAAGAAGTTTCCTACCTTTGAAGACCGTCTTCGAATATAGGAATTCTTCTTCTACAAATCACGAACCAGAGAAAAACTTCTTTTTGGGACACCACCAAGAAATCTTCCTTGCTATTCTCTAGGAAGAATCAACGAGGAGCGGTGGGCTCGTTTTTCCTTTTGGTAAGGGAGAATAAGAATTTGAGATGAAGAGAGAATTTGAGAAGAAGAGAGAATTTTTCCACAGAACACTTATGCAATACTATACTGTAACTTCTTTCTTTCTTATTCCCTCTTTTTCTTCTTACGTAAAGAAGATGTGAGAGAATGGCCAAAATAACTCCACACTATGTTAGAGTTATTTTTAATTAATAAAAAATTTAAATTAATTTAATTATAATATATTAAATCATATTTAATAAATAAAATAAAATAAAATAAAATAAATTAATTAACAATTAATTCATTATCTCATATTTAATTTTAGTTTTGAATCATATTTAAACAATCTTCTCTCACATAACCTATAGTTTTTATATGAATATTATTCATATAATTAATATTTAAATCTTACTTAAATATTCATCTCTCTTATAATATAAAGTATAAATTTTGAATCTCTTTCAAAACAAACTTTATATTATAATGTATCTATATACATTATACTAATTGTATCACATACAATTAACTCCCTTATTAATTTGAACAATTCAAATTAAACCAAAATATTTGATTCTTATACAAAACCTTAATGAGCTAGCACGGAGATCTTATGGACCTATACTTAGAAGCTCCAATGATCTGAGATTAATCAATTAAACTCTTTAATTAGATTAATCAATATTCATTAACTGTAGGTCACTCCACTAAAGACTTACTGTTGCACTCTTCGCACTATAGATATATTTTTGTGTTCACAGAATTAACTAATCAACAGTAAGTCGACCCTTCACAAATTACTCATAACTACAGCTAGGTCAAATTATCGTTTTACCCTTGTAATTAAATTTAATTCCTTAAGTACAATTGATCCCTCTAATGAACAAACTGTTTATAATCCAACTATGAACTAACCCCTCTCGGGCCAGTTAGAGGGTGAGACCTCATTGTTCAAGACCTAGAATCAGCCCTTGAGGGAGTAATTTATCTATTTACCCTAAACACGGTGAATTCCATCTTATGAAGATATGTTCCCAACTCCCTAATCAGACAAATCTCCAAAATGGTTGGCATATTGAGTCGATGATCTGACTACTCTCACCCATACAGATCAAAGGATTGTCTTCATAGACAAGAGTCCATAACTCACTCAGGATTCAGGTCGAGTCACCTATAGTCATCCTATGAATTGTTAACTTCTTCAATTAATGACGTTATAAAGAGAAGTTAAACATTTCTCGATCTGGTCTTATACAAACTCTTTACATAGGATACGCCTACTCACATGTCTCCACATGAATGATTAGGATCAAATCGTTTGTAACACTTTTTGTAACAATTACAAAGTGGGTCGTATCCGTAGTGTTACCAGAACAAGGCACCCAACCTTATCCCTATACTACAAATCTTTTGGTTATTACTTAAGCGCGATCCATCCTTGTATGTCAACCACATAAATGTTTAAGTTTACATAAAATACCCATGGATTTTAGTTTATTGGATTGAGTTAATGCAAAAGAGAAATAAAATAACTTATTATTTTATTTAATAAATAAAATATATTAATAGATTTACAAAACTACAAGGCCCCAAGAGATTTAGGACACACCAGTCCCAACAATCTTCCACTTGTCCTAAAGCTAGTGAGGTGTACAATACATATAAACTAGGGTATAACTCTATACCCATCTCCCACTTGCCCTAGACTAGATGTGACATGTCTTGTTGACCTAGACTTTCCAAGTGATCCTCAAACACTTTAGCTGTGAGAGCCTTTGTAAATGGATCAACAATATTGTGCTCCGAAGCAATTTGTGTGATGAGCATGTCTCCTCGTTGCACAATATCACGTATCAAATGATACTTGTGCTTGATATGCTTTCAACGTTTGTGGCTTTTAGGCTCCTTGAAATTTTCGATAACACCACTATTATTACAATAAAGAATGATGAGCTTTAACATATTAGGAACAACTTTTAGGTTTGTCAAAAACTTCCTTAGCTAGACATCCTCTTTAGCAGCTTCACAAGTAGCTACATACTCTGCCTCCATGGTAAAATCAACAATGCAACCTTGTTTTGTCCTTCGCCAAACTACAACCCTTCTGTTAAGAGTAAACACTGATCCTGATGTGGATTTTCTAGAATCCTTATCAGTCTGAAAATCAGAGTCTGTGTATCCCATAAGGATCAAATCCTTAGCCCCATACACAAGCATGTAGTTTCTCGTTCTCCAAAGATTCTTAAGGATGATTTTAATTGCAGTCCAATGATCAAATCCTGGATTGGACTAATATTTACTGACAATCCCAACTACATAGCAAATGTCAGGCCTTGTACACAACATAACATACATTAGACTGTCGTTTGCTGATAGGGAATTCGTCTCGTTTCCTCAACTTCTTGAGGAGTCCTAGGACACTATTCCTTAGACAATACAATCCCATGCCCAAAAGACAATAGGCCTCTATTGGAACTGTGCATCAAATACTTAACAAGCATTTTGTCAATATATGATGCTTGAGACAAAGCTAACGTTTTGTTCTTATGATTCCTTATGATTTGGATCCCTAGAACAAATTGGCCTCACCCAAAATTTTCATTTGAAATTGAGCAGCTAGCCATTTCTTTAGGTCAGTAAACCTACATCATTCCCAATGAGTAGGATATCATCCACATACAACACTAAGAAAGCTACTGAATTTTTGATGATTTTCTTGTAGACACAAGGTTCATCAACATTTTGTCAATGTCATAAGACTTGATTGTAGTATCAAATCTTATATTCCAAGATCGAGATGCTTGTTTCAATCCATAAATGAACCAATTAAGCTTGCAAACCATTTGCTCTTGACATTGTTGAATAAATCCTTCTGGTAGTTTCATGTAAATGGTCTCTTCAAGATTACCATTCAAAAAGGCAGTCTTCATGTCCATTTGCCATATTTCATAGTCATAATATGTGGCAATCGATAAGAGTAAGCATGACAACATGTGAGAAAGTTTCTTCATAATCCACTCCTTCAACCTGGGTATAACCATTTGCCACTAGTCTAGCCTTAAAGGTTTGCACCTTACCATCTACACCTCTTTTCCTCTTGTAGATCCATTCGCAACCTATAGGTTTTACTCTTTCAGGTTGATTTACTAGTTCCCAGACTGAATTGAAGTACATATACTCTATTTCAAGATCCATAGTTTTATCAAATTCATCCTTATCCACATCATTTATTGCCTAATTATAGGTCAATGGATCCTTATTTTCATCATCATTCGTTGCATGCTTATAAAATATTTGACTAATTCACCTTCCAAGTCGGTTTCCAAGTAGGGGCGTTCCATTTCTGCTAGCTTAAATACCCCAGCCTTATACAAAACCTTCATTAGACAAAGGTCCCTTATAGGCAAATATTTTATAAATTTTTAATCTCTTCTTGCATTCATTTTAATCCTATTAAAACAAATATAAAAGATTGACCTGTTTTTAATCATATCAAAAATATTAAACATAAGTCTAGATGAATCAATTTTAAACCATTTAAAATAATTCTTAACTTATGTTTGCATGCAACTCTTTATTATAGATTTTAATCTATCTCATTAAACACATAACACTTATATTTAATAAAAAAATAAAACCTATAACATGCATTCTAATGACATTAGCTAAATATAACAATTATATTTACTAAGATAATGTCATGCTCAATGCATATTCATTTTCATTAAACAATATAACACTTTATGTTAAATAATGAAAATTAACAATTATATTATGGTATGATGCATGAATATGTTTATTTATACATACAACTATATAATATAACATGTATATTAAATAGAATGCATGTGCATGCTAATCATATCATATATTCAAGTATATATAGTACTTATATTAAATATGATGCATGATAATATTTATCCTAAGGTGGGATTTTAAATTTTATGGCATACATTATGCAATATATTTCAACTTAAATTTAATCATACATCCCATGCAAAAATGAAATTAAAACAACAAAATAGACCATTTTGGGCACCCCTAAAAATTAATTAAATTAATATAAGCAAATTATGTCAATTTAATTAATTAAAATAAATAAAATACAAAAAATGGAAAAACTGCTCCAACCCTCGCTCCAACCCACGATCTGGCGATTTTTGGGCGTGTTAGAAACCATTGGAGCGTCGCGATGTTTATGCCTCTGTGCCCCATTGTAGCGCACAACGTCACGTGTTGTGCTCTATGTTGAAGCACAAACAACTTCCTCTACTTTGTTTTTGCTCCATTTTTCCCTGTTTTTTAACATCTACCTTAGCAACTCTTGCTCCTTGAACGACACAAACTTACAGACTCGATAGTAGAAATTAAATGCCCAAAACAATAGGCCCTTACACATTTTGATCTCATCAAAACAATAAATCTAAGGTGCTAAAATTGAAGACATCTATTTTGCAAACTCACATTCACAATGCAGAATAAACACCCACTTTTCTCCAAATTTTGTTTTTAAAACGAAATTTAAAGGCACGATTTGGCTCTGATACCAATTGAAGGAATTGAATTCTCAATGGAAGCAAGTGATCGCTATGTGCCAATAATTTTCTTTTGAAAAACACAAATTACATAAAACAAATAACAAGGATAAACTATAGAAATTAGCATGCCATTGATGTAAGCCCTGTACTTGTTATTAAGAGAAAGTAAGTAAAAAGAAATTATGGGGCAAGTAAGTAAAGAAAATTTGCTAAGTTAGGGGAGAGTGAAAATGGTTAAGTGTTGGCTAGGCGATGAGTGACCATGCGTTGAGGGATATTTAAGATTTACAAGAGTTGCCGCTGAAGACCATGTGTTGAAGAGGGCAGCTCGGCGGGGAGAAAGATGTGAAGGGAGAAGAGTGCCATATGCGTTAATAGAGGTATGCGTTGAAGGCTACTATGTGATAGAAGTTGGCATCGCTATGCGTTGAGATGGCCTATGCGTTGAAGAATAGTATCTGTGGGACATAGAGAAGTGGCCGAGAGAGCCATACAGTGATCAGCTATCCGGCGTGAAGCAATCAGTGGCATAGTAAGTGGAGACTATGCGTTGCCGAAGCCATGTGTGGAAGGTGGTGCTGGCTAATTCTAGAAGGAGGATGAAGTTGGAGCTGGTAAGTCGGTGATTTATATTGACATATAAAGGAGTGCATCGAATAATTAAGCCTTTTGGATACATTTTCGAACTCAGATTAACTCTATTTCGCAGACGAACAACGAGGAAAGGTAGAAGAAAGTACTTGAATAGAATTTGAGTAGAAATCAGATCAGTTTCGTGATGATTTTGAAGCTGGAACCAGAAGATTGATTGTTGCTGATAGATTTGAACACCAATCGGTGTTTGAAGGAGAGTGAACCGAGGGCGTCGAAACAAGAACTGAAATTTTGAGGTAAGTAAGTTGAATCTTAGCAACTTCCATGAAGGATGTGTAAGGTAAAACCGAGCGAAAATGTATTAATCTCTAGGAAGAAATAAGCGGAGTTGAACTGCTAAGCAAAGCAGGACAGCCGAAGTTATTTGGGAATAATTCTCAAATGAAGATGAATCATGGCCTGAAATTTTGAGGTAAGTTAGAGAGCTCATTACTTTACAAGATTGTAGAAGGAAGGGAGTTCTGATTTTGGCTGTAATATGGTTTTTAGCAGGATAAAGGAAGAAGTTTGAAGAGAAGGAAGGAAACTGTGATATCAAGTGTCGCTAGACAGTGATATTGCTAAGAAGCGAGAGAGTGAGCAGCAGAATAGGTGTCGCTGATAAACGCAAAGGGCTCTGCGTCTCACAATTCTCGCTGAAGTCTCGCTAGGTATCGCTCCTTAAGATGATATCGCTAGTCTAATTCACTCCAGTTTCGCTAGTGCAGCATCCAGTAGTGTGAATCTTACTGGTAGTCTCGCTAGTGACATAGAGTATCGTTAGTTATTAACATGCATACCTAATAATTTTGAAAAAGGAATTCAAAGGAAACCTAATATGAGAAATGTGTTTTATAGACCAAGAAGAGCTCGGAAAAACATACAATCCACTCGGGGCCTAAGACAAACTGTGAGTGACTCTCAAATTGTCTAAAGATTATCGTTATTAATGTACAAGTGGAAGAGAATATATAATAGGTGAATTCCTGTATGTGTGCTATTTAAATGTAAACCATGGCCAAAGGACCCTGTGTGAAGGCCTATGGAGATATATGATACATAGTGCTGAGGGACCATGAGTGGAGGCACTAGTGAGATTGACTGAAATAGTTTCTAGTGCCGAGAGACCTCGTGAGAAGGTATATAGAAACCAGTATATGATGGCTCAGTGCTGACGGACCATGAGTGAAGGCACTTGAGCAGTGATTTAATATTGAAACTCAGTGATGAGGGACAATATACGAAAGCACTTGAAGTTTGAAACGCCGAGGGACTAAATGTGAAGGTGTATGAATATATGAGTACTAGCAGTCGAAGTATGAGGTTAAGAGCGTTGAGCTTTGCTCCGTCAGTCATTAGCTAAATATTTATGTTTCCCTGTTAAATGTCACGAATGGCCCAGTAAGTTGTATTATTAATCTATATAGCAGTTTTATGATCAGCATAAATTTGAGGATTGAATTGTAACTGATAATTTAGTCACTCACTGAGCTTAAGCTCACGCCTTTTTGTTTATTGTGGTTTGTTTTAGGTAGCAAGCGTGTCCCTGACGCCTAGCCTACAGAAGATCCTCGTCTGGGCTTACTTGGCTTTAGTACTCTGGGATAGTTGTAAATACCAGTCTAAGCACATATTTTGTTGTATATGAGCACTGTGGCATAACGAGTGTGGGGTTTTGTAACATATGCCGAACAAATACACCTATGTGATAAATTATAGTGCTGAGGAACCTTATGTATAACTTATGATTACCTTATAAGGTTCTCATAAGTATAGAAGTTTGTACATTTGATTAGGTTTTCAATTATGCTTCAGTATACAAGCTAACGCATATACGTATAGGTTGCACCTACTCCTAGGTTAAGAGGGTAATCTGGGAGGGGGTGTCACAATTGAGAAGAATTAAGAGTTAGATATATCTCTACCTTTGAAGATCATCTTCAGTGTAGGATGTCTTCTTCTCACCAACTCATGAACTAGTAAGAAATTCCTCAGCAAGGAGCACATAAATACCTTTTGGGACACTACTAAGAAATCTTCCTTGCTATTCTCAGGAAGAACCAAATAGGAGTTGTGGACTCTCTTTTTCGTTTTAGGAAGAAGAAGATGTTGATTGAGAGAACTTGTGATGAAAAAAACCTAGAGATAATTTTTTCTTTCTTTCACAAAACTCTTATGTAAAACTGCCCTATCTCTTATCCCTTTTTCTCTCTTTTCTTTTTATGGAAAAAGAGATGTGAGAGTAGGAATAACTCCGGGAAAGTTATTTCCTTTATTAATAATAATATAATAATAATATAAATTTAATTATATAATATATTAAATCATATTTAATATATAATAAAATAAAATTAATTAATTATTAATTAATTAATTAATTAATTAATTAAATATCACATATTTAATTTAATTTAAATCTTATTCAAACAACCTCTTCTCACGTAAACTATAGTTTTAATATGAATCTCATTCATATTAATTTTAACCTATAGTTTTTACATGAATCTCATGCATATAATTAATATTTAAATTTAAATATTCATCTCTCTTATAACATAAAGTATAAATTTCAAAACTCATTCAAAAATAACTTGATATTATAATGTATCTATATACATTATATTAATTGTATCATATACAATTAAGTCCCTTATTAACTTGAACATTTCAAATTAAACAAAAATATTTGATTCTTATACAAAGTCTTAATGAGCTAGCAATGGGACCTTATGGACTTATGAAAAGCTCCAATGATATGAGATTAATCAATTAAACTCTTTAATTAGATTAATCAATATTCAATAACTATAGATCACTCCACTAAAGACCTACAACTACACTATTTATATTATAGATATATTTCTGTGTCCATGGAAGTCACTAATCAATAGTAAGTCGACTCTTCATAAATTACTTATAACTACAGTTGGGTCAAATTACCGTTTTACCATTGTAGTTACATTTAACTCCTTAAGTACCACTGATCCCTCTAATGAAAAAATTGTTTATAGTCCAACTATAAACTAATATCTCTCGGGCCAGTGAGAGGGTGATGCCTCATTGTTCAAGACTCGAAATCAGCCATTAAGGGAGTAATTTATCTACTTACCCTAAACATAGGAAGAAGTGAATTTCATTTCGTGAAGGTATGTTCTCAGCTTCTTATTCAGACAAATGCCCAAAATGGTAGGCATATCGAGTCGACGATCTGACCACTCTCACCCATACAGATAAAAGGATTCTTCTCATAGACAGGAGTTCATAACTCACTCACTTAGTTCATAACTCACTTTACAACTCTTTATAACAATGACAAAGTGGGTTGTATCCGTAGTGTTACCAGAAGAAGGCACCCAACCTTATTCCTATACTACATACACTACAACAAAAATAGGCTTTTATGACTCTAAAAAACAGTCATTACCACATTTCTTGACTCTTTTTTTTAGTCATTTAATCGCCCATCATCTAAAGTGTATAGATGACACATGAGAAATCAGTCATCATTATTAATTTCATGACTTTTAAACACAGTCAACAAAGAACATGTATTGACATTTATTATAAGTCATAGAAACCATTTTTCGTGACAATTTTCTACAGTCATTAAATAATGAAACTGTTGACTTTTTCTGTCAAATAAAGATTTATCTTGACATTAAAATTCTGTCATCGAGCAACAAATAATGACACATCTAAAGTGTCAATAATACCTTAATTATGACATTTTTTTAAGGCATTGAATTACATAAATTGTCACTTATTTATAGTTATAGAAGTCTGATAGATGACTTTTGTCAAATATCAAAGAAACCATTTCAATGATACACGTTATTACACCTATGTTTCATACATGTTATTACACCCATGTTTCCTTCAGTTTTAACACAAAATATGTACACAAACATAAAATGTAACTTTCATATATAATAATATACTTTCTATCATTACTACAAGGAAACTAACAACAACAACACTAGTAACCAAATTTTGGGTACATCATTTACAGAATTTAGAACTAAGTGTTGGCATAATCCCAAAAACAATATATACAACACTTATTTAAATATCTTAGTTGGTGGATTTCCTTACTTCAATGGCCTTGTCCAGGAACCTTGTAAAAAAAAAACATTCATTTAAAAATTTAACTCAATATATAAAGGTGAACAATAATAACAATATGCAGGTTATATATATGTTGATCGTACTGTGACAATATCATGTTGTTATATACATTTGCACTGAAAACCCCACTTTAGTCATACAAGTAAGCTTCAATGAACACTTTCAAACAAAAATTATATATAGAATCACAATATAACCACATAAATAGGCCCAAAATCACATTATAATCTCACTTTTCAACCTTAATAACATGGATAACCTCCAAATTTAACCTAGTCTACTAGAAAGAATAAGAGTTAATTGAGAAACTTCTTTGTTTAGGGGAAGGGGGGACAAGTGAAACATAGTATAGTAGGAGCAAAACAAATATATAATTATTGTAACTTGTCCAACCTTTTAGGAGTATAACTACTAAAAAGTATAAATACTCATACATTAGTTTATTAGAAAGAATAAGGGTCAAATGAAAAACTTCTTCATTTAGGGAAGGACAAGTGAAACATAATACAAAAAATATTTATCACAAAAAAAAAAAAGATAACTCCTTAGAACTCAAGCACATTAATCCAATACGAGCAACACAAATATATAACTTAAATACTCTCAAACCAACATAAAAAGTACCTAAAAGTTTTTCAAGAAACAATTTAACTCCCCAAACAACCAAAATAGTTCATATGTGCACTTTGATTATCAAAACCAATTAAAAAGTACCTAAAAAATGTCTAAGTGACACATTATCAAAATCAACTCAAGCAATAATAACAACACTAAATGGATGAATTAGCTACCATAACTGCAGGATAGCCACACATAATATACATGCATTTACAAACAGAGTTTGAACTTTAATTTTAAAAAATACCTAAGTATTTTAAGGTCTATCCCCTTCCTGTTCTTGCCCCAACAATTTTTTAGTGACCTCTAAACTGTGACCTCTAAACTCACAACTATGACCTCTAAACTCAAAACCAACCAAAGAATGCCTAAAAAGTGTCTAAATGACACTTTGACTCCAAAAACAAGTACAAAATGCACAACTATGACCTCTAAACTCAAAACCAACCAAAGAATGGCTAAAAAGTGTCTAGATGACACTTTGCTTACAAAAACAACTAAAAAATGCACAACTATGACCTCTAAACTCAAAACCAACCAAAGAATGGCTAAAAAGTGTCTAAATGACACTTTGACTCCAAAAACAAGTCCAAAAATGCACAACTATGACCTCAAAACTCAAAACCAACCAAAGAATGGCTAAAAAGTGTCTAAATGACACTTTAACTCCAACAACAAGTCCAAAATGCACAACTATGACCTCTAAACTCAAAACCAACCAAAGAATGACTAAAAAAGTGTCTAAATGACACTTTGCTTACATAAACAAGTCAAAAAATGCACAACTATGACCTCTAAACTCAAAACCAACCAAATAATGGCTAAAAAGTGTCTAAATGACACTTTGACTCCAAAAACAAGTCCGAAAATGCACAACTATGACCTCTAAACTCAATACCAACCAAAGACTGGCTAAAAAGTGGTAAATGACACTTTGACTCAAAAAACAACTCCTTAATGCACAACTATGACCTCTAAACTAAAAACTAACCAAAGAATGGCTAAAAAGTGTCTAAATGACACTTTGACTCCAAAAACAAGTCCAAAAATGCACAACTATGACCTCTAAACTCAAAACCAACCAAAGAATGGCTAAAAAGTGTCTAAATGACACTTTGACTCCCAAAACAAGTCCAAAAATGCACAACTATGACCTCTAAACTCAAAACCAACTAAAGAATGGCTAAAAAGTGTCTAAATGACACTTTGCTTACAAAAACAACTCCAAAATGCACAACTATGACCTCTAAACTCAAAACCAATGAAAGAATGACTAAAAAGTGTCTAAATGACACTTTGACTCCATAAACAAGTCCAAAAATGCACAACTATGACCTCTAAACTCAAAACCAACCAAAGAATGGCTAAAAAGTGTCTAAATGACACTTTGACTCCAAAAACAAGTCCAAAAATGCACAATTATGACCTCTAAACTCAAAATGAACCAAAGAATGTCTAAAAAATGTCTAAATGACATTTCGACTCCAAAAACAACTCCATAATGCACAACTATGACCTCTAAACTCAAAACCAACCAAAGAATGGCTAAAAAGTGTCTAAATGACACTTTCACTACAAAAACAACTCCATAAATGCATGAATTGGCCACCGTAACTGCATGATAGCCACAATACATTATAACTTAAACATATAAAAAAAGGTACTAAATGCATGAATTGGCTACCGTAACTACAGGATAGCCACAACCATAATTTTGAACTTTAATTTTAAAAAAAAAAATACCTAAGAAGTTGAAGGTCCATCGCTTCCATATCCTTGCCCCAACAATTTTTGAACGTCGGTCTATCTATCTTCCCATTTGACAAGTTGATTCATTAACTTCTCATTTTGCTCTGCCATCTTTGCGTACTTTTCAGTGAGTTCATCTAAAAAGTGTCTAAATGACCCCTTAAGTCCTAAAACGTACTAAAAATGTCTAAAAAGTGTGTAAACCCTCAAGAGACTCGTTAACTCCCAAAACAAATCCAAAATGCATAACTATGACCTCTTAACTCAAAACCAAACAAAAAGTACTTGCAAAGTGTCTAAATGACACTTTAACTCCCAAAACAACCTACATAGTTCTCAAGAGTCTTCACAATATCCAAGACCAACTAAAAAGTACCTAAGAAGTGTGTAAATAACACTTTAACTCCCCAAAACAACTTCAAAATACCTAAGTATGACTTACAAACTCAATACCAATCAAAAAGTAACTAAAAAGTGTCCAAATGACACTTTAACTCCCAACTACAACATCAAAATGTCTAAGTATGACTTTCAAACTCAAAACCCACCTAAAAAGTGTATAAGTTTCACTTTGACCCTCAAAACAACTTAAAAGTGCATAAAAAGTATCCAAGAAACTTATTAACTCCCAAAACAACCTAAATTCAAAATATCTTAAGTTCCTAAAAAGTGTCAAATAGAATTTTGTGACATGTTGATTAATAAAAAAAATTACACTTGAAAGTCTTATTTGTCCACCTACAAGAGTGTTCATCAAACACATAATGGCTTCAAGTGTCTAAATGAACCAACCTAAATTCAACCCATCAAGAGTGTCTAAGTGTTCTTTTGAGTTTCAAAAGCAACAAAAATGTATCTAAAAAGTGTCTAAATGACACTAATGACTTTCAAAACAACTTGAACATATATAAGTGTGACTTCCGAACTCAAAATCAACCTAAAAGATCAACATTAATCATTCTCATTGCAATTTCATCATTGTCATTACAATTTCATTCAAATTTTCACATGGTATTTATAATACTTGGTAAGTCTCATGATGCAAAGTCCACTAATTTAAACTATATGTTCCAAAACGACAACTAATCTTCCAAGACGACAACTAATTTCATTCATACATTCATTTGTAGAGGACAATTCTAGATAAAAAAATAAATACTCTATTAACAAGTCTATATAACTATGGAAAACAACTCTAGATCCAAACAAATAGTCAATAAAAAACTCACCCACGTTTAGTAAGATGGCGGCAACCACCCACATCGGGAGAAGAAGAAGGCGGGCGTCGGTAGAAGAAGCGGCGTGGGGCGGCAGCAGCAGAAGAAGCAGCAGCAACAGGCGGCGTCGAACTAGCGGTAGCAGCGACCACGTTGAAGGCAACAACAGCGGCGTTGGAGGCAGTGGCACCGGCGTCTGGCGGCAGCAACAGGCGGCGTCGTCGTTCTTAGGGAGCCTTGTTGTGGGAAGAGGATTTTGTGGGGTGAGGGGAAGATGAAAGGAATTGGTGGAGATTTTTTATTTGTTTTATGTAAAAATAAAAGTAAAATGAAAAAGAAAAAAAGAGGGAAAGTGAGAGGAGGGAAAGTAAAAAAAATCAAAATAGTAAAAAAAATCTGAAAATTCACGTCTTTTCCCGCCAAAACCGTATTTTTCATTTTCTTACATTTAATGACTATTTTTTTAGTCATTAATTAATGACACAAAAAAACAGTCATCAATTCCGACAAATCCGAAAAACCCCTTTTTTTCCGCAAAAAACGCGTGATTTTGGCTTTAATGACTGTTTTTTCTCTTTCTCCTCTATTTCTGCTACTGTACAAGAGTCATGGAAAGTGAAAATTGTTGTAGTAATACCTTTTGGTTATTACTTAAACATGATCCATCCTCATATGTCAACCACATACATGTTTAAGTTTACATAAAATAACCATGGATCTTAGTTTATTGGATTGAATTAATGCAAAAGAGAAATAAAATAACTTATTATTTTATTGAATAAATAAAATGTATTTACAAATTTACAAAACTACGAGACCTCGAGAGATTTAGGACATGCCAGTCCCAACACAAACAACAATAATATATAGTACGCCAATTTGGAAACAAATTCAAACCAAATAAGGCAAGATATAATGCCTATAAACCGATCACCACTCAACCATAAAAGGAAAGAATATCCATGAAATAGGGCGTGCAAGAAGTCAATGACAGACGAAAAAACATACGAGATAAAAGAAAATATTAACTGCCAAGCCACAATTGTAACATTCTAAATTCCCAAAGTCGGTAGCCTTAAGAACGAAAGTCCCTGTGAGGCATAGCGGCTAGGTCATCTCTTCCCGTGAAAGTGTGAGGTTAGAAACGATTCTTTCTTGATAATGGGGAATCAACCTAAGGAAAGACTAGGAAATTGAGGACTTGTTCACACCTCTTGAGTTGTATTTTATTTTCCAGCACCATTTTCCATTTAATTCTTAAAGTTCTTTCATTTTCTTCTACCAATCAAACTCTATATTGTAGCTATGGTTCTTGATTTAATAAAATTAATTATTTTTATCAAAAGTCATGAGCTAAATCTTTCCAGGTGGTTGGCAATGTGAAAGCCCTAAGGTTGTTTTGGCATAGGTTATGTTGCACTTCATACCACCTTGTTTGACACATTCTCTTTATTGAATTTAAAAGATAAAATTGGTAAGTTAAACGGGCCATTTAATTTAACAATTTAGCAGAGCTCCAATGTTGAGAAGGTTATGGTGTAAGCGGATGTCATAAAGAGATATGGGACTAAGAGCCTAGAAATAGTATATTCATGTCACCTTAGAAATAAGCGGCACCATAAGATAAAGAAACTAAACTTGAACTAGTTTAAGATCTAGCTAACCGTGGAAACATTAGGCATTTAGCTACTTAGACCTCCTAAAGGAACTTGACACAAGATCGAATAGGTGCAGTTTTTTGTCCATGTATAATTCAATGTTTTGGTATGATGCGGTCGCATCACCTAAGGCACAACACCCAAATGGTTGTAGCATTGTTTGCACCTGTTTGATTACCATTGTTTGTTGTTTTTAACTTTTCTCTCACCTACCACAATACAAATTTTTTACTAGTTACCTTGGTTTCATTGGTCTAAATTCATAATCAACTTAAAAATCAACCTAGTCCTAATAGTATATACTTGCACTTAGACCTCATCTACTTATATTCTTGTCACTCATACATTTGGTCGATCAGATAACCATATAATTTTTTGTCGAAAAATTAAACTTATAAATACAAATTTTCGCACGATTTTCTTTGTTTTGTTATCTAGGTAATACAACTATTTAATACAAATATAGAATTTCATTTTTATTAAAAAAAATTTAAATTCTTAGTCAAATTCCAAAATAATAATAAAGAAATTTATAAATAGAAGTAAAAAACTTAAACCTAAAAAAATATAACTAAATAATTATGAAATTAAATTTATTAATGTACTACAAATTCTTTCAATGTTCCACAAACATCTTTCACCAATTTTTTTTTCCCATTCTTGCTCAAAATTATCGTCCTTTGAACATATTGGTGTATTATAGATGAAATTGAATTATTGATGTGAACGTCATGAAGAAAGCTATACTTAATAGCATAAAAAATCAAGTACAAAAGCATTAAATCCATTTAGACAAACCCATGTACAGCTTTTGTTTCTTTTTTTATCCAATTATTGGGATCTATTTCCTCGTGGCTTTTTTTTTTTTTTTTTTTTTTTTTTTTTTTAATTTAAAGATGTTGTTAATTCGTCATTCTTTTCTTCAAAAGAGAAAAAAATTGTGATTATTCTATATCTTAAAATTGTTACAACTTTAAAGGGAACCAAGTGTTCTCACTTAATTAGATATTTTTCTAACTCCAATATATGGAAAACCTACATAAATTACTTTCTCTATGTTCACTTCATTAAATTCCATGTACAATAATGAACATGGGAGAGACATTAATGAACTATATATTTTCATTTAAATATCAAATCCGCCGTCCTTAGAGGTGGAATCTGATGTATTGGATGTGATCAACTTGTTGCACAAGAATTCTTTGTTTAAGATCAGGACCCTCATTGAGAACATTTATTTATTTTTTTGTTAACTCTGTGAATATCTCTATTTTTTGTCACATCTTGAGAGAGAAGAACAAAACTGCTCACTCTATTGCTACTTTGGCATTCTCTCAGGGTTGTTTTTTGTTTTGAAAAAAAATGTCATTTCCTAATGATGAGGTGATGTAGCAGTCGATTGTGGTTCATTTGGTTTCTTTCGTCTTGAAAAATTATCAATTTAAATACCAATTCTTTTTCATTTTAGAATTGTGACCTATAAATCTAATTTTAAGAAGTATCTACTAAATCTTTAACTTTATTTGATAACAATTTGACTGTTTTAAAATGAAACTTATAAACACTATTTTCATCTATTGAATTTTTTTCTACTTTTAAAAGTGTTTTGAAAATCCAAGCCATATTTTAAAAACTAAAAAAAAAAAAAAAGTTTTAAAAAGGTAATTAGTTTTATTTTTAGAATTTGGCTAAGAATTCAAATATTTTAGAAAAATGGAGACCAACACAAGTTTCTAAAAACAAATAGTTATAAACGAAACTTAAACTCTTAGTTTTGTGTTTAATGGATCTTTGAGAAGTGTCTAATCAATCACCAAGGTCTTATATTTTGTTAACAATTTCATTTTTAATTTTTTGTTTTCGAAATGTATTCTTAAATTGGTTGTTAATAAGAAATATTTAAATTCTAAGTTAAATTATAAAACACAAAACAACTTTTGTGGAAACAATTTTTTTTTAATCTTGTTTTTTTAGTGAAATCAAATGTTTCTTTAAAGTTGTAAAGAAAATATGAGAAAATAAATAAAATTTTTAAAACTAAAAACTAAAGGTAATCAAGCTAAAAAGATTTGGTCAGTTGAAATATGATTACCATTTATTAATATATATATATTTATTAAGAGTTGAATTTTTAACCAAAATTAAAAAATAGAAGTAAATTTTTAAACACTACTATAAAAATAATTCTTATACTACTTTTTTTAGTTTTCAAAATTTGGCTTGATTTCTAGCAACATTAATAAAAATAAATAAAAAACAAGAAAGTTAGAAGTGAAAGTGGTATTTATTGGCTTAATTTTTAGAAACCAAACACCAAAACCTCATTTCGTAACCATTTTATTTTTTGTTTTTGGTTTTTGCAAATTAAGCTTATTTCCTCCACATTTACTATAACGATTTGCATCTTTCTTACAATAGTTAAATTCTTAGCTAAATTCCAAAAACAAAAAACAAGCTTTTAAAAGTTACTTTTTTTAGTTTTCAAATTATGGTTTGGTTTTCTAAACTAATGGTAAAAACTAGACAAAAAAGGAATAAATTTTGAGGTGGAAGTAATGTTTATATTTAAAAACAAAAAATAAAAAACAAAAAACGAAATGACTACCAAAAGGGAGCCCAAATTATTAACAAACCAATCATAATTATTTTTATTTATTTTTTCAGAGAAAATTTTTCAAGTTAGATTTGATCTCTCATTAATGGAAATGGACGTGTTGTTCATATGACTGATAAAATAAGGAAAATTGTATGTAGAATAATTACATTGTTCGACTTATGAGATTAAAAGGAGCTCAGTTATAAGAAACTTTAATACTTTAGTCAAGAAATCAAAAGTCAACATCAAAGCCAAAATGAATACTTTAACATTTTCATCATTACGTAAAATAATAAAAAAATCAAATTAGCTAAGTTTAATTTTCAAAAACGAAAAAAAAAAATCAATACAAAGTATATATATTTAAAAATTTATATTCTAAAAACTTTTAACAAAAGAGGAACAATGATTTTTATGATGTTCAAAATATAAGTTATTTGGTTAAAAAACATATTTTCAAATTTGCGATAACAATTTAGTTCCTAAAATTTAGTAAATAACAATATTGTCTCAATACTTTAATAAATAACAATATATTATCAATACTTGAAATTTTTAACAATTTAAGTTTCTATCATGAAAAATCTCATAAAAAATAAATGTCAACTTTTGATCAGTCTATCGATATATATGTATAAGAAAAATCATTAAATCTTAATAATATTTTGCGATAAGGACTAATTATTACAAATTGTAAAATACAAGAACTAAATTATTACTTCTTAAATTAGTTTAATGACTAAATTGTTACAAATTTAAAAGTACTAAGACAAAATTAATTACGAATTAAAATTCAGATACTAATGAATGTTTGGAAATCAAAAATATTTTTTAACCTAGTTACTTTTACACTCATCCTTTAGTCATCCAAATTATTAAATTATAATTTGACACGTAACAAATAGAACTTGCAGCTATCAAGGGATTATTTTATTATTGAACTATATTCTTATATTTCATGTTCCCAAGTTAAACAAAAAGGCTCTTTCTTATTAAATTTCACTTTTTTACCTGCCCTTTTATTAAACGTTTTTTCTTTTTTTTTTTTTTTACACATTTTACTAGATTGTTCGAAATTTGAATTCAAATATTTGCCTACTTTCTGCTTTAAAAAAAATATATATATATATTTTTTTTTATTCTTTTTATGTTTTATTTTTTTAGTTTTTAGGATACTTCTTATATATTAAAACGCCAGAGAGGCAATATTAGGACTAGTGTTCAACTTAGCTAATTTGGTTATCCACCTAGAAAATATTATCATTATACTAAATAACATTAACATTATGATATATATTTCCACACGCCTTTTTGAAAATATTTTCTTTTTTCTTAAATTCTTACCTATGCCTTCTTCGTATATCTTTCCTCTATTGTCTCACATGTGATGTTACATCATCATTTTCTAAACTTAGTTAACTGAAAATAATATTATTATCTTTCAATTTTTTTAAGTTTCTTACCATATGTGTTATATAAATTGAGCTATGCTCAAGCAAAAATATGAAGAAAAAATATTAAGTAGAATATAAATGGAAATAGAGATAAAATTAAATTCTTATCATATTACTTATTAAATATATTTTCTTAACATATTGTTTTACTTCAAATTGTCCTCTACTTTTTATTTTTAAGATATTTTTTCCATTATTTTTTATACATAGACAGTTCACATGAGATTTATGGAAAAAGGGGAATTTAATTCACTTAATTCAAGATTGTTTTTAGATTTTACTTATTTATTTGGTTATTTTATAGGATTTTGAGCACTTGTGAGGTAGAATCGGGCATTAGAGCTGAATTGGAGCTAAAACGGGTCAAAACAGAGTTTAGTTGCATCAACTAGGAAAGAAAGGGTCTAAATGACCAACCTCTAAAGCCACGACGCAACAGTGCTGCATAGCGCCAACTCAAAGTTTTTTTTCAAGAGGCCGTTTTTCTTAAGATGCAACTAGCGCCGCGTGTGCTCCGATGATCCATCAGCGCAGATTTCTGTCAAGTGTCGCGACGTTTCCACCTAGCGGTGTGGCGCTATCACAATTTTATAATAGAAATCATTAGCTGCCTAGGTCAATCTATCACGGATTCCAACAAATTCAACCACGATTTCTCTCTATTTTCTTCATCCTTTGGATGTGTTCATGTATCTAAAAATTCAATTGATGTCCATCATGTCGATTATGAGCTAAAAGTATCATCATGTCAATTTTATACCTTTAGACTCGTTGATCTTGTTGATTAGTTTGGATCAGCTTATGGCTTGGTGACCGACTTGGATCAGCCTTTGGCTTGTTGATTGATTTCTATCGTTCAAGAAAATCAACAACTCTGTGGACCTATCATCTAAAAAGATCAACAAGGTTAAAAATTAAAATTTATGCATTCGAAGGAAAGAATCAAAAGATAAAATTATTGATTATAACACTTATACTAGAAATCAATTAAATTAATTAAGTTCATTTCTATGAATTAAATTTCTTTTTTTTAAAAAAAAAAAAAAAAAAAAATCTTGTGGGAACATACTTGCTTTTTTCCCACCTTCATATCTTTTTCATTCATTTTCCTCTCAATGATACATTATCACGATGTTACATCATCATTTAATAACTTGATTTGTGAACAAATTTAATAATTAAAAACAACATTCTCTCCCAATATAATTTTGAGTTCTCATTTCTACTTTTGAAAATAGCAAAGCGATATTAATGAAAAAAGTTTTAAAAAATCACAGATTGAGGAAAGAGACTTCATACCCATTATCTGGGGACAAAATTTTCTATGAAAGAAAACCCAAAATAATAATCAAACAAAAAAGAGAATTTTTGAATATCTCAAAAACAAAAAGAGAGAGAATATTTGCAATGGAAAAATAAGAACAAATTATCCTACTTAATTGTTTTTAAACAAAAAGACCTAGAAGCTTGAAACAGCAAAAAGAAAAGAACAAAAATATATATATATATATATATATATATATATATATATATATATATTAAAAATTAAAAATCTTAAAAATAAAATACTAATTAGAGCTTGTTTAATTCACAGATATTGTCATAAGATTTCAAATAGACATTTAATATCTTAGTTTGTTTCGCATGGATTTTTTTAATACCCTCCATACTTGTAAAATTTTTATACTTAGAGATGAATAGAGTTTGATAAATTAATAAATTAATACCGATTAATAATAATTATTAATTTTAATTAATTATTAAATATAAATATAAATATATTACTTAGACTTAATAAATTTCAACTAATATATTTATTATTGATATTTTATGTTATCTTAACTATTTAATCTAAAATTTTATTATTAATTATTAATACTCTAATTAATTTATATTTATTTCATTATTTATATTAATTAAATAAAATAATTTAAATAATGTTAAATAAAAAAGGATCATTTATTATATTTTGAGTGATCAAATAAGCAAGGATAAGTGTAACAATATATTCAATAATTAAATTTAATTATGATTCATTATTTTTTTTTACATTTGATTAAATAATTATTTAGTTTAATTTTTATATACAAAATTGATTAATAAAAAACATTCAGATATTAATTATTTTGCAACTATAAATACAAATATTAATTATTTTAGGTATTAAACTCAAATATTTAATAATACATTATTTGCATCCAAATAGGCCTAGACAACTGGAATATAATTGATTTTATAAATAAATAAGTTGAATAAAAAAGGTACCAATTATTTTTCTAGAAACGACAAAAGGGAATCCCTCTGCAGTGGGGATTCTGATGGTCCCTACCGCAACCCAAACTGTTCAAATTGCAATTTTTTTCTTTTTCGACCTTTTCTTTAATTTGAGAATTTATTATACGGTGACGTTTGCACTTACGTGTTATATATTTTGCTACATTAATCTGGATCTTTGTTTATTTCTTTTTTAAAAACTTTGTATAATAATATAATAAATTATAAATTATTACAATAATTTTTAAAAAAATCGTGGTTCAAATTTTCTGCTTTTACTGTAAAAAAATCCATAGAAGATGGTGTTTCTTTCACACTTTTACGTTTTGTTTGGAATCTCATTATTTCGAGGAATTTCAATTCATAATAGACTTCATTGTCAAGTACTATTGAAAATAGAATGATTTTAAAATTCAAAATAATTTTAAATTCCATTTTTATTTAAAAAAACTTTCCTAATTATAATGCTCAGATTTTACAAAATTTCATAAGATTTGAATTTAAATTAAACATATTGTAATTAAAAGCTTATGTTAGTAAATTCTTAACTTTCTCTGTTTTTTTGTAACCATCCAAACAAAAATTTTTAAATAGAATCATTTCAATTTTTTTTTTCCAAACAAAGTAATTTATTTAAAATTATGATATAGCTACACCTAATTCCAAACTGGTTAATGCAAGAACTATAAATAAAGGAAGAGGATCTCCTGTGAAATAGAAAAGATTATTCAATCTGTTGAAATTTCAACCATTTAAGTTGAAAGCCATAGTGATAATACCAAGCGGTGAACCAGATACCTACTACAGGCCAAGCAGCTAAGAAGAAATGTAAAGAACGAGAGTTGTTGAAACACTAGCATATTGGAAGATCAATCGGCCAAAATAACCATGAGCAGCTACGATATGAGAAGTTTCTTCCTCTTGACCGAATCGGTAACCTGAATTAGCAGATTCATTTTCTGTGGTTTCTCTGATCAAACTAGAAGTTTCTCTTTATGCACAACGATCATGACGGGCATGCCACAAGAACATATATTTTGCATGAATTTGACGCTAGTTTTGGTCATGTTTACCTCTTAAATAAATCTGGTGTAGTTGCAGGAGTATACAACACAACGTTGATACCGTTTGTCGGAGACCGAACTGTCTCAACACCCGATCTAGTTGATGCCACTCTACGATATAAAAGCATATAAGTAGGCTAACAATAATCAGGCAATAACGACATAATATGTGGTGTGTATGTCGTCCAATTGATCTGAAATCTCATACAAGAATATTAGGAACCCAAATAATATGTAACATTCATTTGTATATGCAATAAATATATTATTACCTAATTCTGCATCAACCGGTCAAATAATAGTCGGTATACCAGCAACATGTTTGCTGATTGTTCAGATGTAGCTAAGCCACCGCTTCATCTAACACATGAATATAAAACAATTAAAATATTTTATTACTTAAATTGACAAGAGAATGAATATATATAGAAAGTAATACCTGGCATTGAGTTGATGTCGCATAACGTGACCTAAAGGTTGTAATTGGACTTGTAATGCTACAGTGTTAAATCTATCTGTCCAAAAACATTAGTCTAAGTTACTACGTTTTAGAGATGAGTCCAAATTTTCAAGAAAAAAAAAAAAACCATACAGCCCAATCCATCATCAGTCCAAACAACGATAAAAACTTTCAAGTCCAAACACTCAAACAATTAAAAAATAAAATTTGAAGTCCACACTAATGGTAAAAAAAAACTCAAACTCAAACTAATGGTAAAAAAACAAGCTAGATCCTCTAAATTTTAAACAAAACAAATTGTTTGGTAAAAACAAACTCTAGAACTACAAGCCTATTCATCCATACAAAGAAAAACATTAGATTTATGGATATTTATCATATGATTGGAAAAAATGTATATACATATGCCATAGGTGGATGATAGGGAGCAGATGACGGCGTACGGTAGATGGTGGGCAGCGATTGGCTGGGAGAGTGAAAGGAAGAAAGAAATAGGGAAAGGGAGGGGAGTGGTGGTCAAATGGGAGGAGATTGGGGGGGGGGGGGGGGGGGGGGGGGGGGGGGGAGTAGGGAAGCGAACTCAATCCACGATTTGCTAGACAACTCAACATGTGGCAGTCTCATCATCTGGTTAGGGAAGTCAGTAGAGAAATTCCTACTTCGGCAATCGTGTGGCAGCTTAATTGTGGACCTAATCCACAATAATGCCCTAAATCGTGGACCCAGTCCTTGATTATCCATACGCATGGACCCCATCCACAATTTTACTATCCAAAAATTGTTAATAGTTTCCCCTTAACTCCATTTTTATCAATAAATATTAAAATAACATTAGTTTGTAAAAAAAATCTCTAATTTGTAATATGAACCTCAAATATTTAACACAACAAATTGAGACAATTATCTATTTTAAGAAATCCAATTTCTATCTAAGTTAAAAACACAACGTGTGAATATAGTAGCCTTAAAAACTATTTATGAAATTTAACTGAACTATATTATAAATTAAATTGAAATTGTCCAATCATGTAGAGACCTTTCAAAATCGCATAAATTAAGATTTATAAAATTATAAAAATCAAACTACCTAATCTCAAACCTAAGATATACCAAAAATCAAACTAAACCTCGAACGTTTTTAAATTCACAAAGAGTAGGTAAATTGAGTTTAATATTTTAAGTATTTTAATTTTAATACACACAGAGAAGAAAAAGATGAATGGTAGAATAAATAAATAAATAAATACTTAAAAAATTAAATTAGGTGGGGCGGGCATGGTTGGAGTCGGGGATGGGGAATATAATCCCCGTCTCCATCCCCATTTAGCCAAAGGGGAGAAAAATCTCCTTGCTCCCTCCCTCTTTAACCGTTTAGTCGAAGATTCTCTGTAGGGACAAATGCACATGCATTCTACTTTTGGTTCATTTTGATTCTTGTTTTTTTCAAAATGTTCATTTCGGTGATTTTATTTTAATTTTGGTTCATATACTTTTAGAATTTCAATTTTGATCGTTGTAATTTCGACTTTGGTTCATTTTAGTTTTAAGACTTTCAAAATGTTTTTTTTTTTTTTTTTTTGGTATCTATGCTTTCCATCTTGGTACGTTAAGGTTATTGTACTTAATTTTGGTTCATTTTGGTCATTGTGTTCATTTTAGTAGTTGTGCTTTTAAAATGTTTATTTTGGTCATTGTACTATCATTTTTTATTTCTTTTGGTCCCTATACTTTCAAAATATTCATGTTTGATTTCTTGTACTTTCAACTCACATTCATTTGGTTTTTTAACTTTTAAAAGGTGACAATTTCACAAACTTGTAGTTGGTAGAATGACTTATTATATCAACTATTTATAACCTACAATCAAGTATAATAAATACTATTTGAAAACCCTCTTTACTACCATATTTACTATTTTTCATTCATTCTCTCTCTCTCTTTTTTTTCTTTAATTTATTACCGTGTTTACTATTTGTTACACATACTAAAATAGTCTGCATCTCAAACATATTGATTATTATACCCCATAAACTATAATAACCAACTTAGCGTCAAACATTCCCTTAAAGTTAAAAAAAAAAAAAAAAAAAAAACAGAGGGAAATGATCCAAAGGGTCATTTTTTAAAAGTATGTATACTAAAATGAAGTAAAATTAAGAGTAAGGAAGAATAAAATATGCATTTTAAAAATAGGAAAAATCAAAATAAACTAAAGTCGGGATTGGATAATCGGATAAGAAAAGACAAAAAGAAAAAGGAGAGAGGAAGAAGTAGAAAAGTGGTCGGTGAGAGGAAAACGCGGGCAGGATAAAACGACGTCGGAAAGTCAAAATGGCCAACTGGTAGGTGAGACTAGTGCATGGAATCCAACCTGCCCGTACAAGTCATCCCCGAGCAGCTATCTCCCTTCCCTTCCCTTCCCCACTTATGAAAAGGACTGCGCCACCTTCCTCCTAAATTTCCACTGGATCTCTCTCTCCATATACAAATATATTTAACATAAATTCTGTGGTTTTCGTTAATGTTGGTATTAATTAATAATGGCCAAGCCTGGGAATGCTGAAACTTCTTCTTCTTCTTTGAAATTAGATCGCAAAACTATCGAGAAAAATAGAAGAATTCTTATGAAATCTCTCTGTTCTAAGCTTTTTAATCTTGTTCCTCCTTCCCATTTCAAAATCTCTAAGGTCCTCTCTCTCTCTCTCTCTCTCTCTCTCTCTCTCTCTTTTTCCTCAAACTCCATCTCACCGTTCGTTAAACAATACATTTTTCAGTGCTTAATTAACATTTAAGCTTAATTCCCTTTCCAATTTAGTTAATGTTGTTTGTTTTCTTGTTTCACAGGAGTTGTTATCGCAACAAAATCAAATCTCTTATGTAATTGCTTACATAAATGAATTGAAAGAAAGAGTGAAGAATTTGGAGAAAAGGAAACAAGCTTTACGATTACGGAACCATTCTCATAATCATGATTATCATCAAGCCAATGATCTTGACAGGGTTGCCAAAAGGATGATAGTTAATAATGATGATCTTACTCTTACATTGCCCGTGGTTGAGTTAAGAGATTTAGACAATGACACTGTTCACATAATGCTAATTAGTAGCCTCAATAGAACCTTCATGCTCCACCAAATTATTGGTGTCGTCGAAGAGGAAGGCGGCGAGGTCGTCAACGCTAGCTTGTCCACAATTGGCAACAAAGTCTTTTACTCTCTCCACATTGAAGTAAGTTAATGGTTTGTCAACACTTGAAAAGTCCTTTTAAACAAACTTAACATGACGTATGTACTTATATAATCTTGTAATTTTGCAGGCAAAAATTTCGAGAGTTGGAATAGAGACTTCGAGAATTCAACAAAGATTGTTGAACTTAGTATCCCGAAATTAAAACTAGATTCGAATCCAAAAAGATCAACCGGCAGTTTAATATACAATCAACAAAGAAAATGATTATTCTAAAAATCTCATTTTCTTTTTCTTTTTTTCAAGGATGAACAAAGAATAAGATGATCATTTAGTTTAAAAGAAAAAAAAATAATAAATAAAAAAAAAAAGAGGTATAAGAAGAATGAGATTTTAAGGTTTTATTTTCCTGGTCCATGCGTGTAAACTTTTTAAGAACAATTAATATTGTCATATTTATACAAAAAAAAATATAAAAAAATATAAAAAAAAAAAAAAAAAATAAATAAAAAAAAAAAGAGGTATAAGAAGAATGAGATTTTAAGGTTTTATTCTCCTGGTCCATGCGTGTAGACTTTTTAAGAACAATTAATATTGTCATATTTATAAAAAAAAAAATATAAAAAAATATAAAAAAAAAAAAAAGGAATAATACGGTCTCGAAATCTTGTCAGCGAATGAGCGAACAACAACTGTCCTCCTGTCTCATATATTATGAAAGCCAATTAAAAGAAAATAATAAAAATGTCCCTCTTTTATGTGCCAGCAAATTATTAGGACATGATTAGAAGTCTTTTTTGTTTAAGTTGTTTTCTCTATTGTTTCATAGTTTAAAGCATTCTTGTATTGGATTGGATATTGAAACTTTATTATATTTAGAGAGGGAATAATAGAGAGAAAAGAATTCAAGACGATTAAGGTTTCATTGAACAGAAATATTGCATAATGAAATACGAACCAAATAGTCTAATTATGCTATCAAAATAATATAATTAATAAGCAAAAAAACGATAATTTACCCCTACAAAATAAACTAAAATCACACCAATTACCCTGTTCAAATAACCTAATCTAATCTAACATATGTTATATCAATATGATATATGTTGACTTAAAATTGAAGCCAAGTATATCAAATGTCTTTTCGAAAGTAATTGTGTGGATAAAAAGTACTACTTGTTATCATTTAAAACGGTTGAAGGTATATATAGAGACAGTTGCAAATATATACAAAAGAATTTGTAGATATAGCGAAATTTAGATTCTGTTTTGAAGTCTAGTAGTGATAGACCATATCAATGGTAGAGGTCTATCAGTGATAGACCATATTGCTAATAGGAGTTTATCAATTATAGAGTCTTTCATTGATAGATTTTCCTATATTTGGAATTTTTTAAAAATGTTGCTATACACTTAATTATTATCTCTAAAAATGTTACCCAACGCAATTACTCACAATTAAATTATTATAAAATTACAATGTTGTAAACCTTCTACGTATGATAAAATTCACGATTAAATCATTTGGTAAAAAATATATGTTAAATTATTTTTTAAAAAAATACCATTGAACTTAATTCTTTGTCTAAAAAAAATATTCATATACTTCCAAAAGTTTCAATATTACCCTTGAACTTTTATAATTGTTTAAAAAATACCCTTGGAGTAGAAATCCTTTAGAATTTGGGTGGAAATTGAGATATGAAATGGTATAGTAGGTGATAGAACAAAATTTTGAATGACCACATCACATTTTAGGTCAAAGTTATGATTTTTGTTCAAAATTCTAAAGAATTTATACTCCAAGGTTGTTCTAAAATGTTTATGAAAGTTGAAGGGTACTATTGAAATTTTGAAAGTTATAAAGGTGGTTTGAAACAAAGGGTAAAGTTCAAGGGCATTTGTTATAATTTAGCCAATATTATATGTTAAATTTATCAACAAAAAATACTTGCATCTTTTGTTAAATCTCATTGATATATATTTCGGCAAAAATATAAATTTATACTCCTAAGCTAAAGGTTTGTAACAATTAAAATCTTAAACTAGTAATTGTATCAATTTAAACTCATAACATTTACATAAATGCATGTGTCAATTTATACTTCCTTTTAGATTTTGTTCGATAAATATTGTGTGAAACTTATAATTTGAGTCAATTAAATTCCTAAGTTTACAAAAGTGAATCAATTTAGACTTTTCATTACACATACCTTTGAAAATCACCGATGTAATAATTCTCAAACATGTGTAGACTTTTTCAAATATTAATTTTACAAAATAGACTATTAGAGCAAATACATGAATGATTCTCAAAGAAAACTTTGGTTGAGAGTTTAAATTAATTTATTTGTGAAAGCTTAGTGGTTTAATTGTTATATTTAATTATAAGTCTTACAAAAGATTTTTCCAAATTAGAAATCTTGTCATAATCGCTAACTTTCGAATACGGGACGGGCGATTGTGCGGCATTGATCTAACCCAGCAAACAAGTCAGTCGTACAAAAACGGTAGGTCGCGGACAATCTCGGTGTATGATGTAACCTCTACTCATGTTTTGAGAGAAAATTGTTTTATAAAATGGGAGAGAGGAAAAGTTTTGAAAACATCATTAAAGAAAGCATTGAGGACTGACAGTTACAAGAAAGGTTGTTTGCAAAGAGTACAACAATGCTTGGTTAGGGAGTCAACTAGTATATTTTAAGCAAAAACTAGTTTGTCAGTCTTGCATATTGAAACTGGCGAAATGTCACTCGAAAGAAAAACAATATGGAAATAAAAACAACTTATTAAGCTACTAATAAGACGTAAATATAAGGTGGTTGAGGATGGTTTGGGCATGCGGCCATATAATAGAGGATGTTAAGTTGATATAGTTTCAAATGTTCAAAATTTAAATTGATATAATTACTAGTCCAAAATTTTAACTAATACAACCCCTAAAATAATAATATTGTAACGATATACATTGATATTTTTGTCATATATTTAGATTTATGAACCTTGGCACTCTTGAACATTTTGTTTGGAAGAAAATAGATATGTTATTGCAATGGGTTGAATTATAATGACGGATAAGTGTATTTTCATGTGTGAAGTAGGATTCCATGTAGCATTATATATCTATATATCCCAAATGTGTTAAGGAACTGACCATATTCTTTTAAAAGGGCCTAAATCCTTTAATAAAGTTGAACTTCAAACAAAAAATCTAAATTGCCCATTAACCAAAAAGCTAAGATCATGGACCATTTTGTATAGATTGCCAAAATCTTATATAGGTTTTTTGAAAATAAAATATAAAATCAATTCTCTTCAAAAAAAAAAATATACTTATTTAGGTCTTTTAGCTCATGGACACCTTTCAAGTTTAGGATGATTATGATTTGAATATTAGGCTAAAGCTTGACGTAAAGGATTTCTATAATGACACGTTTAATTTCACGGTTTTTCTTTTTCAGAGTATAAAATTGAAAAGATTTTATATTATAATTTTTTTTTTATATATATATTTTAAGGATTGAATGAAAACTAAAATAGATTGAATAATATACCTTAATCAATCTTAATTACCAATAATTCCCTTGTCATTTAATCAAATATTTAAAACATTTATTAAAAATTAGCTAATTAGCTAAAAGTTTAAAAGTAAAAGATAAATAAAGGACTTAGTTTTAAAGAAATGGTTATTATTACAATCCGCCTTTAATGTCAATATTTATTCTTCAATAAAGGATTTATTTCTTTTTCAATAATTTACAGTTTTGTGTAAATCAAAATATTTACAAATATAGCAAATTTTTACTGTCTATCGATGATAGATTGCAATAGATTACTATCTGTGTCCGTGACACAGATAGTAGTTTATCGCGATCTATCGCTGCGATAGACTATGTCTTTTGCTATTAGTTGTAGATAGTTTTAGCAGTTTTGTCATTTAAGGTAATTTCCCTAATTTAAAACATTTATTCAATTTTAAAAATTCTAAAATTAGGAACAAGATGATATACACTACTATTTAAAATGTCTCGATTATCGATAATGTTGACGAAAACATGAAAGTCTTTTATTTTATGGAATGTCAATAAATGTGAATGCATTTTGGTTTGAAAAAATTATAAGGACAAAAAGTTGAAAAAATGTTTAAATTAATTTTATCTTTTATATCGATCGATGTCAAATTTATGAAAATATAAAAATATAAAAAAAATGATACGTTAATTAAAAAAATCAATACATAGATGAAACCTCGAACCAAACGGTTGTTTGTTGCAATGAATTAAGAAAAAGGGGAAAAAGAATTAGACATAAAAGCACTTTTCATATTTAATGCATGCGTATCAAAAGCCTTCAAATCATGAAGTTAATTGTTTACATTTTCCATATCATTATCAGCATCCAATTTTGACACATTTGACTTGGTTTTATCCCATTTGTTAAATGCACATCAAAAGTGATTGCTTTCTCTAGTATAATTTAGATTTTATTGCAAATATTCCTTCTAGAATTTCTAGAATTTCTAAGTTTATGTATGTAATAGTTTTTAAGTTTTAAAATCAAGTTTGAACTTTAAAGGATGTTCAAGACACTAATTTAAAATCGGTATAGTGGGTTATTATAGTTAATTTGGTACTAAATATAATAATGATATTTACAACTATTTATAACTCACAATTAAATATAGTAAATACTATTTTCAAACCCTACTTGCTACAGTATTTACTATTTTCCACTCATTCTCTCTCTTTTCTTCTTTGCTATAGTGTTTACTATTTTCTACATGCACAAAAATAGTTTGCATCCCAAACATAAACTACCCAAACTAAAATAATATAGATTCTATTATAACTCACAAACTATTATAACTCACGGACTATAATAACTAACTTAGCGCTCCAAACGTCACTTAAATTTTTACTTTTTACTTATCTAATAAGTTTTTGAATTTTTTTAAAGAATATCTTATAGGTTTGAAAAATTCTAAAGTTTGTGCCTAAAAATTAGGGTTGTTTTCAAATATAGTAAAATGAACTAAAATATTTACAAATATAGCAAAAAATATCACTGCCTATCATTGATATAGACCCTAACAGACTACTATCATCTATCGTTTACTATCGCTGTCTATCACCGATAGACAGTAACATTTTACTATATTTGAAAATATTTTCACGAGTTTTTCCATTTAGAACAATTACTCCAAAAATTATCAAAATTACTTTATATTTTGTGTCTAATAAATTCTTTTATGTATTTGAAAATTGTTAAAACTAACTTGTTAGACACTACATTCAATTTTCTATACTCTTGACGTCTATTACTTTTTTAAAATATCAAATACCATTTTCTATACTCTTGACGTCTATTAATTTTTTAAAATATCAAATACTAAAATGGTAGATTCAAAGGCTTATTTGACCTTTTTACTTTAAACAACCTATATATTTATTTAAAAGATTTTTATTAAAGCCATGAAAGGCCAAGAAAAAAAAAACATCAAACAAAGATATAGGGTCTAAGAATATTTGATGAGAAGTTGATGTGTTTGTAAATTGGAGTGTTCGACAACAATGAATTAATTAATAACTCCAAATCCAATATCTTTTATGTCTAACTCATGAAAAACATTAAGAAGAATCTATTAATCTTAATATTAAAAAGATATATATATGTATATATAAAACTGTTTTTTAATTAAATTTAAGATATGTCAATATATCCATCTATATATTTGGATATATCTGGAAAATCAAACTCTATATTATCAATATTTGCATTCCATTTGATTAGATTACAGAAAGCTCCAAAAAGAAGGTAAGGAATTGAAGACAACCCATCACAAAACTACACGTCGGACATTTGCACCTCTATTGGTCTCTTCGAGTTCGACATGTCGTCACTGTCCCAATTTGTGGTTTTGTAATAAGTTGCATACAAACTTAATTGTATCAACCCAGAAAGAGCACCCAAACTGTTTGGAATCTGAAAAAAAATAATAAAATAAAAAAAACAAAAAATAAGAACAAAATGAAACTCTATATAAATTTACCATTAAACCAACAAGTTTATTATACATGATTTGATGGATTTTTATTTAATCGAAAAGTTTAGGCTAGTTTATTAATTATTTGATTTTCTAGAATACTATATTAAAAAAATATATAAAAACTTAGTTAAGGATTCAAATGTTTAATTAGAAAACTGAAAATTATGGTAACGAAGTTGCAAAAAAAGGGCACAATATTCAAAAACAAAAAAATCAAATGGTTATCAAATGAGGTCTTATGAAGTCGTTGCAAGTTTACCAAGACATTAAGATCGAATTTGAGAATAGCGTAAATTGGCCATACAACACCATTGTAAAAGTTGGCGAGGGAGAAAGTAAATGGCATGTACTTCACACTCTTTGTTTTGATGACTTGACGCTGAAAAAAAACAAATTTATTCCTTTTTAATTAGCTCCTAATTGGAACCATGTCAAGTAACCTAGTTTTTTAGATTAATTAATATTAAGGAATAGGTTGGATGGTGAAATACCATGACGGTCAATGGAGAAGTATACATTCCAATGTTAAAGACAATACATAAAATGTCAATGAAGTAAGATCTCCCTGTGGTGGTGTGGAAAGCATACAACGTGATGAGGACAACAATGGCAAAGAAGATAGTTTCAATGAGAAGAATGATCAACATCTTCTTCTGAAAATTTCACACAATAAATTAACTCTAAACCGCAATAAATTAACTCTAAACCGTATGGAAAAAATGAGTTATTTCTTCGAGTTTGAAAAATCTAGACGAGAAATTCGAAACTTTGTTCTCTCGACTTACTCTCTTGACCTGTGGAGAGTAGATAAAGAAGATGGAAACGTAGATGAGTTCGATGAAAAACTCGATGCCATTGATGGTAACAACAAGGACGCTATCAGGATGAACAAAGGGCATTCCATAGAACACCTACATGGCACAATTGAGGATTGTGGCCAAGTAAGGATCCGACTTGAAATCTTCACGACTTTACGCCTCACTATCTGGGTAAATGTGGGGTTACAAATTTTTTGTTCATTTCAAAATTTAACAATTTTACCAATGACAAAACTAATAAAAATCAATAAACTATTGAGAAACAAAGAACATAGATAAATTAGTATCTTACATTGGTGACATAAATAAACCAAAAGATATGACATGTCCTGGAAAAAAAAAACACAAAACAATCGACTTCTTGTTATAACTACAAATTCA
Source organism: Citrullus colocynthis (assembly GCA_031780015.1). Classification (NCBI taxonomy): domain Eukaryota; kingdom Viridiplantae; phylum Streptophyta; class Magnoliopsida; order Cucurbitales; family Cucurbitaceae; genus Citrullus; species Citrullus colocynthis. Next base: position 1,165,863 of record QLSR01000371.1, read on the forward strand.
AACCTTAATTCATCAATGATTTGATTATAGTTCTTACCAATAATACCAGTGACCGTTGTTGCTGCCTCTGTACTTACCATTGTGTAACCCTTCTTTTAGTAGTGAAGAATGTGTTGAAAAATTTGAATATTAGATAAGGAAAAAGAGAAAGAACCCAAGAAAGGGAAGGAAAAGAGGTAACTTTTTTGTCTTTTTTTCTTGTTTTTTTTTTTTTTTAAAAAAAAACTTTTTGTGAGGGTCTTAAAAAAAAGATTTTAGAAAAAAAAGATACTATGTTTCTTGTGAAAATGATCATTTTTTGAGGATGTTTGTGTAAAGAGAGTGAAGATTGTTAATCAATTACATGCTTAACTTGGATAAATGATGGTTATTTCTTATTTTAGAAATGTATTTTAACATTTCGATATTTAAAAAAGATACTTAAGGGATTAAGATCATCGATCTCTTGTCACTCATTGATACTAATCTTAGATGGTAAATCTTGTAGATTAATTTAATCCATTAAACTAGAGATAGATAGATAATAGTTAGATAACAAATAAACAATCAATTAACAAACCTAACTATGTTTTGGCTAAAACATGACCAGCAAAACAAATTTACTCGATTTTTTTTCTTTTTTTTTTATTTTTTTTTTGAAATGTGAAGTTGGAATCAAATTTGACGCCTTTTAGAATGTCTACTAGCCTAACATAAAAACAATTTTAGCCTAAATTAACTTAACCGAGCAAATGCTATATGTTGCATTTGTTGTGAATATGTACTTTTAGAGGGCCTCAAAACAAATGTCAAATTCGTCTAAACATTATCCTTGACATTTCATAAATATCAAAACAATAAAAGAACGAAACATTATGTGTATAAGTTCTTGATACTTACTATATATTATGTATATCATTTTAACTTTGACATTTATTATTATTCATCTAGTTTTTCTTTTTTTAAGCTTTTTATAATAAATATACACCACCATCTCAGAATCACTGCATTATTGTTTCAACAATTTGATAACTTCAAGTTTCACATGTACGAACCCCAATCTAAACAAATAAAATTGGGAAATTACGATCTATTGCTAAAAAATTACCCTACTAAAGAAAAATACATAATTAGTTGAAGTATTTATGAAAATTACTTACAGAATATTAGGAGAGGAGAGTGAGAATTTTCTTCTCATTTATGCATACTCGTAGTATATCAAATGTATCAAATGTTTTTACAGAGTCAAACCATGTCAACAAAAAATTGATATATCTTTTGTTAAGTTTGACTATATATATTTGTTTACGTCTTTTGGTCCAGCATGGTTGTTTTAGAATATGCTTTAGTGGGAATTTGTCTCAGAAGTTGTCATCTCAGTTGTTGATCTTGCAGATTATTTCTTCCCTTATTTATATTATTCTGCATATTTTGTTCTATGAGATATTTTTCCTTTTTGGTGATCTATTGATTTTGCAAGGGATTTTTTCCCATCTTTCAATGGCGCTATTTAAGCATAAGAAGCTCATGAGCTAGGGTAGCTGCTTCAATTAATTCTGGAGATTGTGATTCAATTACATTGAAGCATTGTTCTTTGTGCTCTTTGAAGTAGATTGTGTTGTGCTAAGAGCAATTTAATCTTCTTTGTTCTTTTCAACTGAATATCAATTACAGGTTGTTCTGTCTTAGGGGGAGCCTAAGTCCATTTGAATCGAGAAGGAATTCTCTTCATTCAGGGGGAGCCTGAGTCGTTATTCGAAGTCTTCACACGAAGGAGAAAGATAATATTAAGTGAGAGGGAGTCTTATTCACTTAGGTGTGTCTAAGTGTTGAACCACTAATATTCAAATATTTAGTGGGAGCCTAAGTCAAAGTGAGAGGGAGTCTCACATCTAAGGGAAGCCTAGGTGCTTAGCTAAGTTAGGCTTGTCACTATGCTTGGAATTGTTCACAGATAAGTATAACGTTGTAATTGCTTAACTATTTCATATTAGTTGATTATCTTTTCAGGCACATTGCCCCCAAACATAGGTGGTTTTATCGTTGAATTGGTTTACCAGTTCTCGTTTGTTTATTCCTGTTTTTTTTAGTTACAAGTTCTTGTTGTCTCTGATTGTGCTAGGACATATCATGAAACATCTGCACTTAGTTTGTTGAACCCCTTCCAAAATTTCAATCAATATCAGAGAGGGTCACCTTTATCTCAGGTGCTTCGATCATGAATGGGATAAAGGAAGGTGGTTCCACTACACGTTCTTCAATTCTCGATGGAACGAATTATTCTTACTTGAAATCCAAGATGTTAGGTTTTCTGAAGTCTATCGACAATAAGTCCTGGAAAGATGTTGTGACTAGACGGTCTCATCCAACCGTGAAAGGAGATGATCACAAAGAGGTTTTGAAACTCAAAGTTCATTGGTCTGAAGTTGAAGATGAAGCCTCACTAGGAAACTCCCGTGCTCTTAATGTCATATTTAATGGAATCGATCGAAATATATTTTGTCTAATCAACACTTGCATTTTTGCAAAAGACGCTTGGGATATCTTGTCAGCTGCTCACGGAGGAACTTCTTCATCTTGATCTAATGGGTCCCATGCAATCAAAAAGCCTAGGAGGCAAAAGGTATGTGTTAGTTTGTGTTTATGGTTTCTATCGATTTACTTGGGTTCATTATTTTGTGCGAGAAATTAGATACCTTTCTGCCTTTCAAGCTCTAGTCCTTCAACTTTAGCGTGAGAAGAATCTGAATGTTGTTTGAACCCGAAGTGGTCATGGATAGAAATTTTAGAATTCCCAATTTGAAGACTTTTGTGCTTCAGCTGGCATACATCATGAATATTGAACATCAATTACACCTCAACGAAATGATGTTGTTGAGAGGAAGAATTGTACTCCTTAGGAGATGGCTAAAGCCATGCTACATGCGAAGCGCTTGCCGTTTCACTTTTGGGCTAAAGCCATGAACACTACCTGTCATATTCACAATCGAGTTGTCTTGCATTTAGGAACACATCTAGCATGAATTATGAAATATGGTGGGGAAGAAAACTCAATGTCAAATATTTTCATATTTTTGGAAGTACGTGTTATATTCTAGTAGACAGAGAAGTGAGAAAAAAATGGGGTTACAAATTTGACGAAGGCATATTTCTTGGTAATTCCAAAAATAATCGTGCATATCGCGTATACAACGAGTGCACTCGCTATTTTATGGAATCTATAAATGTTGTGGCTGATGATGCTGCAAACTTGTCTGTCTTTAGCATTGATGAAGAAGAAAATGGGGTACTCCAACTTCTCGATGAAGTTGTTCCTAACAAGATGGCTGACATGTCCTCCAATCTGAGTCGTGAGAATTCAGTTGCAAATGGTAAATTGATGAAATAGGTCCTAAAGAGGTTGAAATTTGTGAAAGACAATGTTGGGTTCATAGCTTGTTGCACATAAATTGGATTAGATGTTATGATCATTAATAAGCAAGTTTTCCTATAAAAGCCCAAGTATAAGCTTCTATAGGTTTCCTGGTGAGTCCAGGGTCGAACGCAGGGATTTGTAATAAACTAGGCGTTGAGAATAAATACATGACTATGCGGTGACTATACAGGTATTATGTTCAAGAATTGTATGTACCTAAAACTATACATAAAGAATGAATAAACTTTCCTACAATTAACAATGGGGTGGATGTGGAGAAGGTTAGTCAAATGTTATGTAGGGTCAAATAGCATACATTGAGGATGACGATGGAACCATGCGATAATAGTAGAGTTAACATAGGAGCTAGTTGTTACTTAAGCATATCTAAGTATATTTACATACCTACAAACTTTAGGTTTGTGAATCCATCTCTCGATGTTTCGACACCACATTAATCTTATCTCTAAGATGCATGGTAAGTTTGCATTGGCAAAAGATGAACTACATCTCTGAACCTCATCTAGTCTTGATAAATGTTAAAGATTAACCATCTACTCTCTCAAGCTAGACAGTCGTGCTTGTTAAATTTGTTTGTCAGACAAAGCTATGCAAGCTAATAATATGCATTAATCAAGATGTAACATACTTAGTATTGCTTAAGAAAAGCTAGCTTCTAACATCTAACTCATTTAACATTCAAACAACATGCTGTAAAGTATTTAATATGAAAATAAATTGAAGATAATCGTCAATCAAACTTATATTAAGAAAATAAACCATTCTCACGAATGTCATTAACAAAACATAAGTAAGAATGAGGGAAATGGAAATAGAACAGAAATGGAAGACGTCAAGCCGCCACTGGCAATGTCTTGCTTCATGGAGGCTTGAGATGGTTGCTATCTGATACATAAATGGGATAGGGTGAAGGTTCTCACTCACTAGGAGATGACTCTGAAAATTCTCAGAATCCTTCTCACAGAAGAGCTTGAAATGGAGGTTGATTATGGTGAGGGAGAATTTGTACAGAGCTATCGCCTCTTGAACTCATGATGACCTGACACCCTTGCATTAAATTTCATGCCCTGCTGTACAGACTTTTCACATCGTCGGCCCATTGGTTCTGCCATGATTTGATAACGTGTGATCCTTTTGCATATTGACATGACAGCTTTTGCCCAGGCATCTTATTCACCTAGGTGTGTCTAAGTGTTGAACCACTTATATTCAAATACTTAGGGGGAGCCTAAGTCAAAGTGAGAGGGAGTCTCACATCTAGGGGGAGCCTAGGTATTTAGCTACGTTAGGCTTGACAGTTGTCACTGTACTTGGAATTGTTCACAGATAAGTACAGTGTTGTAATTGCTTAACTCTTTCATATTAGTGGATTATTTTCTTAGGCACACGACTTCCCAGATGTAGGTGATTTATCTTCGAACTGGGTTACCAATTCTCATGTGTTTATTCTCGTTTATTAGTTACGAGTTCTTGTTGTCTCTAATTGTGCTAGGACGTATTGTGAAACATATGCACTTAGTTCGTTGAACTCCTTCCAAATTTCATTTTTTTTTTTTAAGAAAAAAAGTATGTTTTTATTCCTTCACCACTTATTGTTTTTTATTTTTATTATTTTGTTTTTATTTACTTATTTATTTTTTGGAAAGAAAATAGATATGTTTTATGTTTCCTCATAAGATATCTTTCATTTATACCTTTGGTATGTATGTGTATTTACGGTCACAAGATATCAACCAATTACAAGTTTCAGATATGTAATTAAATTTTTATATTTTGATGGTAATAAAATATCTAACACCATTAATTAATTGGTTTTTTTTATTAATTCAACTATATCTAGAGTAGTAGACTCGAATCTTATGTAGAGTAGAAGATTCGAATCTCAACCAAGATAGAAAGTTCATACTTTATGTCAGTTGTGTTATATTCACGTTGAGACCATTAGTTAAATGTTAGTATGATATTAATAAGACTAATGAGTGATAAATTACCCCAACAAATAGAAACAAAATGGAAGCAAGTCCCCATGTGTGTAATATGGTTGTTCACTGTGTAGCCTAGTGTGCTGTTGGGTTTGCTAATTTTGTTTGTTTTTCGGGATTCTTCCTATTCGGAAGATGTAGGGTGCAGTTGGATTTCCAACTTTCCGAGTTGAATATTGGATGTCATTCTTTGGTAACTTATTGGTTGTTTTGCCCCTTAAGTTATTGAAAATGGAAGTCAAAAAATGTGTGACATCCTAATAGAATAAATTTAAAATACTAGTCCTACAACCCGCTCCTTATTTTATAAAGTACTTACCTAATTTGTTTGTGTGTTTTCACTGTACTAAATCATCGTTTGTTGGTTCAATAAATTGACATAATAAAAGATATTTTAAAAATTAAATATCATGTATTTATATGATACAAGTTTATCTGGTTGGTGTGGGATTATGAATGTAACTCATAAATTAAAATAAATAATCGAGGGAAATTGAAGTTGAATTGAATATCCAATGAAGAATATTTTAAGAATAATTTTGATGTGAGGGAAAATTACACAACAATGAAAAGAATTGATGCACAATTAATTAGATTACACGAGGCTTCGACAAGGAGGTAAGAAATGGGCAAAACGACATGTCGACTTCGTGACAATCCACTTTCCAAAACTACACGTTGGTCATTTGCACCTCCGTTGGCTTCTTCGAGTTCGACATGTCGTCATCGTCCCAATTTGTGGTTTTGTAGTAAGTTGCATACAAAATCAACTGTATCAACCCTGAAAGAGCTTCCAAACTGTTTGGAATCTAAAAACAAAAAAAAAAAAAAAAAAAAAAAAAAAA
>QLSR01000371.1:1172524-1257955 GCA_031780015.1 Citrullus colocynthis
AAAAAAAAAAAAAAAAAAAAAAAAAAAAAAAAAACCCTCAATGTTGATATACGAGATTTGATAATTTTTTATGATTGAATCTAGAAGTTTAAACTCGGTTTTATGATCAATCATTTGATTTTCTAAAACTTAAGTTAACAAATTGATTGATTCGGATAGTTGGAGGCTTACCAACACATTAGGATCGAATTTGAGAATAGCATAAATGGCCCATATGATACCATTGCAAAAGTTGGCGAGGGAGAGAGTAAATGGCATGTATTTCACGCTCTTTGTTTTGATGACTTGTCGCTGAAAACAAAAACCTCAAATTTGTTCTTTTTTTTTCTTTTAACTCTATTCTTAATTATAGATAATGTATAATAATTTAGAGGTTAATTTTAATATAATGGAAGAGGATGAAAGGATACATACCATGCGGTCAGTGGAGAAGTATACATTCCAATGTTGAAGACAATACATAAAATGCCAACGAAATAAGATCTACTTGTGGTGGTGTTGAAAACCAAAAGTGTAATGAGGATGGCAACCGCGAAGAAGATAGTTTCGACAAGAAGCATGATCAACATCTTGTTTTGAAGAAAAAAAAAAAATCACACAAGAACTTAAACCCTTAACCCTATGAGAAAAACAAGCTACTTCTTCGAGCTTGAAAATTGTAGAAGAGAAATTAGAAACTGTGTTCTCTGTCAACTTACTCTCTTGACCCATGGAGAATAGATAAAGAAGATGGAAACATAGATGAGCTCGACGAAAAACCCAATGCCATTGATGGTAACGACGAGGACATTGTCAGGATGAACAAAGGACATTTCATAGAACACCCACATGGCACAGTTGAGGATTGTGGCCAGGTATGGATCTGGCTTGAAATTTCTATCTGAGTAAATGTGGGGCTGCGAAATTTTTTATTCATCTCAAAATTCAAAAGAATGGTGATATAAATAAACCAAAAGATATGAGATTTCCCGAAGGGAAAAAATAATAATAATAATCAATTTATTTTTACAGTTACAAATTCAAACCCGTAATTCATATACAATGATGATAGATATTATGATTATTTGATTAGAGTTCTCACCTATAATTCCAATGAGTGAAAAATGATCAGCCATGTGGATGTATATATGTGTGAAGAGTGAAGAATGCTTTGTTACTCATTAACATGGATACAAGGTCCTTCTACCTTATTTTGGGCTTTTGGATTCTAATTTTAGAACTTTTCTCATGCACTTTAATAATTTCATATCTAAAACCGGTTTAGATATTAGGATATTTTAGTAATTCATTATTATACTAATCTTAGAATGTAAAATTGTGGATTAATTTGATTGATTAAACTTACTGATAATTAGCTAATAGTTAGACTACACATAAGCATACAGTTAATAAACCAGGTTGACTCTGTAAAACTTGACTTAAAATGTCATGTTGTATTGAGATTTACACTTTCTTAGAATCTCGAGTAAACAACTATCAAGAATAAGTCATTGTGTCATGTATATATGTGTATATATATATAAGTTCTATAAACTATTCAACATTTGGAAAGACGTTTTGAAGATTTTTCTTATATACTAGTAAATGACTACATGTGTTGCATGTGTACAATGCAATTTTTTTAAGGGTAAGTATGTATAAAAATAAATAAATCAATAACAAGAAAAAAAAAAAGGTAGGTGAAGATCCTCACCTTATTACTTATTTATAATTTTCTTTTTATTTTATAATTTAAATAAATTAATATATTCATTTATTAATAAACAACTTCATACATACAATTAATTATATTTATATTTCATTTACATATAATGTAAACTCTACTTAAGTTATATAATTTATGTTCAATTTATTTGAATTGAAATCTAAAGTGAAAATTTGAATTTATTTTATTGCTCCGATAATCATCAACCAATATTTGAAAAAATATATCAGAAATGACATCATTTCTCTCAAAAACAACATTTAGTATAAGGTATTAATATAATTCGCTAAAATACATACTATAGACCATATAATTATCTTCTTTCAAGTATTTCAAGTTAACATTTCATAAGATGACTATAGGTGACTCGACCTTAATCCTAAGTGAGTTATGAACTCCTGTCTATAAAGACAATCCTTTGATTTGTATGGATGAGAGTGGTCAGATCGTCAATTCAATATGTCTAACAGTTTAGGGATTTGTCTTAATAGGGAGCTAGGAACATATCTTTCCAAGATGAAATTCACTCATTCCCATGTTTAGGGTAAGGGCTGATTATGGGTCTTGAACAATGAGGCCTTACCCTCTCACTGGCCCGAGAGGGGTTAGTTTATAAATAGTTTGTTCATTAGAGGGATAAGTGGTACTTAAGGAGTTTAATGTAAATATAGGGGTAAACGGTAATTTGACCCAGATGTAGTTATGAGTAATTTGTGGAGGGTTGACTTATTATTGATTAGTTACTTCTGTGGACACAAAAATATATCTATAGAGCGAAGAGTGCAGTTGTAGGTCTTTACTGGAGTGACCTACAGTTAATGAATATTGTTTAATCTAATTAAAGAGTTTAATTGATTAATCTCATATCATTGGAACTTCTAATCTATATGTTCAAAAGGTTCCCTTGCTGCTCATTAAAGCTTTGTATAAGAATCAAATATTTTAGTCTAATTAGAAATGTTCAAATTAATAAGAGAGTTAATTATATATGATACAATTAGTATAATGAATATAGATACAATATAATATAAAGTTTATTTTGAATGAGATTAAAAAATTTATACTTTATGTTATAAGCAAGATGAATATTTAAATAAGATTTAAATATTAATTATATAGGTTAAAATTAATATGAATAAGATTCATATTAAAACTATAGGTTATGAGAGAGAAGGTTGTTTGAATATGATTCAAATTAAATTAAATATGTAATATTTAATTTATTGAGATATATATTAAATATGATTTAATAAATTATATAATTAAATTAATATTATTATATTAAAATAACTCCCACCACACGTAGTGGAGAGTTATTTTTCCCTTCTTACTGTGACATCCCAAATTTTCAAGAAATTTATTTTTTAGAAAGAAATTAATTATCTTGAATCATTTGGTTAGTTGTTTGAATTTTGAAGCTTTAATTGGATTATGTTGAGAAAATAATTCAATTTAAAGTAATCGTGATAAAAGATTTGGATTTGATTCAATTAGTAGAAAATTGAATTTATGTGACAACCCCAAATCGTTAAGGTAAATTCTCCTATTAAGTTAATTTAAGTCATTATGCATAAAAAGGAAATTATTTTTATTTATATGCATTTATGTATTTATTTAAGTTAAGGAGGAAAGTTTTAAAATTAGCATTTAGGGTGGTTGGAGAGTCTTAGGTTGATTTAAGGAAATTGTTGGGAATTGGCAAAAGATAATTTTATTTTGGGGCAAATAAAATAAAATGAATGGATTTGGTGGGATTGGAGTTTGAATATAGAAGATTTTATCTTATTTGGTTGAAGAAAACAAAAAGAGAAAAGTTGAATTAATGATTTAAGGAGGGGGAGGAATTAGGGTTTAGTTTAAACCCACCCTCCTCGGTTTCGTGCAGTCAAAAAAAAAGGGCCATCCCTCTCTCTCTCTCCCTCTCCGCCGTCTCTCTCTCCTCCTTTCCTCCCCGTTTTCGCCGCCGTTGCCCCTTTCCGTTCTCCCTCTGCCCCCGCCATCTCTCTCTCTCCACTGCCAATCGTTTCCCAGGGAGTCCACGTTCTGAGTATTGGTCTCACGCCCAGCGTAACACTGTCAGCCTCTGACTCTCGCTGCCTCTCGCTCTCCTGCGCTCACACTCTCCCGCTCACACTCGGCAACCCACTCTCCCTCGCCCAGGATCGTCGCTGACTCTCGCTGCCTCTCGCTCTCCCACGCTCTCGGCTCTCGCTCTCTAGCTCGAAATTTAGCTCTCGACAGCGATTACTTGCTCGCCTGACCAGATCGATATCCCCTAAGTGAGAATCTCAAACCTGAGTGGGTTAGTTGCATATTTTGGTAAATATTTGGGGAATATGAATTAATTGGTACATCTTAATAGGTGGTCGGCGATTGCTTTAGTCCGTAGGGTCGGAGGAAGCTACGAGTTTGGTCACGTTCGGGTAAGGACTCTCTCGAACAAATTTTTGAGGTTGCCTATGATAGAGTAGACTTGTGGACTAACTTAAGTTAGGGGAATTTTATTCCCAGTTTGTTCAGGAGTTTCTACCAGAGTTGCAGTGTGGTTAATTTTATGGATCAACCCTCAGGTAAGTGATCTTACTACCTGAACCGCCTTCGGGCCTTATGTTTAGTTGCCATGATGTAGTAGATTTTCAAAGCCACGTATGATTTAAGATGCTTGTATGAAATTTCCATGTCTTTATGTTGTATGTGCCTAATAGTGTATAAGCTTATACTATGAGATGTTCATGAACAGTACTCTTAATGTATGAATTCATGGAATGGAAGGAGTGTGAATTTGATTGAACATGTATGATGGGTTGTGGTAACTCCCCTACGTCGGTTAGATGTCCAAAGGAGGTTGTGTTCCTTCGGGATCACTAGAGGATGTGTTCCTTTGGGTTCACTAGAGGTTGTGTTCCTTCGGGATCACTAGAGGATGTGTTCCTTCGAGTTCACTAGAGGTTGTGTTCCTTCAGGTTCACCAGAGGTTGTGCTCCTTCGAGTGTACTAGAGGTTTGTGTTCCTTCGGGATCACCAGAGGTTGTGCTCTTTCGAGTGCACTAGAGGTTTGTGTTCCTTCGAGATCACCAGAGGTAAGAGTTTCCTTCGGGGCTCTAGAGGTTTGTGGGCATCCATATCCAACGGTGGGCAGGTATAACCATTCCCCTATAGAAGTATGATAGATATGCATGTCTCATGTTTAATGCACCTAAAGGACAAGGACCTAGGTGCCTAGCCCGACTCCAGTAGTGGGGTCACTTACTGAGTAATATAATTACTGAACCTTTCATTTTATATGTTTTTCAGGTAAGGGAAGGAATGCGCCGGCGAATGACAAGAAGAATCCTTGATGGCATCACGGGACCCGTAGTAGCTTCCGCTTAGTCTTGCATGTTTTACTGAATTTTGTCCAACTGTCCAATTTTGTTTTGAGACTCGTCTTTTTATTTGATATGTGGATTTTCATTCATGAATTTTTTTTTTTTATCAGGGGTACCCCGAACCAAAATTTCCTTTTTATTTATTAAAGTGTTACTTTCTTGAATCAATATAAGTAGTAATTTCCATGAAAAGTTTTGATCCCTTCAACATAATGTCGTTCTTTGAAGTTTTGCATGTATTGAGTAATGATCCGATTAGTTTATAAAAGTTGGGTTGTTTCAATTTATTTGGGGGAGATTTAAAATTTGGATTTAAAATGAAGATTTGGAATTGGGTGAGATTTAAGAACTTGGTTAATTTAAGAAAATATGAGGATAAGTTGGAATTGAATTTAAATTGGAGAATTCATTTGTTAGGAGATATTTTGGTTAAATAAATTATTAGGTGGTGGCTGGAAAAGATTTGATTTGATGGGTTGAAGAATATTATATTAATAAGTTTGTGTTTTGTCTTGGGAAAAGGAAAAGTAAAAGGAAAAGGAAAATTTAAATATATATATATATATATATATATATATATATATTTAAGGTTTTGGAAAAGGAAAAGGGAGGGGAAAGAGAATTTAAAGAAGTATAAATATATCTTACATGATTAATGATCCATTTATATAGAAAGGTGTTTGACAAATCGTCTCCTTTGCAAAGAAGTGTTTTTAAGAAAAAGAAAGATGTTATAACTAACTATGATAGGAGGGTATAATGGGAATATGCTTAGAAATCAAAGGCAAAATAGGAAGGTGAAAATTCTCGTACTTTCCCTCTTTTAATATAATATAGAAGTATAGATATATATAATCCTCTTTTAACATTGCCACCTGTATACTTTCAACGGCAATTATATTACTCCAAAAATTCTCATAAACGTTCCAAAATTATCCTTGAGTAGAAATTCTTTATAGAGATAGAAATTGAGATATGAAACTGGTATGGCAATGATTTTTAGATTTTACTGCACAGTTTTAAGTCTCGATTGTTTTTATCAAAATTCTAAAGAATTTTTATTCCAATAGTAATTTTGAAATGTTTAACAAAAGTTGAGGGGTTAATATTACAATTTTGAAAGTATAGGATACTTTTGGAACAAATGGCAAAGTTCAAGGATATTTGTTATAACTAAGCCATGGTGATATGAACCATCAAAGATATCAAATTACTATTTATATACTATCTTTAATAATTTTTATGTTATTTTATTAGTTCTCAATTTTATCCTTTTTATGACATATCAAGTAAGGGCATTTTTGTCATTCAAATATAATTAATGTTGTGACATTAGAGTTTCAATGAGAGGCTATCTAAAGTCCTGTCATTAGATTGTTTGGACAAATTACAATGAATCCAACTTTAGTCTTTGTACTTCTTTCAAGTTTAGCAAAGACAGTTTCTTAAATTTACAATTCATGCACTGAGTTGGATGCCAAGAACATTTTAAAGAACTTGTGTTCTTCATCTTAAGACCTTTGGTTTTAAGGTAATCTATGTCTAATCGAATCTTTAGGGTTAAATGAAGTTTTTGAAGTGTTTGAGAATTTTCATATCACAGAATAAATTAAAAGTAAGGAATAATAAATGTTGAGTGAGGAAAATTGAATATCCAATAATGAATATTGTAAGAATAGTTTTGGTGGGAGAAAAGAAATAGAAGTACACGGCAACAAAAAGAATGGAGCAATGAATTAGATTACACCAAGTTATTTAGCTGAGCCTTCAAGGAGGAAAGAAATTGCTAAACGACATGTCGACTTCAATCCACCTCCCAAAACTACACATCCGTCATTTGCACCTCTGGCCTCTTCGAGTGCGAGGTGTCGTCGCTGTCCCAATTTGTCGTTCTATAATAAGTTGCATATAGAATCAATTGTATCAATCCAGAAAGAGCTCCCAAACTGTTTGGAATCTGAAGAAAAAAGAAAAACAAATAAATAAAATTTAAAAATTTAAAACTAAACGGATATCAAACGGAATAGGTAATTATAGAATTAAAGGATTTTACCAAGACATTAGGATCGAATTTCAGAATAGCGTAAACGGCCCATATGATACCATTGCAAAAGTTAGCGAGGGAGAGAGTAAATGGCATATACTTCACACTCCTTGTTTTGATGACTAGTCGCTGAAAAGAAACACACATAACCAAATACAACAAAATTTAATATTCAAAATGTAAAAGGGAAAAATAAAAAAATCAGATTTTCTTTTTTGAATTAGCTCTTAATACCATGACAGTCAATGGAGAAGTATACATTCCAATGTTGAAGACGATACATAAAATGCCAACAAAGTAGGATCTACTTGTGGTGTTGTGGAACACCAAAAGCGTAATGAGGACGACGGTAGCAAAGAAAATAGTTTCGATGAGAAGAAAGATCAACATCTTCTTCTGAAAAATTTCACAAAAGAAATGAAACTATGATTAAACCATTTGAAAAAAAAAAAAAAAATTAGAAGAGAAATGAGAAACTTTGTTGTCTTTCAACTTACTCTCTTGACCCATGGAGAATAGATAAAGAAGATGGAAATATAGGTGAGTTCGATGAAAAAACCAATGCCATTGATAGTTACGACGAGGACACTGTCGGGATGAACAAAGGGCATTCCATAGAACACCCACATGGCACAATTGAGAATTGTGGCTAAGTAAGGATCTGGCTTGAAATCTTCCACTGCCTTACGCCTCACTATCTGAGCAAATGTGGGGCTGCAAAAAAAAAATTTGTTCATCTCAAAATTCAACAATCTTACCCATAATAAAATCAACAAAAGTAATAAACTTTTGAGTAACAAATTAAACTTTTGAGTAACAAATTAAAGAATATGGAGAACTTAGAAGCTTACATTGGTGACATAAATAAACCAAAAGATATGACATTTCCTAAAAAAACAAAAAAAGAAACAATCAATTTAATATATTGTTACAATTATAAATTCAAACCCTAATTCATATTGATAGGATAATTTCATTAGATTTCTCACCTATAATGCCAATCACTGTCCTTGCTACCTCTGTATTTCCCATTGTGACAAAAACAAACAAAGGTTTTTTTTTTTTTTTTTACTTGTCTTTTTTTTTAACCCTTTCTAAGAGTGAAGAAGAGTTTGAAAAACTTGAATAATAGAATTCAGAACAGAAAGAAAGGAAGGATCACGAGAAAAGGAAGGAAAAGATGTAACTTTTTTTTTTTATTTTGGGTTTCTTTTCTGGTTTTTTTCTCTTTTTTTGTTGGGTTTTTTTTAAAAAAAAACCCAAAAAAAAAAAGAGAAAAAAACCAGAAAAGAAACCCAAAATAAAAAAAAAAAGTTACATCTTTTCCTTCCTTTTCTCGTGATCCTTCCTTTCTTTCTGTTCTGAATTCTATTATTCAAGTTGTTCAAACCCTTCTTCACTCTTAGAAAGGGTTAAAAAAAAAGACAAGTAAAAAAAAAAAAAAAAGTTTTTTTTTTTTTTTTAAAAAAACCCCAAAAAAAAAAAAAGAAAAAGTTTAAATTTTTTTTTTTTTTTTCTCCCCTCATTTTTTTATTTTATTTTTTTTTTTTTTTAAAAAAAAAAAAAAAAGAGATTAAAAAAATGTTGGTTGAAAATGACAATGTTTTGTGGGTGTTTATACACAAAGTGTGTAAAGAGAGAGTGACGAAGGAGGCTAAATTTGGATGGTTTTATTTCAATGGTTAGGAGCTTTTTTAAAGGCTAAACGTAAATAGCTGAGCAAGTGATAACAATGTAATTGACTGAAGACAAAGTCAAATCTTTTTATTACATGTATTAAAGTGTTTTTTCCCCCTTGTTTTGAGGGTTTTTAGTCTAATTTTAGGAATTTTTTAGAAGAATTTTAGCATGTGGATGTCTAAAACAAGGTTTAAAGGGTTTGAATCTACTTACCAATTAATATTAATTTAAGATGGCCAGATTGTGGATATGTTAAAGGTTTAGTTTGAGTTAACTTAAATATATATACTTCAACGGGTATGAAATTTATACTAGTATCGACTTCGAGACCCAAGTTATGATTCACTTCATTTATTGTAAAAATAGTAAAGTAATGCCCTGAGTTTAGAAGGGAGACGTGAATGAACTGATATCACATCTGAAACATGTGAGTGAGGGCAAAACATGCTAAAAGAACCTCGTTGGTTTGTGGAAATAGTCGTCACTCTTAAAAGCATTCAAGGCGAGTAAAGATAAGGAGTTACAAATAATCATAATTGAATGCTTAGTTTGAGTTTTTTTTAAAAGCTTTTAAAATAATAATTGTTGTTGATTGGAGTTTCAAAAAAATAAGTTGTAAAATAAAGTAAATTAGTACTTGGTAAATTTTAACCCGAAAGAGCAGGTCATAATGTTTGGTAAATAAATTGTTGTGATTTAACTATCTAAAATATATACCTACTATAAATAAAATTTAAAATTTTTTAAAAAAATTACTAACCTCGAGATTGATAGTACAAATTTTATGTATTTTATATCAATAAAATTATATTCATATTGAGAGAGAGAAGCTAGTAGTTAACCGAACTTTAACTATACCCAACTTATTAACTAATTGGCCCTATAATATAAAAAAGGTTCATGTATTTGTATATTTTTACGGTATGTTTGGAATACCTTTCCAAATGATCAAATTAAAAAATAAGTCATTTTGAAAAGAAAAAAAATCATGTGTTTCGCAACCACCTAAAATAAATTTTGAAAAAATTAGTTTATAAAATAATGTGGTTTATGATAAATACTTAAAACCAACTTTTAGAAAAATAAATTTTGAGTAATTTTTCCCTAATTTGTATGAGAAACTCAAAGCCACAACCACAGCTAACCATTGTCGGCCACTGTCTCCAACAACCTCCAATCAGCCACGATCTCTGCCAGCCAACCTCCTGCATTGATCTTCGATGACTGACGTCAGCCACCTCCGATCACCACTTCCCACATGTCGGCCAACCTCCGAACATCACTTCCCACGACTTCCACCCGCTAACCTCCGATCACCATCTCCGACAACCATTGGAGACCACCTCCGACCACCGGCCATCACTTCTATTGGCAAATTCTTTTATAGTAATTTGCAATTAATAAAAACACTTTTAGTATATAACAAATCAAACAAACTTTTACATAAAAAACTTTCGAAAAGAGTTACCAATGACATGTGTGTTTTTATTCTAAGGAGTTTTTATCAAAAGTGTTTAAATGAAAAAAAACATTCTTTTTCCTTAAGTAACTCTAAACGGCCCTTAATCACTTTTAACATCAATAATTTTATTTGATAGAGAGTAAAACTAGCTAGAAGAAAGGATGAGTAAATATGAAAAGGCTTATACAATCAAACCATGAAAAGTAACCCTTATAATGATGCTCATAGAATACACGTCGAACTTATTTTTAAGAAAACACAAAATAAAAAACGAAGAGATCGATATCAGTTCATCGGTACCAAGTTTTAAATTTAAACTACTAACCTAAATATAAAAGTTACATTTTTTTTTTCAGAAACTCTTACTTAACCATATATTTGTAATGAGGGTTTATACACATAAATAATGGATTAATCCAATACTATTTAAGAAAATAAAATTTCATGGCAGGGAGTTTCATAAAGAAAAAAAAAAATGATTTTTGATTAAGAAGAAAATGAATATCCTAATTGATTATCATTTGTAAGAGTTGGAATTAAAATTCAATAATTTAGGCCACTTAATGACCTTTAGAGACAATAAAAAAATTTGATGTACAATACTTACATGATTGGATTCTCTCAATCATAAGACTTTGTTATACACATGAACATGATTAGATTCTCCTAATCATTTTTAATTTAATTTTTTTTAATAGAAAAATGGGTTTTCCAATCATTTCATGTCATGTGGAGCTACTGAATAATTGTTTTTGTATTAAAACAATGGCCTATGAAGCCCTTCAATTTGGTATCCAATTCTTTTTTTTTTTTTTTTTTTTTTTTTTTCCTCCTTAACACATTTGGGAATTGAAAAGGACAATTCCAATCAGTGATCAACCTTGCCTTTCAATCTGTTTAGACAATTTACCATTTGATTTGATATTGTTTATTTTCAATAATTATAAGTTATTTAGTTTGGAGTTAATCAACTTTCAATTTTGTTTTTAGTACATTTTTTTAAACTAACCGTTGTATTAGACGTGGATATAAACTTTAAATTTTTTATCCAATGAATTTATGAACGTTTTAAATAGTCATATAAATTAAATGACTTATTAGACACAAACTTAAAATTTTAGGAATTTATTTAATCCTTTTTAAAGTCAAAAACCTATTTAATATAAACATGAAAAATATAATACTTAACCTATTGTCTAATTTGAATTTTACCAAAAGACTTAGATATCAATGAGATGGTGTTCTTACTCAATCCATATAGAATATTCTCAATTTCTAAACTGGTTGCAACAAGAAACAGTTGGTTTTTATACTCAATTGAAAAACCCTTTTTATATACCTACAAAAGCCACACACAAAAATAAACAAAAAAGAAAAGAAAAAGAAACTTTAATTGAAGCATAAGATTCTAAATGAAGTACTTAAACCCTATTTGATTACAAAATTTATATTTAAATTCTAAAAATAAAAATAAATTTTAGGAAAAAAAAAAACTATTTTTTTAGTTTTCAAATTTTGATGAATAACAATGGTAAAAAGTAAATTACAAAACAAAGAAATGGTAATAACTATAAGCTTAATTTTCATAAACTAAGATTTTATTTGGTTTTTTGTCTTAAAAAATTAAATGTATTTCGTCTTTGTTTCTTACAATGATTTACCTCTTCTTAAAGTAAAAGTGTTGAAATTTTAACCAAATTCCAAAAACAAGTTTTAAAAAACTACTTCTTTTAGCTTTTAAATTTTCGCTTGGTTTAAATAAGTATTTATAAACCTAGATATTATCAAATGAAACTTAAATGATTATGAAACGAACACTACAGAGAAACACTTTTGTTCCCAAATGCTGTCTGTCATTTTTGGATTTCATGGAGGATGGATATATCTGTAATTTCCCTTTAGTGAGAACTATCCCCTCTAATGATCCAAACAAAAGAGCTTCCAAAAGGATGTTTGATAACATTTGGGAAATTTGTGAAATGACTCCAAAAAAGACAAAAGCCAGAAGGACACTCATCACCAAATTCTTCTTCTTCTTCTTCTTCTTCTTCTCTCTGTCCTTAAAACTCAATCCCACCAAATTCTTCCTTTTGAAGAGATCCAAGATGAGTGAGTTTTAAACAACAAAACAAAAACAAAACAAACCCACAAAGAAAAAAAGGATTTGCGGGGATTATGGTTATGGAGATTGTTGTATCAGCTGTTCTTTTGGTGGTGGGGATAGCTG
This sequence comes from Citrullus colocynthis, assembly GCA_031780015.1. NCBI lineage: Eukaryota > Viridiplantae > Streptophyta > Magnoliopsida > Cucurbitales > Cucurbitaceae > Citrullus > Citrullus colocynthis. The sequence goes on from QLSR01000371.1 coordinate 1,185,011, forward strand.
TTTTGGTAGTGATTCATGTGTGTATTGTTGGGAGAGCTTTGAGAGGAGAAGGAGAAGGAATTTGGAGAAGCAATAGTAATGGTAATAGTAATTATGGGATGAAGAGATTTTCAAAGGAGGATTTGGAGAAACTTCCTTGTTATGAGTACAAAACGAGAGATTTGGAAATGGAATGTGTAGTTTGTTTGGAGAATTTCAAAAATGGGGAAAGATGCAGATTGTTGCCTAATTGTAATCATAGTTTTCACGTCCAATGTATAGATTCTTGGCTTTTGAACAGACCCATTTGCCCAATTTGTAGAACTTTTGCTGCTGCTCTTCCTAAAATTTCACTGATTCAATTGAATTGATTGACAGTCTGATTAAGGGTATGTGGTTTGTCGCCGCCGGTGGTGGCCGGAGGAATTTGAAGTTCATAAGAAGCGCCGCCGTCTGTTATATAATTGGTGAAAAAGTTGAAGAATTTGACAAAGAGGAAGGCCTAAGAAGAGGGAAAATTGGTGTTAACGGAGTGTTTTTTTTTTTTTTTAATAAAAAATTTTTTTTTTTTTTTTTTGGTTTTTTTTTTTTTTTTAATCAGGATTGTGGTCATATTTTTCTTGTCTGTAACTTTTTCTTTTTTGTTTTGTTTTTGTTTTTTTTTTTTTTTTAATCAGGATTGTGGTCATATTTTTCTTGTCTGTAACTTTTTCTTTTTTGTTTTGTTTTTGTTTTTTTTTTTTTTTTAATCAGGATTGTGGTCATATTTTTCTTGTCTGTAACTTTTTCTTTTTTGTTTTGTTTTTGTTTTTTTTTTTTTTTTAATCAGGATTGTGGTCATATTTTTCTTGTCTGTAACTTTTTCTTTTTTGTTTTGTTTTTGTTTTTTTTTTTTTTTTAATCAGGATTGTGGTCATATTTTTCTTGTCTGTAACTTTTTCTTTTTTGTTTTGTTTTTGTTTTTTTTTTTTTTTTAATCAGGATTGTGGTCATATTTTTCTTGTCTGTAACTTTTTCTTTTTTGTTTTGTTTTTGTTTTTTTTTTTTTTTTAATCAGGATTGTGGTCATATTTTTCTTGTCTGTAACTTTTTCTTTTTTGTTTTGTTTTTGTTTTTTTTTTTTTTTTAATAAAAAATTTTTTTTTTTTTTTTTTGTTATTATGTTTGGTTTATGTCTTTTTTTTATTATTATTATTATTCAGTTTTGTAATTAATAAGATTTGTGGTCTATTTTTCATCAGCTTTTTGTGATTTTTTGAGGATTTATGGCACTGGATTCTTGGAAACGATCTTCACGAGACTGCATCTGCGGCTATTATTTCAACGATCAATTTGATAGAAACTAATGATATCTACACTTATAATCTCTACCTTTTAAAAAGTTTTTCATCACTAAACCTTCCTTTTCGTATTTTTTTAATTTTCACGATACTTTTACTTCCTTTCTCAATGAGTTCTCACTGCTGGAAACAGAGTGAAAGCAAGAGCAAACACTCAAAAGTTATATATATATATATATATATATAACAAAAAGGTTAAAAATAAGTAATCTTGAGAAACCAAGTCAAGTCTCACAAAATATTCTTTTGAAGGCCTATATACTATTACAAAAAAATTAAACACTCGAAAGTCTCTTTTCTTCTTCTTCATAAATCAAATCTCCAATTTTGAAATTGATAATATAAGTTCTATGTTAGTTGGATTATGCTCATTTTAAGCCGACCGTTGTATAAAAAATCTTTATTATTGAAGAAAAAGAGTTTATAAAACCGGTACTAATAGGCAGAAACAGGAAAAGGTGAACAATATTGTATTGTGATGCAAGAGATGAAAATAGAAGTTTTAAAACTATGAGTGAAAGGTGAATAGGAATCGAACTTGAAACACATGCGTAAAATGGATGGAGAAGAATAAGAAAATAAATATTCTTTTAATGCAAAAAATAGGAAAGAATTATATATACTAGGGTGGTTGGGTTGGGGGACATCTTTTAGACGAACCCAAAAATTTTGGCTTAGTCGGGTGGGCTATTCAAATAGGGTACTCAAACCAACCCAACCCAACCCAACCCTTAAAATTCAGGTTGAGTTAGGTTGGGTTGTCAAGTTGTGTGTTTCTTTTTTTTTTCCTATTTTTTTGGTAAAACATTAGCATATCCATGAAACACTAATTGACATATCCATTGATCCAAAATAAAGTATAAAATACATTGATTCAAGAAAAAAGTATAAAATAATTCTTAACATTAATTTAAACTAATATATATATACATATATATTTTTTTTTTAATATTAATATTAGAAATTCAAATTGAGTTGTGTCAACCCAAATTTTTCAAAATTGCAACCCAATATCCAACTAAACCCGAAAAATACAAAAAATAGTAATAATAATAATAATAATAATAATAAATCAACCCAACTGTCGACATTTTTGACAATCCAACAATGATTCCTTTACAATGTTGATAATCTCGATGGAATCATGGTCCGTGACAACAATAACCAGCAATTAAAATTGTTTTCTTAAAAAATAAAATAAAATAATAAAAAACTGTTTTCTTAAGGGGCAAAGGTTTCACAATTTTCCAATCATCTGATTTGAAAAGGCAACAATGTTTTAGGCTTCCAAGCATATTCATAATAGCACCATGTACAAGGATAGAAGACAAACAGCGTAAAACCACATTGGGGACAAAAGACCTAGTGAAACATAGATCTTAGAAGATGAACACGTACAAGACCAAAAAAAATCGTCTCATTTCTTCTCGGCATTGCTCTCCAATTCTCTCCTAAGCTGCAAAGAGAAGTCGTCATTGACGTCATCATCGTCCCAGTCGTCTTCCCACTGCTGTGTAATTTCTTTCCCTTCTTCCTTGACTTCCCACTCTGCAGTTGATATGATCATTCATAACATCAGAAATGTCTATGGTAACAGAGTGTTTAGATTAGCATCCCCTATGGAACCAAATTTCTATCAAACCCATAAAGAACATGAAGCAGATTCATTTTCCATCAGATAGAGAGGGGGAGAAGAAGAAGCCATGACAACAAGTTTTACACTAGCATCTGAGAGAAACGTCTCTGAGATATGAGCTCCAATTACAATCGATTTAATAGGACAACTCATACAGCAGTGTCATGGCGTCCTCCCATTTATGATTGAACCTGTAATTAATTGCTAGAAACAATAAAAAGCAAACAAGTAGCCCCACCATAAGCTCTCTCTAACGAGTTCATGTTCAAGTGGTAAAGACACTGCGACGCGCCCTATCATCCATACATACCTATCATCCATACGAACGAGAGAAGGGGAAAGAAGGAGAATTCACTCTTGTTAATGGGTTGAAGAGTCATACAGTTAGTTACATGGCAAGTGAGGACCAATGCAAGGGTTTATGTAGAGGTTTGGAGGCTCTATTGTGGGTGTGGAATTTTGGCTGAAGGCTGAGGTTTGGGAGAGTATTCTGGCACTCTCGAATGCGCTGGGGAGTCATCATTTTCTTTTGCTCTTTTCTTTCCATCTTATTAATGTTGATTTTGAGACCTGATTTGGTATAATTTATTCTTAGTTGAATATATATATTGATCAGTGAGGCTATTCCCATGTTTTTCTAGTTCTTGTTGGGATTTTCTGATTGCAAGAAGTAGAAGATACCTAACAGATACAAAAGAAACAATCCATTCGTGTTAATATGCTAATACATCACTTCAAGAGTTCAAGATAGTAAAAAAAGTTCAGATTGTGACAGATGAGACAAGCTAGATATCAGCTAAAATCAAAACATATCAACAGAAAACCACAGAATGATGGTTACACACCATCCTTATCCTTTGCCCCAGGACTTTAATTTCCTTCCTCAAAACACTGTCGCATTGCCCATGAGAGGATTCAAATCAAGTAGCAGAGCAAACCACCCCCCACCAGCAAAAGTAGGGCCCTACTTAACAGAAACTTCTACTTCTTCCCTAAATACATCAAGGTCAATGCATATCCACCATTTGATTTACGGTAATTCAAAATGGTTGAACTGCAAAAGGATTTGTCTCTCTCTCTCGCACTTTATCTAAATTTTAAAATAAATAAATAAACCATCCCTCCAACCAAAACTCCTAATGTTCTTGAGCGCACATTAATATACAAATATCAAAAAAAACTTCTCAATTTGTGGGCGTCATCCCAAATATCATACAAACTTTAATGTACATAAAGACTTCCCAAGTCCTAACAGTAGAATACCAACCTCAGAGATAGTAAGGGTATTCCTCTAAAGCCAAAAACATGTAACTCTGACCCTTTCTCTCTCTAACTAATAGTTTCTTTAATTGATCATGATTATTAGTATAATTGTATAGAATGCAATTCCAGCTCAGCATAAGGCATAGGTGATTCTAATAGTATCAAATGGAGATAATAATATAAAATAGTGGTCATGGGTGAACAAGAAATATATAGGATATGCTGATCCAAATTAGAGGATGCTATTATTGCTACAGCAGTTCAAAGTTATCGCCAAGGCAGTAATAGGACTATGCAGACCCTTATTCCATTCCCATTCTCTGTCTGGAACATCAAGTAATTCCACCTCGACCAACCATAAATGACAAACAAGTATTCACTGGAAATAGTAGCGAAGAACTCCAAATAAGGGGATGATTTCTCTTTTTTTTTTTTTTTTTTATAATAATTAACAATTAGTTGTACCTTCATTAATCTCAAACTCTTCAAACTCGTCATCATCTTCAAAGAGGTCAATCTTAACTTCCTCAGTCGCAGTTTTGGATTCAGTCGCCATCACAAAGTTTGAACTGTCAACCAATGTAGTATTCAACAAAACTCAGCAGTAATCATGTTAACAAGTAATATATATTCACAAATCAGAAGTCATATTGTACTGCATTCTAAATGACGAATATGTAATTGAATTTAGCATTAAAATAACAAAGAGCAATGTAATGAAACCCTAACTTTTCCAATCTAAGATCCCAATCACATAAGAAACCAAACCATGAAGATCGGGCTGGGTCAAGTATTTTGCAGAATCTCACAAAAGAGTCGGCAATAAAATCAAAGACGCACAAAAATCGCGAAAGGTTGCGAAGTGAATAGAATACTTCTTCGTTCATAAAATTACTGAAGAGCTCCACAGAAAGATACAGATCTAGACACAAGGAAGTTGTAAAATTGGAAGAATGCAAATGGATTAAGATTTAAGAGAAGAACAGTAGAGACCATTACCTTCGTTCTATTAGGAAGTGGAGAAGTCTAGTGGAAGACACGAGAGATGGGTAAGAAGACGAACCAACTGAAGAATTTTTAGCCCTAATTATCACGACAAACCCCTGAGGCTGCGGTGCCGTGTTCGAATCTATAGATTTTCACTTGCTTTTAATTTTTCGCTCATTTTCTTTTTTTAAATTTTCATGCAAATGACTTAAATTTGGTTATGCTGACCATCCCACATCCAAAATACAATTAAGAGTAACTGTCAAAGTACTTAGATTGCATTCGCTACTTTCTTTGTCTTTTTCATGCTCATGCTTATCTTTCTCCCTTTTCAAATAACGAAAGTAGAGCAAATTCTTGTACTTTGTAATAAACATGTGAAAGGTGGTTAAAAGGACGAGCGGTCATCAAAATGGGTGATGAATAGCTATTTGATGGTTTGATATGCGAGCATGAACATTGAAGTGGGGTGATAAATGGTCAAACAGTAGTCACAAACATGAGGGAGGGAAGGAAGAAAAAAACTCGAGCTAGAGGAACGAAAGGAAGTGGCTAGTGTGATCTAAGTGGTGCATGACTAAACAAAAGGTCAGTATTCATTACTTTCAAATTTTGGATCGTTTGGCGTTAATGTAATACATATTGGGTCATTCGTAAAAAAAAAAATAATAAAATAATAATAATAATAATAAATATAAATGAAAATAAAAAAATAAAAATCATTTCGTTCTCCTTTTCAATTGCTAGGCTCAAATCTTTCCATATATGGTGCACCAAAGTTTCTCTTTTATTTAAATTATATTCATACAAATTTCTAAAACTTTGTTATATATTCTTTCTACATTATGCTTGAGAAAAAAATCCACCAAGATACTTTAGGACTTAAGACCCATGTATTAGCTCAAATATAAGTCATTTAGGGAAGCATGCTCAAATTTATTATAATATAAAGAGAAAAATATTTGCTAAGTTGGTGGCATATGATTGTTTGTGAGCTTAGGATCGTTTAAGTTACATACTTGATACTAAAATGACCCAAATAAACCACCTCAGTTTTAATCTATACAACTAAACTCTACTCTATCTGACTCCAACACTCAATAGAGCGACAGTCCAAATTACAGGTACTTATGATCAATTAGATTTCTTCGTCAACACCTAATAAAGTAAAAGATACTCATATTTTATATATATTCTTTTTTTTATTATAGGTGAATATTTTATAAAAAATGTAAGGTATAAAAGAATCAAAAGAGATGTCATTCATAGATATATTTCTATAACTAGTTATAGTAGTAAAAATCAAGACACCATTACATATAAATCCGATCAATTAAAAGACAGTTTACTAGTGAACTACAAAAATGTAGATTTAGCAAAAAAAAAAAAAAAAAAAATCAAGAAAATTGATTCCACTATGAGAAACTTGCAATGCTTTAGCAAATCACTCTCTAGTTTACTAATTTAGATTACAAATTTGATGTTACGCATTCACGACTTCCAAAAAGATTTAATGAACTATATATTTTTCAGTATAAAGTATGGTTTTATATACAAGTATGTAACACTGTTTTATATTTTCGTACCCAAACTAAACCAAACGAGCTCTTCTAAAAACCGAGCTCAATTTCAAAATGAACAACAAAAATACAAAAAATTAACAAACAATTAAAATCTCCAAATCATTTACCTAACCTAATTACCAAACATGAACAGATCTTCCTTGATCCACCGCCGAGTTAACCGCCACATCATTTTCCCTAAACTTGTGCAGAATCTTCAACAACGACCGCGCCTTCTTCCTTGCTGCCGCATTCCCCTCCGTCACAAACGAATAAAGCGACCCCGCGATAGACTGATCTCCGGCCAACGTCGCCACCACCACCTCGCCGCCGTGGCTGCACAGAGAACGCAGCGCCGAAACGCAGTACTCTTTTCCGGCCGACGAACTTGCGGAATTTAGAGTCTTTATAAGCAGAGGCAGAGCCGAGGCTTGAAGAATTGCATTGCTTCCTTCTGTACTCTCAGCCAACGCTGCTATTACTGCAAGTGAATCGGAAATCAACTCGCTATTGTCGGAGGTGGCGATTATGTCGAGAAGAATCGGAACGGCGCCGGAATTAAGAACTGTTTTGTTGTTTTTGGGACAGAGTAAGAGTCCGAAAATGGCGACTACTGCGTTTTTTTTCCCACAAGTTGTTCCTTCCTTGATGAGCTCGATAAGCCCTGTAATGGCGTCCGGAATTTCGCCGATCAATTTCCGGTATTCCTTCACCGACGAGAGGTAGAACAATGTGGCGGCTGCTAATTGACGAGATTCTAAACAAAACCCAGATTTTAAAACAGAGAGAATTGGCGTTAATCCTCCATTTTCCACCACTAAAATTTTCCCCGTTGAATGCTTTGAAAGCTTCAACACTGCAGCCATGGCGTTTTCTTGTGTGGATTTGTCGAAAGACGAGAGAAGATTCAACAATGGGGGAATTGTACCCGCTTTAATCAAACAAGACCGATTGAAGATGTTTGATTTCGCCAACAAACGAATCTCGTAAGCGGCTTTGTTCTTCTCCGCACTCGTTCCAAAAACCAGTCGCCGGAGAAGAAACTCCGATGTAAATTTCATCGCTTCCGCAGCGGCCAGACTTCCTGGAATTATAGTTCGAGTTATATCATGAGATCGGGCGTTGAATTTCGCCAAGGAAATTCCATTATCAGCACAAAATTGATTGATTAGCTTTTTCAGACTAGAATTTGGAACCAGTTCTAAGCTTGTGAGTCTCTCCCCTGTTTTGGGGCAGATGAAATTCCCGGCGGAAAGCCATTTTTGAATTGAAGCTCGATCATAAGTCTGTCCAGTTGATACAGTAACCGGATCGATCATAAGTTCAAGAGAAATTGGGCATCGAAAATCTTCTGGGTTTAAACAACTAAGAATCTCGGGATTGCATTTGAATTCCGCTTGATTTTTGTCCCGAAAATCCAGAGTTTCAAACAGAGTTACTCTGCTGTAACTCATAAAACCCACCAAACTACTCAAAATCTGAACATCTCGTTCTTTCAGATCCGAATACTGAAAATCAATTTCCTCTTCCAAGAATTTGATCTCCTTATTACAATCACTCCACCTTCGAATTTCAAGGTAATTAAGAACCCGTTTAATGGCGGTCACATCCGGCTCAATTCCTTTTTCGAATTGCAGCAACATCGATTGAAGACGCTTCATCATCAATTCATCATCTTTATCCAAACCAAAGTTCGCAATTCGTGATTGTTTCACAACTAATTCAACCAATTCCTTCACTTCATCGCCTGTATCAATCTGATTCAACGGCAAAACGTCAAGAGCCGTAGCGAGTGCCCGAATCAGAACCCAAAACTGAGTAGCAACGAATTGGGACTTCATTAACATCCAAATCTTCGCATTAGAACGCGAGCAATCTTCAAACAAGAACAAGATTTTCTGAAACGTGAGGTGAAGCTCTGAAAAACAGAGCACGATGGAATCCGGAAGATTGGACGACATGTCGCGAAGTTCCTCGAAGAATATCAGTAAGATTCCGATTTGTCGAATTGTTTCTCGAGCGTTTCGTTTCTGGGTTACGAAATTTTTCGTCTGGTGATTGCATATTTGACGGCAGAGATCGATCAAGGAAGCCAAAAGAGTCGCCGGAGAAATTGCTTCGCAGGGATGAACCGCCGGAAAAGTAAGAATCCGACGATCGGAGCTTTTGGAATATTGAAACATTGGAGAATTTCAATGAATGGATCAGATTTTCTTTTTCAACAGAAGAAATTTAGAGAAGAAGATGGAAATTTAAGAAATGGAAAATCATGGATTGAGGATCTTTCAAGTTTCAGTTGAAATGAAAAGGACGGAGGTGGGGGTTGGATTTGCCGCGAAAATATGTACGCGTGTAAGGTGACACGTGGATGAATTTCTTTGGGCATATGTGGCTTCGTGGATCCTTCTCGGATTCGGGTCGGGCTTCTTAATCTGATATGGATAAATTGTGGGGTCCACAAACCGACCTAGAAACGTGGACCAATGGTATGACGACATGTTACTTGCGGCAAAGGTATTGTCAGCTTGGTCTAAGCAACGTCAGACCCGACTCGTGGCTGGACGCGTGTTTAGCTCAAATCAAAATTAAATATTATCTTCTATTTTTTAGAAAAAAATTAATTAAGGTTTTTTAGTAGGTCGATATAAATTAATAATTAAGATTATCCTCAATATTAAGCTACCATTCACGAAAGAAAATAAGTTTAAATTCTTTCTCAAAATAATAATAATAGTAATAGGTTTAGATTTCCTTTACTATTGAAACTTCTGAGATTTATTCTTCGTTTTTTTTATCTTTTTCTAAATGTTATTTTCTTTACGAAAAATAAAAATATTGCTTTGTTTTAATGATTTCTTTGTTTCTTAATATTTATTTATAATATATTTATTTTAAAACATTTCCGTAGTTTCATGTCTATATCAATACATTATGTACGACAAATAAAAAATGACGGGAACTTTTTTATGCCAACATGAAATTAGGGTTTGAAATTCTCATTCCAATATTTTTTATTAGAAAAATAATATTAACAAATAGCAATTTATTTTTAAAATGCCCCAATCAATTAATTCATATCTTGTATATTACTATAAATAGGAGATTTAAATACAAATTTCAAACTTAAAAAATAAGAGTATATGTCAATTATCATTGAGTTATTTGTATGTGTTGTCTAACAAGAGGACTCTGATTATTCCTTTGCCGGAACCAAGAGCAAATATTTTGGTTATTTCTCGAGAGCAATAACTAAGAATCTTGATACTACCACTTGGATCTAGAACCTTCATGTTGATGCTCATGATTTCGATAGCCATACTAGTGATTTGGAGGAGATCTCTCAAATGTATTTATTGCCCATTTCAACCAACTCTCCATCAGCTTTCTCTGGTTCAATGGGATGTATTTATACGGTACTTGTTTTTCCAATTATTCTCATGGCTAGACAATCCTATTCACATTCCTCTTAGTATCTAGGTAATCTTGAATGATCACGTAGGCGGGGTGTTCATTGTCTATTAATTAATTAATGCTTGTTAGATTGATTTTTATAATATTTAGTTTTTTAATAATTATAAAAATATATACCAAATGTGATTACATTTCTACAAATATTGAACTAGAATCTAATAAAACATTTTAAGAGTTCTAAAATCTAAACCCATTTGAATTTTAAAAAAAAAAAAAAAACTAATTAATGAAAATAATAAGTCAAATGTGACACGAGAACCTTGCTATATATAGAAGCAAATATTGATTTATATGCTCGTGAGGAGTATTGACTTAAACAGTTTAGGTTTTTATAATATTAATTAGAAAACAAAACAATCAAATTATATATATAATATTAAAAATTTAAAAAACAAAAATGTTAGACTTAGCGTTTAGATTTCCTTCAAGTTAAGCTGTCGGTTGGCAATGGGTTGGGTTATATTAAATCAGAAGTCTGTTTAAGTGCTTAATTATTTATAATTTAATCCCGAAAACATATATTCAAAGCTTCAAGTTATAGTTGCATTCAAATCATTAATTAATTGCAATTAATAGGTTCATCAATTTGTCTAAGGACAGCTAGCTATCTCATTGCATTAATTATTCTTTCAATATAGACTTGACCCTTTTGTCCAATATACACACATAGACTATATAAAATAAAGATTATTAAATTAATTCAGACTCCATAATTTACAATAATTTTAATTTAGTCTCAATTATATAGTTTTAGTTGTGAAATTGAGCTTAGTTGCATTCGTATGTATTTAGAACCAAAAAGTTTGTGATTCATTCATCTATATTTAAAAGTGATTTAATTATAATTTTCGAAATTGATTTGTATAATTTAGTTTTAGTTTTACTTTTATCACATTTATTGAAGATGGTCAAATTAAATGATGCAAGGGACAATTGGTGAAGCTTGATTAAAATCATATAACTATGTTGAAAACTTTTTGAAACTATAAAACCTAAATTGAAATTCAAACTCAAACTAAACAAGAATTTTTTTACTTAAATTTTGAGTCTAGTTTCTATTTGGTTATAAGTTTCAAAATTTTTTATTTTTATTATTATCTTGAATTTGAGTTTTGTTTCAATTTGGTTCCTATGACTTCTAAGTTTACATTTTTAACTTTGATTTCACTAACACACACTATCTCCTTATTCAAAAGAATTCAATTAATGATTATTCCATCATTACTGACTTCTAAGTTTACATTTTTAACTTTGATTTCACTAACACACACTATCTCCTTATTCAAAAGAATTCAATTAATGATTATTCCATCATTACTGAAATTATTTAAAAAATTTCATGTCATGATTAATTTAAATCAATTCACTAAAAGTTAACATCAATTACTAAAGTGACCATTAGTAAAAATGCGAAGACAAAAGTATAAAATATTGAAATAACGTAGGTACGAAAATTAAACTCAAATCACAAGAGTAAAAATATAACATTTTGAAATTTATGAACCAAATAAAAATTAAATTCAAAATTCAGAGACAAAAAAGTATGAATAAAAATGAACATTATAAAACCTAATTACCAAACCAAACATAGACTCAAAATTTATGGATTGAAAAATATATTTTTTCACAAATCATATTGAAGCTTCTAAAACATTGAAATAAATTATTCATTTTCATAAGACTATTAAGTGGGGGAGAAGAAAAGCCACCATTTTTTAAAAATATAAACAATAACATTTCTAAATTTCAACAAAAGAAAAAGAAAAAAAAAACATTGATAAAGTCAACAAAACACATTAAGAAGCATCTAGGAAGTACTGTATTGTAGTGTTTTTAAGAATATGATATGGTTATTAGTAACAGAATATAATTTTAAATTAAAATATATGGTGGAATTAAAAGTAGATATTTTTGCGTAGAGATTCATATATAGATAGTGAGTGGGTCATAGTAATCATATAATGTGGCTCAATAATATGCATGGGGTTATCATTTTCAAGAAATTAGAAAAGAAAGAAAATTAGTAATAATAATAATAATAATAATAATAATAATAATAATAATAAGACGTAGTCGCTGAATTTGGTGGAATTGATTTGATTGTAACATAATTTTGATGTTACTATTTCTTCAAAATAATAATAAAATATTGTTAATAGAAAAAGCAAACAAATTTTATTTAATTAAAATAAAACCATTGTCCAATAGTTTTTGGACAGTTAGAACGCGCATATATGTTGTTCATTCACACCATAACAAACTACGTTAATCTCTTTTGTTTTCTTGCTAAAAAGAAAAAATAACAATAAAGTTGTTTTCAAATATACCAAAATATATATAGTAAAATGAGTGTATCATTATAAAGTATATCAACATAATTTCAATAAAATTTATTAGCAGTATATTAAAAATATATTAGTATATCAATTGAAGTACATTTTTTTAAAAAAATTAATTGGTTGAAAATATTGTACTTAATTCAAATAAATTTGTTGATTTTTTTTTTTAATTAACTGGGACGAGAAAAAGTAACAAAATGGGAATGAAATAAAAAAATAATTAGGAAATTGATACATGAATGTATCAAATATTAATCAATAGATACTTGAAGTAACACATAAGTGTAAGTGTGCATCACGTGTATCAAGTATGTATCAAATGTATCAATATATCACACACGTGCATTAGGTGTATCAAGTGTATCACGCGGGGTAGGCTTATTTTTCTATCGTTTTTGTAAAAGTAATAAGTCAAGGCTATAGACCTAATTAATGTATTTTATTTTGCTCTTTTTGCAAGTACCCAAAATTTGGGGACTAAAAAGATACATTTTAAAACTTTAGACCAAATACATCTATTCTAAAAATCTAAGGGACTAAAAAGGTATGTTTTGAAAACTTAGGTGTTGGCTTTTTTACTCTTAATCTCAAATTAACTAATTCTAATTGATTAATTTATTAATATTTTGATATAACAAACTTGCTTTTATTTATTGACCATTTGAGTGTTTTGAAGTGCTTGGAACAATGGTTCCAATGCAATTTGAATCACTCAAATCAGAGTTCAAACAAAAAATATATGGCCGAAACAAACTTAACTGAAAAATTCCGATTGCAGATTTTTTTAATCAAAGTAGACCAATTGAAAGGTGCCACTTGGAGCAATAGAAAACTGACAACTTGTTGGTTTTTTTATTTTTGGATTGATGTTAAAAAGAAAATAATTTTTTAAAAAATAAATTTAAAAAAAATAAATTTAATATTATTATATATGTTTGTGTTTAACGGCTAGTTGCTTTTAAAAAGATTAATTTAATATTATTATATTTTTGTGTCTAACGACTAGTTGAGTTTCAATCTCCACCATTCAATTTTCTTTTACAAAGATCTAATGGTCCAAATTAATTTGGTTTTCACCCACTTTCATTTCTTTTTAAACACCTCATCTTCTCCAAAATTTCACAACTTTTATTTTTTTTACAATCCTCCACAATTTATAAGCCTCCATTGTTGCTCTCTCCAAGCTTCAACTTTCTCTTTTCCTCTTATTCTTGAGAGAGATATATTGTATTGTGAGGATTTATTTGTTAGGTGCTTAAACTTGTAGATCCATTCTATTTAGAGAGTTCGTCAAATGTTTTTTTTTCCAAACTTTTGTATGGGTTGGCTCTTGATCTCGGAAAAAGAGTTGTTGAAACGATTTGATCATCAACTGTATAAAGAATTGAGTTTGTTCTTGCGCCCGAAAAAAGAACGTTGTAGCGGTTCGACTCTAAGTCGTGGAAAGAGTCAAAGACTTCTAGTAAAGTACCCAAGAAGAGCTCAGGAGGTGGATGTAGGCCAGTTGTGCCGAACCACTGCAAAATTCACGATGCCATTTTCTCTATCTCTCTCCTAATTTATTTTTACAATTAATTTTTGTTATTATATTTTATTATATGAAATTAATTGCATTTTTTTATTTCTTTAGATTAATTGCTCATATTTGTATATTTTGATTGGTCGTTATTAATTTTCTATATTCATTGCTAATCTTTTTATAAGAATTAAATATGATGCTTTAGAGTGTGATTGTTAATTTCTTGTTTAATTCAAGGTGAATTTATTTGCATAAAAATATTGTTTAGACTACTTATTTGCAAAGAGTTTGTTAATTTGCTTAATTGAGCCTATATTAGTAAAAAGTTTTAATTAGTTTTAATAAACCCTATTCACCTCTTCTAGGGTTGTCATACCGATCCTACATTGGGACCAAACAACCATCATTGGTTAGCCTAGTGGTACTGAGAACAATAGAAGAAAAAAAAACCAAATGGCTAAGGGGTCATGTGGGTTCAATCCATGGTGGTCACCTACCTAGGATTTAATATCATACGGGTTTCCTTAACACCCAAATGTAGTGCAGGTTTTCTTAACACCAAAATGTTGTAGAGTGGGTTTTCGTTGTCTCGTGAGATTAGTCAAGATGCGCATAAGTTGGCCCGAACACTCATTGTTATTAAAAAAAAAAAAAAGAAAATTAAAAACCAAACACAAAAATTCTTCAAAACTTGGGGACTAAAAAGATTGTTTTCCCCAACCAAAACTTGTACTATCAAGCGGTTCAGTTTTATTTCGTTTTGCCAAAACCAAACTCGACTAAAATCTTTTGTTTCTTTAATTCTCAAACCAAAACCGCCAAATCGACACAACAAGTGGTTTATGTTAGTTTAAGCAGTTTTTTTTTTCCAGTTTTTCCTTGCACCCATATAGTTTTGAGTATCCCGAGATCTAAGATCGAGTATTTGAAGATTTCTTTCCAAGACTTTGTTTGGTAATTATTTGATCTTTAGTTTTTCGTTTTTGAAAATTGAGCTTATAAACATTGTTTTCACTCGTAGTTCCTTTATTTTCTGATTCACTTTTCACCAATGTTATTAAAAATGAAGCCAAATTGTAAAGGGAAAAAAAATATAATTTTAACAAATTTGGTTTTGTTTTAAGAAATTAACTATACTTTGAAATATCTGAAAATCATGGTATAAAATTGATGTTTTTTAAAAATATTGTAGTTTTAAAAAATATTAGGGAAAATATAATAGTTTCTAAAATATTTAGAAAAATATTGTTGTTGAAAAAAAAAATTAAAATTAAAATCTCATCAATCACACTCTCTCATCCCATCATTTTTTTTTTCTTTTAAACCATTCACTCTCTCCCTCTCTTGCATTTTTGTCTTTTTCCTTTAGAATAAATATATTGTATCAATTTACACCTATTTATATTAAACATGTTTTTTTTTTAAAAAAAAATTAGTTTTCAAAATTTGTATCTTAATTTTTGAAAATAGAGATGGAATGAGTGTTTATAGATTTAATTTTTAATAACAAAAAACAAAAAAACCAAATGAATAGGTGTAAATTGATACCCAAATAATTATCAAACATGGTCTACTTTTTTAAGTTTTCAAAACTTTGTATACAAGTTAGGCGATTTTCCATATATATCAACTTGATATCATTCAA
Source organism: Citrullus colocynthis (assembly GCA_031780015.1). Classification (NCBI taxonomy): domain Eukaryota; kingdom Viridiplantae; phylum Streptophyta; class Magnoliopsida; order Cucurbitales; family Cucurbitaceae; genus Citrullus; species Citrullus colocynthis. Next base: position 1,200,752 of record QLSR01000371.1, read on the forward strand.
AATGTCAACTTTTGCTCAAATTTTAAATGTGGTTATTTTTTTCTTTCTATTATTATTAAACTTATGTCCTATTCAAATAATTAAGCCTACTAAAGTGACCGAATATTAAACATACTTATATTAATAATAGGGAAAAACAGTAAATAAATTTATAGAAATTAAGCATAAGGGGTTTTGACATACAATGGGGATTTGAAAGATACATAATTTTAAAGATTTTTTGTTGAAAAAAAATTGAAAAGATATAAGGCGGCTAGATACTCGAATATGAATGTTAACCAAAAAACATTGACATGCACTGTAACAACAAATGAAATTAACAGACGATTAAGGAGAATAGCTCACAGGAATTGGTAACACAGTTTGATGATAAACCACATATGTTTGGGGGTAGTATGCCTAAGAAAAATAATCCACTAATATTAAAATGTTAAGCGATTACAACAAAATACTTATCTCTAAAGCAACAACTTCTACAGTGACTCTTGCAAAGTTAACAAGCTAACCACCTAAACTCCATCTAGATGTGAGACTCCCTCTCAATATACTTAGGCTCCCCCAATATTTATCAATTTATACCTATTTATATTAAAAATGTCATGAGGTAGATTTATCATTATAATAAGAGTAATTGCATTGGATATCACCTTTAGGAATAATAATTAAGTGTATGACAATATTTTTTAAAAAAATTGCAAATAAAGCAAAATCTATCCATGATAGACTTCTCTAAATTTTATCATATTTGTAATTTGTTTTGCATTGTGCTATATTTGCAAATAATTTGAACCTAATTGCTATATTTACAACTGCCCTTATAATAATTAAACTCTTGAATTGTAATAAGTAAATAAATGTGGACAATTTATTAAAATAACCATTGAACATCATCCACACAACAATTCTTACACATGTAGATTTCTTCAAATATAGGATTAAAAAATGAATGATTAAAATTGATGCATGAACAATTTTCAAATATTATCTTAATTGAAAGTCTGATTAATTTAAGAAAGTTCATGGTTTTAACTAAATTGGTTTTCAAATATCATCCTAATTGAGACCCTAGATGCTCATAATCTCTTTCTTAAATACAAGACCTGAATTTTAAGAGAAGGATTATCACAATTTCTATAAAGTAAGACAATATTTAGATGTCTATTGTAAATGTATGTACAAATGTTGATGTGAGAGCATAAATTTAAAAGAAAATTTTGAGGTGAAAATTACGAAAGTTTTGGATAGTAAAAGAAAAAACTCACATCAATTCAATTTTGAGATGAAAATTTTATGAAAAAATGTTTGATTGAAATTGAAATCTATCCCAATTAAGATTTGGATGAAAAAAAATTAAAATATAAAAAATAAAGAGATTTAGGCCTCCCAAAAATTATATAAAAAAAAGTCGCAAATTGAAGTTGCGACTTTTTTTTAGCCAAATTTTTCACAATACCTACAGGCGTGGCAGAAAGGTAGAGATTTCAGGTTCTTTATTAAAAAAATCTCTTTTACCAAGAGAAACATCCCCATATTCATAAATATTTCGTAAACAACTATATTTTACTAAATATTTTTTTAAACTACCGTTTTTTTTTTTTTTTTTTTTTAAATTTTCCATAAAATTTTGGAAAAAGTAAACATGAATTTCAAAAAAGAAAAAAACTAAAAAAAGAATTTTACCCATAAACATATATCCACCAAACAATAACTCCCAAAAAAGCATTGTCAACTGCATGAAACAGTGTGTAAACCCCTTATTTGTAATAGGGAGACGTGTAAATAGGATCATTTAGGTAAGTTTAGTAGGGTCGTTCCCTAGGGAAGGTACACATAACTTGTAAGTTTTGACTTAGAGCATGCAAGTTCTAGAGATAGGCCCCCTTTTTTCTTTTATCTTTTATTGGACAAAATTTATATAATTGAAATTGATTGTTAACCAATAAACATATCATATACAAAAACAAAATATTCAATCAAACTACGCAATGTACTGTCAACCAAAAAGTTAGAAGTTTGAATCTCTCAGCTCTACCAATTAAAAAACATTTTTGTAATGTTAACCAACAAAAGGGATCATAAAATGAGGTTAAAAAGGAGAGAAACCTCCTAGCTAGCATAAGAATACAAATTATTCCAAATAACAAAGTACAACTCACCTTGAAGAAAAAATCAACACTTTTGTTATCCATGCCATCTTGAGTGATCTAGGGAATGACTAAAGGACAAAGTGACATTATTGTAAGGAGAGGGAAAACCACAAACTTTCTAATCCACCACTCTCATTTCATGCATTGAAAAACTTTCCATTTCTTTCTTCCTTCCTTCAATCCAAAATATTATTCTTCAAACCTTTTCGACTACTATATAAATTTATCACATTTGATGTATCATCAAATGAAAATTCGTTCACATTCATTTTTAAATTCACGTTGATATGCTAAATTCTTCAAAAATGACATTTCAAAATGGTGCCTCTTCTGCTACAAGAGCTCAACTCTTTGTCCCTATCACTCAGACCGACCATAATAAACCTATAAAAATGGTTTCTTTTTCTCCCGCTCAAAACAACGCTCAAAACAACACTCAAAATGGGATCTCTTTTTCTCCTGTTTTTCCAGGTTGCTATGTGGATAGTGCTCCGGGCTATCTGGTTTTTTTTTTTTTTTTTTCTTTTCCCTCCTAACCTATTAAGAGTCAACCTACGATTAACTAAAAGTATATGGACAAAATTATAATAAATCCTTTGTTGTTTTAATTTAAATATATAGAGGAGGCACATGTCTATAAGCTAGAGAATGTCATATTCAAGGGGAAATCCCAGTATCAAGACCTTCTTGTTTTTCAGGTTTTTTTTTTTCATTTTTATTTTTAGTCTATTTTCCTTAAATTAATTGCTATTTTCATTTAATTTTGTTAAGTTTTTGTTTCTTCAATTGAAATTTAGTCACCAACACATGGGAAGGTTGTGATATTGGATGGGTCCCTTCAGCTAGCAGAGAAGATGAGTTTGCTTATCAAGAAATGCTCACTCATCTCCCACTCTGTTCTATTCCCAATCCCAAAAAGGTCATTTTTTTTCTTCATATCATAACATATCATATGTATATATATAGATTTCAATATCTTATGAGTTAAACTAGCTAATTAGTTTTTTTTTTTTTTTTTCTCATTGGAGGTGGGGATGGAGGGATTCTTCAAGAAATATCTCGACATGCTTGTGTGGAGCAAATCGACATTTGTGATCTCGACAAAATGGTGAACGATGTAAGTTGTACTCTCAAATATCATATATTTTAGATCAAATCAAAAGTTTAGTCCCTAAACTTTTAAATTTGTATCAAAAAGGTCAATAAACTTCAAAATTGTCTAATAAGTCCTCGATCATTCGATTTTGTTCCTAATATGTGCACATTCCTAGACTTTTAAACTTCTCATTTTGTGTCCTATAAAATCTTAAACTTTTTCATTAATTTGTGTCTAATATATTTGGTCTTACTAGAAACAAAAGTTCAAAAATCCAGTTGAAAGTTTTGAAGTTCAATGTCCAATAACCTATTATTAGCTAAATTAAAAGTTTAGGGGAAATTTTTAAAGTTTTAGAGTTCAACAAAATACAGTAACTCAACCTATAATTTAACCTCAGGAACTCATAATTAAGTATGTTTTAAATTTCAATTTTGCATTGTAGAAAGCCTGAAATTAAGAGAGAGGAATATTTAATGAAAATAATTTGTTTTTCCTTAATAATTAATAAAATGGTGTTTGGTTTAGGTTTACGATAAGTATTTCCCAGACGTTGCTATGGAGTACAAGGATCCTCGTGTGAATGTATACATAGGCGACGGTATGAAACATAAAACTACATGTCGTCTGAGGATTGTTGTCGAATTTTGTGTTTGGTGTTGTCTAATTGTTGTAAAGGTTGGTTGTTGTTTTAGGTGTGGCCTTCATCAACTCTGTTCCTCCAGCCACCTATGATGCCATTATAATTGATGCATTTCAGGGCATGGGTATGTTGTTTCGTTTTGTTTTTTTTTTTTTTTTTCTTAACCCACAAAATCTCAAATTAATAATTGTATTAATTTAAATTTTAAATTTAACAATTATCGTGAATAGTTGAAAAAAAATGGAAGTGTGTGAGAAAGTTAAAATTAGTACTTCCGATTTGATAATTATGTATTGCAATTTTAAAATGGTACGAAAATTCATGATTTTATTTAATAACTATTTGATTTTGTTTTTAATATTAAACTTATAAACACTAGTTTCGCATTAATATACATATATATATTTCATTTTTCAAAAATAATATTTTCAAAATTCAAGTCAAGTTTAAAAATATATTTAAGAATTTATTTTTTTTTAAAATCTAATTATGAATTTAATTGTTTGTCCCAAAGAATTAATAAAAACCATTGTAAAAAGTGATTAAAAGAACAAGTAAAAATTTTAAAACCTAAAAAACAAATGATTATCAAACATAGCTTAAAGTTTCAATCTATACAGATATTGTTTTGAAGTTCTAAGTGATACAATTTGGTATAAATTGATTTTTCCCTAACATGAATTGAAAAAAAAGAAATTAGACCCCATTTAATACTTATTTCAATTTTTAGTTTTTCATTTTTAATTTTTTTTAATTAATACTTTCTCCTAATTTTTCAATCAATTATGGTTTTTAACTTGGTTAAAGAAAGTGCTTGAATTCTTAGTCAAAATCTAAAAATAAAAAAATAATAATAAATAAATACATTTAAAACTACCTTTTAAGCCTTATTTAGTTGGTTAAAGAAAGTGCTTGAATTCTTAGTCAAAATTTAAAAATAAAAAATAATAATAAATAAATATATAAATACATTTAAAACTACCTTTTAAGCCTTATTTAGTAACCATTTGACCATTTCGTTTTAATTTTTGAAAACTAAGCTTATAAACACCTCTTCCACTCCTAGATTTCTTGCTTAATTATCTATTTTCTACAAATTTTAAAAAACTAAGTCAAGTTTTGAAAACTAAAAAAATTGTTTTTAAAATTTGACTTAGAATTTAACTCTTTTACTTAAAAAAAAAACACGAACTAATCCTAGACAATAAATAGATTTAAAAAAAAAAAAAAATAAAATCTGACAACCGAACAGTACCAATCATGATATTTGTTTTCACTATACAAAGTGAAGTTAAAACCTATATAATTGAATATGGATATCAGGGGCTTATGCAACAGAGCTTTCAAATGAAGCCTTACTTAAATCAATAGCAAAGGCTTTGAAGCCCGGCGGGGTAATGTCAACTCCGGCGGACAGCATATGGCTCCACAATTTCGCCATGGAAGATACCATAACTCTCTGTCGTGACATATTCAAAGGCTCTGTAAACTATGCTTGGACCTCTGTTCCTTCATATCCAAGGCAAACCCAACCACAACCATTTAAAGCTTTGTTTCATTTCCAAAATTCTTTACTTTTATGCTTCTGCACAATCTGGAGTTCTCTCTAATGCCTTTCTTTCCCCTGCTAAATGATCCAAACTCACTGGCGCAATGGGTTCATGCTCTGTTAAACCGACGGTCCATCAGTCGACTTCAAACAGCCAGTGAACCTGTTGGATCCAGAAAATTTTGGTGTTGCAAAAGGACCCCCCAAGTTCTACAACTCTGAGGTGGTTTCTTCTTTCTTTTGCTCACATATGTTCATAAGCCTACTCTATTGCCCCTTCTATGATCTAACTAATTGGCTGTTTAACTCTGCTGTTTAGATCCATACTGCTGCGTTTTGTCTTCCTGCATTCGCAAAGTTGGCAATGGGTTCCAAATATGCACGAGAAAGTCAGAATCATATGTATGCGAACAAGACTAAAGTCTAGCAAATCCAGTGGTTTCTCAACTGTAGGCTGTAATGTCAAAGTGGGAAAAGGGAACTGTTGTCAATCGAGACTTTTCTAATATAAATGAATATCTCATCTATCACAATGGGAGATGTTTGATTTCGAGATCTTTTGGTTGCATGGACTTTATACAAAGATAATGAGGTAGAGAAAAATAGACAACCAGAAACACTAAAACTCCAAGGTCGGCTTCTTCACCGACAGCTGGTCGACGAGGGCTAGCCCAGTATATCTGGCTTGCACACCACATGGAATATAGGGTAGCTACAACTACGATAAGCTTTACCGACTGATACGATTGTTCTGACATCGACTTTGCAGACTTCACTCTGTCTCATAAAAGAAGCATGAATGGTATAAGGGCATGCTAAAGATTAAGAAAAAAAAACTCAAATGGCACACGGAGTATAATTGGTATTTAAGAACCTATTAATGTATACAAAGCCGCCGATTAAGCAAGTGCACAAGAATCCAACAACGAGAACAGCATCTGGATTAATTGGCGCTCGGTTCTCCCACCAACCAGTGCTCAATATCCAAGTATACATTGACGAATGCCCATTTTCCTGCAAATTTGGCGATAGAGATATAATAGTACAACCCATCTTGTTTAATTATAAAAGTTTCTGAGCAATATAAAACAGGAAAGAACAATCCCACTCCATACAACCATGACTTAAAGAAAGTTGAACATTGACAAACTGATTTATCAAAGACAAGATATATCAGTTGTACTTCCCATCTCATCGTGAACGATTTTCAACTAACTTGTTAAAACAACAAAGATCTCGAACACCATTAACCAGATAGTAACATTTATTTTCCCTTGCACCCTCCTAGAAAATAAGAAAACTTCTATTTGAACACTCGTCACATCTCTTCACGGAAGGTGCTTTACCAGAGGAGATGCTTAGTTTAGCAGCATTATGTTAGGATACCACCTAACGAGAAAATTCAAAGAAACACAAAGAACACAAGGATCGGAATATATTGCAATATGAAGAGAAGTTATAATATACTAATAGTAGTAAGTCTTTTGATCTCTTTCTCAAAGTCCCACAATCAAAACTTTCAACAAAATGAACCACACACCCTAAGGTGTCCAACTCCTTTTATTTATAACTAAAACACCACTAGTTAATAACCCAAAGTACCTCTAACTAATATCCTATTGGAACAACTACTCTGATTGACAGCAGCAAACAGCACGAACTGCAACCGTCAGTAACGAATGACCCGAACAGACCCTGCAAAACAGAAAATTGTGATAGGCTGAGTCGCAGAGCTCGCTCTCTTTAAGACGTTTTGCGGCTTTGCTAGAGTGCAAGCAGTTCTTCAAGATACCACGTCGTCCCCAGGATAAAACAACCTTTAACGGTCAACCGAACTTGCACCTAGATCGGTTGATAATGCTAACTCCCTTCTAATAATTTGCTCGAAAACTAAATTATTTTTAGAAAGAAGATTTTTATGAAGGAGAGTTGGGAGACAAAGGTGTAGGAAGGGAAGATGAGAAGAAGAAGTGAGGGGATGAGGCACTATATATAGTGCTGGTGACCAATATGCACTACTTCCTCCCAACCCGACACGTGGCAGTATGCAGTCCAGAGAACGTGTAGGTACGTCTAGGAGGGGAACCTGACGACTAATCTCAATCTGACATGTGGAATCACTTTGTTGACTGTTCTCGACCGAACACATGGACAGAGGTTTAAAATAACCGATGTGGGAGTTAATTAAGGAAAAAGATTTTCTCTACAAAAATTTTATTGCTGGTGGAAAATTTTGTTTTGAAGAAAGAAGTTTTGTTTTTTTAAGAATCCCACATCAGTTATTTTATGAGTGGTACTCCTCTTTATTAACTCCCTCTTACCCTTTTGGCTTTGGGACCAACGGGGAACCCGAGTTCTAGAAAGGGTGAGGAGATAGGCCAAGCTGGGCTTATCATGATCTTCACAAGAAAGAATTTTTATTTAACACTTTTTTAAAACCTCTGTCCACGTGTTCAGTCGAGAACAGTCAACAAAGTGATTCCACGTGTCAGGTTGAGATTAGTCGTCGGGTTCCCTCCTAGACAGTGCACGTTCTCTGGACTGCCATGTATCGGGCTGGGAGGAAGTAGTGCATCTAACCGTTGGTCATCAGCACTATTTATACTACCTCCCGCTTGCTTCTTCCTCAGTTTTTTCTTCTCATCTTCACTTCCCACATCTTTGTCTCCCAACTCTCCTTCACAAAAATCCTCTTTCCAAAAATAATTTATTTTATTCACATTTCCGAGAAAATTATTAGAAGGGTGATAGTATTATCAACCGATCTAGGGGGAAGTTCAGTTGTCCGTTAAAGACCATTTTATCCTGGGAACGACGTGGTATTTTGAAGAACTGTTTGCACTCTAACAGCACCGCGAAACGTCTTAAAGAGAGCGAGCTCCGCGACTCAGCCTATCACAAGTTTCTATTTTGCAGGGTTTGTTCGGGTCATTTGTTACTGACGGTTGCAGTTTGTGTTGTTTGCTGCTGTCAATCAGAAAAGCTGTTCTAACAATTTTAAGACATCATAACCGCTGCTGTGATAGTACTGTCAACCCAAAACGACATCATGTCCTCTGATCTCAATCGTCCTTTCCGTTTTGTAGGGGCGAATTTCCAACAGTAGAAACAAAAGATGTTGTTCTTCCTGACGGTCAAGAAAGTAGTTGTTCCAACATATCCTATTCATCTTACCCATGTACCACTAAGTAGTATTGTCACACATTATTATACCCAGCAAGAATATTTATTTTTCAAAATGATCAAAGAACTTACCGAGGCAGAAAGCTTGGTGATGGGGCAATTTAAATTCTTGATGATGTAAAGCTTACCTCAAACAAATGGTCAAGAAAGAAGTGTGAGAAAGAACCAGCAGAGATTAACAACAAGCATTGCCTTCTATTAAGAGATACCTACATCATTAGAGCAAAATGAACAAGGATGAAGATTAAATCTCTCGGACAATCTTCTAAAAGATGGCAATATTTTCCATTTCTTTTCCCTAGAAGCAGCATATTCATAAATGCGTTAATCGAAGAAAGTAAAGAGTAATATTTCACAGCACAATTTCAAACCATAAGATAAAAGCAAAAAACCACATCGTTCTAACAAATTCATCATCATGCTTGCAATCAATCGACGCGAGAGCATAACTTAATAATCATCTTACAACAAAGAAAACCAAATATAATCAATCACAAAAAAATCGAGAGACCCAATTACGTCATCCACACAATTCTGCAGATTCAAGTAACAAACAGCAAATACAATGATCCAAAAATGGAACACAGAATTTCTAAATCTGCCAATCGTGGAGTGAATTGACTCACCCCAAAGACGGAATCGAGGAGGCCCTTGTGGAGTAGAAAAGAGGAGAGCCAGGAGTAGAAGAGGCAGAGAGGAAGACCCAGAATGAGGATGTAGAAGAGGGGATGATGGATTGCGTCGGGAAGGGAAGATGCTGAGAAACCGAGAACGGAGGAGAGCCAATCGGAGAAGGAGCCGATGTCGGGGCCGAAGAAGGCGTTGAGGGTGTAAACGAGGGTATGGTGGGGGCTGAATCGACCGTCGGTGAGAGTGGTCAGAGCCATGCCTGAGCCCATGGCGTAGAGCATGTGAGGCCCAGGTCCAGGCATGGTTCCGTCTCAACGATCGAAGTCGCAATCGCAACCCAAGTTTCCGATCTCAATACACAGTAGTGTCGAAGGGAACGGAAGCTATTAACTTGATGAGACTTTATGGCAAGTATGAAGAAGAATCCTTAAATCGAAATTGTTATATCAAAGTTTAAAGTAAAAAATAAATAAATAAATAAATAATTACCTTCTAAGTTTAAGGATTAACATTGTAAATGAAAGTGCCAATAATTTTTAAAAAAATAAATCTAGAAAATTTGACGCAAAAAAAAAAAAAAAACATTCTTGAACATACCGAAATTTCGATTATCAACAATTTTGAACAATAGAAATCGGACTAATGCCTATAAATAAGAACTAGTATCAAATTTGTGAATAACTTAGATTAAATACTTAAAAGTTTATTAGATATTTATTAAAATTTAATGATGCATTGAAAACAAAATTTAAAATTTATAGGTTACTATAGCTTTTTAGTGTTTAGAATCTACACAAACCGTAAAATACCATAATAAACTTGTAATTTTAAAATAAAGAAATTGTTACGTCAATTAAAGTAGATGTACTGACAGTTTTCATTCAACCTAATTTATTACCATAATCAGTTTATCTCAAAATTTCTTAACAAGTTGTCAAAACCAAAACTTGTTTTTAAAAGGAAAAAAGATCAAAATCAGAACAATAATAGGAATGTAATTGAAATAAATTTTAAGTGTTTAATTTTAAAAAATAAAGTGTTTGTCAACCACTCAAAATAAACTTTAAAGTGCATTTTAAACCGTATTTATCAAAAACGTTTAAATACAAATGAATTTTTTAAAAAGTCAATCCAAACGGCCCTTACTTTCAAGGGCCGTATCATTTCCGTATCATTTTTCTCTTCAATCTTAGCGACATAATTTTAATGTTAGCTGTAATAAAATATATTTTTTTCTCAATCTATATAATAAAATAAATTATCTTTTCATCTCGCTAAAAATGGTAAATTAATTAATGGTTTTTCTTTTAATTATTATTTGAAAATGGTAAGGTAATATGAATCTTGTTTCTGTCGCATAAGCTGTGCCTCGTGGGATCCGTGCGAGCTCTGCTTCGTGTTTCACTTTCTTGACGACGCCAGAGTTTTGACTTTGACTTTCATTACCTTTTGGGCTTTTAAATAATGGGCTAGGCTTTCTGGAGAACCAAACTTCTCGCAAAATATAGCCCACGACCCAACTTCCCAGCTCCCTCAAATTCCCTATAAGAGTTTAAATTGGAAGTTTAAAAGGGCAATTTATATAAGAGTTTAAATTAAATTGATGGATGAGAATAATTTTGAATTAAAGTCATCCATTTAAAATAATTTAATATATTTTAAATTTTGATTTCGATAATTTATTTATGAATCAAAATATATTTAAAATTTTCTAAAATAATAATAACTTTTTACTATAATCTTGACTTTCAACATTATGTGATCTAAAAGATTTTAAATTACTTAAATATAAAATACAATTCTTTTGATTTGAATAATTGATTAAATTTTTTGTATGATATACAATTATTTTTATTTGTGTTTTAATTTTATCCGAATATATTTTAATTCATACCAAAATCTTATTTTCCTATGCATTCAAAATCCTAAAAACTCATTTTTTTTCCATGTTTTCAAAAAAATTTCAGATTTTAATTTATAGGAAACCCTAAAATCCATAATTTTTTTTTATGCAGATAGAAACTCTAAAATACTATACTTTTCCCAAATAAATTTAATGGTTTGGTGTGTAGTATTTATTTTGAAAAGAGAAAAAAAAAAGGTACAAAAACATTTTTTAAAAATAATAAATTATTATAAACCCTTGAAGTCATGTGGTTTACAAAGTTAAAAATTGGAAAGAAAAAAAACTACAACAGCTTATTGAAAAATAATAAATTACAATAAATCACTATATATGCTTACAAAATCGAAAAGTGAAAAAAAATAACACGAAAATCAATATATTCTTTGCCACTTTGTGAAATTGCTTGAATATGGAGAAATTCCTTAAACCTCTAGAGTAATGGTCTTCTCATCCACCCCAATTAATATTTATAGATTTGTAAATTTAATAAAAACAAAGAAACATAGGGGACTGATAAGATATCAAAGAAAACAAAAATGGGCAGAAAAAGGCATAACTGCATAAAAAAAAAATACATGGAAAAAAAGGAAAGGAAGCGAGTTACCTCACCAAAAATTAAAAAAAAAAAAAAAAAAAGTTATTAGCTAAATAAAAAGAGAGAGAGAGAGAGAGAATATAAGAAAGGGAGTGAGAAAGAAAGATAGTAACTTGAGTGTAAATGAGTGAATTTATACAGTAAATTTGATAGAATAGCTGAGAAAACAAGTTCTTAAAAAAAAAAGTCTACCAATTTATAATAGGATTTAGTGAAATTAAATCAAATATCTGATGTGCATCAACTAAAAATCTACCAATTTATAATAAGATTTAGAGCGTCTGTTTTCTTGAAAAAAAAAAAAAAAAAGAAAAAAACTACAGTTATTTACCAAAAGAACATTAGAGATTTTTTTTATTTATTTATTTAACGTGTGAATGCTAAAATAAATAGGGAATTGAACGTCTGAATTAAAAAAATGAGAATATTTTTTAATTTAATTATTTAAATATAAAATAAATATATTTTTAGTTTACATGTGAATTACAAGATAAATAGGGAGATTTTTTATTAAATAATTTAAATATAAAATTATCTAAAATAACCCTATAATAAATCACTAACCAGGGTAAAAAAGAAAATCAAATATTTCTCTCTTATAGTCCGTGTTAGATAGTATAGATTTTCTTTATTATATTTTTTTTATTTCTCATGATATGAATGGAAGAACCTCAATTAATTGTGCCATATGAACATTATGAAAGACACCAAGAATGCACAAAATATGCTATCCAAATTCACAGAACTTGCAATTATGTGAAGTCAAGTGAAGCTACTTCAAAGGGACGTCATTTACTTACAAATGCATGGAATGGGGATGAAAAAAAAAAATAATCTCGGATTTATTGTAGTAATTAATGTATTTTTCAGTTTTGAGTAATTTTATGTATTTTTATGTTCCTCGTAAAATGTGTAGGGTTATATTTTGAGGCCTATATAATGTCAGGTAATTGTTAAAAAAGTAAGAGACTTGGAAAACATAGAAAAAAGAGTATTTGAACTTTATTTTAGCCTTGTGCTATGTTTCTTTTACTAGTTTATGACGTTTAGATTGCATGTTCAGAATCATTAAAGCTTTGACTTGATCGATCTTGGAGTGGTTCGAAGATCAAGGATCGATGGGATCATCAAACTTTATTCGATTCACGGTTTTGTTGATCGTCTAAGTAATCTGTCTAGATCTTGGAGTGGTTTGAAGATCAAGTATCGATGGGAGCATCAAGCTTTATTTGATCCATGGTTTTGCTGATCGTCTAAGTAATCCGTCTAGATCGTCTAAGTAATATGTCGTCTAACCATTCTTAAGGGCTGAAATCATCTTAAAGTGTATGAGTTTGAGATCTAAAAGTCTTATTCATCAAAAAAAAAATTGCTAGACCCAAGATTACTTATCATTTCATGTCATCAATGACACAAAACCAACACATTTGGAATCCTTCCACTTTTCGTCAAAATAAAAATAAAATAAAATAAAAACCGTCCACTTTTTTCTTTTTAACAAAAACCGTCCACTTGAGATATACTTTTTTTTTTTTCTTTTTTTTTTGAGACAGACACTTTTTATTTTAAATAACATTAAAAAGTCAATATTACCAAAAAAAAACATCATACATCTAACATATGAAAATCCGGAAAAAATTATAAAATAGTGAATATTAGTTAGTGCCAGTAGGCAGTGGATAGAAGCGCCAGCGAAACAAGATTCCGTAAGTGGGACCCGACATTCCCTAATCATCGCCTCATTTTTCTAATCTTCTCATGCCAGCTAATCCCGGGCCCACCTTTTTTGTATCATCTCATTCTGTCCGCGATACACAAGATCATACCCTCCCCACACACAACGGCTCTAAAAACAAATCCCATTTTCCATTTTTCTTTTTTCTTTTTTTCTTAAATCCCTTTCACGCCTCTGTGGCTTTTGGATAATACAACTACCGGCTAACAACTACTGGACCCCCCCACTTTACCGGCAGTCTCCGGTCGCCCACCGTTTCGTTCTTTCCAATTCTACCCGTTGGCTCTATATACGGGAGCGGTATCCTTCTCCGAAAACCCTAATCCCTCTCTCTCTCTCTCTCTCTCTCTCTCTCTCTCTACGGCCATGGGAGACCGTGACGGAGCTTTCAAAGAATTAGAATCAATTGGAGAAATCGACGGCGCCGATGCTCTTTTAGCCCCTAAACGTTATAGTTGTTTTTGTTTCCCTTGCTTTGGACCTCGCCGGTCGGCTTCCGAGGAGCTCTCATGGTGGGAACGGGTGAAGACGAAGGCAAAATCCACGAAGTTCGACAGCGATGATCACTGGTGGACTGGCGGAATCAGATCCCTCAAAAAGCTTCGTGAATGGTCGGAGATCGTCGCCGGTCCGAGATGGAAGACTTTCATTCGCCGGTTCAATAGGAACCGTCCGGCCACTGTGAAGCTCGGGAAATTCCAATATGATCCTATAAGTTACGCTTTGAATTTCGACGAGGGGCACAATGGTGATGTGGATTTCGAAGGGGATGATTACAATGGTGGTGGGTTTCAGAATTTCTCCGACCGGTTTGCTGCCGTGCCGGCTCCTGTGAAGTCATCATCGGCAGCGGCGGTGAATGGTTAGGTTGCGGCGATGGCGGTGGCGGTCTTGTTTTCTCCGGTGAAGTTGAACGGACAGTTTCCGTCCGGTACTGGGCTTTTGACGTATATTTTTCAACTAATGAGCTGGAAGTTGACCATTGGCGGTGAAGTAGGAAGGGCCAATGGCGGCCGTACGCGTTTTAAATAAGATAGTTTACCATTTTTTGTGGGGTGACGTGTAGCAAAATGATTGGTGTTCATATTCTTATAGTTGATATAATTTTGTTTTATTTTTTCAATTAAATTGTATAATTCCAAATTCCAAATAGAGTTTTATTATAAATTCTTATGGTCGAAATTATAAATATATATTTTAAAATATCCAAATGGAGTATTGAATGTATTTTGAAGTTATTGCACATATTTAATATAAGTTGAATTATATTATAATTATTTTTAATTAAACTATTATTATCATGAAATGTATATGGATGGAATTAAAAGTTATTATTATTCTTCTTTAGTCATGTGAAATTATATGGATGTTTCTAAATTGTTCTTTTAAAACATTTTTATGAACATTCAATTTTGTTTTTAATAGAGTCACAATCTCTAAAAAAAAAAATTGATAAAAGAATGTTGGGCTTGTCACATCTCACTGCATTATTTTCTAAATTAATAACAAAATTAAATATTATTAAATTCAAGACTAATCATAAGTTTACAAATGTCTCAAATTGAAATCGAAGGCAAAATATATTCTCTGCCATAGTCCAATTGGTTATTGATATTTCGATTCAATTCAGTTCGAAATAGGCTTTT
Organism: Citrullus colocynthis; assembly: GCA_031780015.1. Classification (NCBI taxonomy): domain Eukaryota; kingdom Viridiplantae; phylum Streptophyta; class Magnoliopsida; order Cucurbitales; family Cucurbitaceae; genus Citrullus; species Citrullus colocynthis. Next base: position 1,215,882 of record QLSR01000371.1, read on the forward strand.
CCGGCTTAAAGATCAACCAAGTCCAAAGTCCAAATTGAGTGTGTCTAATGGCCATCCAAGTCCAAAACTCACATTATCTCATGAAAAGTCTATAAGGTGAGTTTTTCTTGATTTTGGATTAAGAAATTGAAGATGCAAATAAAATTTAGAAAAGAAATCACTAACCATCATAACTCCCTAAGCTCTTAAAGATTGAACAACACAAAAAGTCTTAAAGTCTCTCGAAAAGAAACATTATGTTAAGACTTCAATTTCAATAACATTCACGCACTTCATCCTCGAGTGAAGTGGTATGCATTCAAGATATAGAATTAGAGGATCAAGTTTTGATATCAAACTACATTCACATAAATCTATATAATTTCAAATTCAACTCCACAAATTATGTTATCCAAATATCTCCTACGAATAGTATCTAAAATTTTTAAATTTTATGTTTAATAAGTTTTTAAGTCTTGGTACTTTCAATAGCGGCTTTTTGAATTATTTAACATTTTTTAAAAGATCAAGAGAGTTTATAAGACACAAAATTTGATAGTCGTCGTATTAAAGCACAAAATTGTAACTTTATGTTTAATTAATTCATTGATTTTAAATAACATTGAATACGTGAAGAACTATAAACACAAAATTAAAAATTTAAGAATGTATTAGACACTTTTAAATTTTAAAAAATTATTAAATATATAATTGAATGCGACGTGTGTCCATATTGAGTGGTTGGCATAAAAAAGATTGACATTTGGAGTTGACATCTATTTGTTCAAGGAACATCTTAAGAAGTTCAAGAAGACAATTCTAAATTATCAGTATCAAATTGAATTAATAAAAAAGATTGGTGTTGTTGAGTTGACAATTTTTATATACTATGGTAGTATATATGATTAAAAAACCATTTTGGGTTTATAAACTTTCATGGAAGTAGCAATTTAATCCTTACCTACTTTACTTGGTAATAATTTAACTCCTAAACTTTCAAATTTGTAGGAGTTTAATATTTATACTTTAGAATGCATAAAGACTTAGTCATATCACGAAAAATATTACGTAGATTTTAATGAAATTTCTAAATATGTTGATCAATCAACTATTCAAAGACCAAGTTTGTTTATAAACTATAAAAAAGTATAAAAAACTAAACCCCAATTTGGTAATTATTGATTTTTTGTTTTTATGATATTCGTGAGTGTCCGAACTAACTTCGTTTGACCTACAACATTTGGAGATGAAACTTGTAGATATTAAATCCTAAATAGGTGGTCATTTGAGATTAGTCCTTTATCAAAGTCTTGCCCTTCATTTACTAATGAAGAAACTATATAGTTACAACTTACAAATTTAAGAGTACACGACCAAAATTATTATTATTATTATTATCCATTAAAGTTGGAAGACTAAAATGTCAATTACATACACAAAAAGTGTACTTTTAACTAATTTATACTGTTTTTATATATTTGACTCTCTTAGTCTTCTCTTCTCTCTTTATCATCCTCTTCCTCTTTTATAATAACATTATGATAGAGGAATCAAATCCGAAACCTCAAAGTTGATCATACTATTTCATGTTTAAACTATGTTTAGATAAAATAATATAAATAATAAATAGGTTAGCCTAAGATGTTTTTTACTAATTTGTATATATATAATTTTTTTGTAAAATTAGAACTCATATTTGATCAAATCATCATTCGCCATTGTTAATACTAGAGACCTAAAACTCCAGCAATTGGATATCATCTTCTTCATTGTTCCAAGTTTTACACACAATTTGAAAACTCCTCTCTCTCAGAAAACCGAATTCAATCAAATAGAAGAAACCAACGACCTCCCACTGATGACTTTGATCTCATTTCTTCGATACAATCGGAGCTCCATTGATGAAGATTTCAGACAAGTTCCGGCTTCCATTGATTGTTTGAGCTGCTCGGAATTGGCAATCCACTCTTCGTCGACCATTGCCAAATCTTCGATACCGAGAAACTTTCCCCTTTACTTCTCCCACTGATTTTCTTCCCTTCTATTTCCCCATTTCCCCGAAGATTTTCAGGGTTTAATTTCTCCTTCATCACCTGTAAATCTGAATCTCCAACAACGTATTGGTAAGTTCCCATTGAGTAGCATCTTCTCGCGTTTAGGTTATTTTGGCTACTGCTCTCTCCTTTCTCTTCTATTTGTTCTTCATCATCATCTTCTTCGCTGTTTATTCTCTTGAACTTCCCGAGTCTCACGGACAACACTCTCATTTCCCCTGTAGATTCCTCCAATGTTGTTGCTTGTTTCTGATGATCTCCAGAAACGGCGTTTTCTGGTTGTCTGTGACAACTGTTTTCTTGCCCTAAAATCTCGTTCGGATTAGGGTTTTCGGAAGGAAAAGTAGAGCCCAAAAGGGTGGCTCGGCAGAGAGGACATGTGGAGTTAGAGAGTAGCCATGTGTCTATGCAATTGATATGAAAAGCATGGCTGCAGATAGGGAGCAATCTCAGCCTGTCCTGGTCCGAAAATTCGTAGAGACAAACTGCGCAGTCGAATGGCTCTTTTAAACCCATAATATCTTTGTACAAGAACACTGGCAAAACGTCGATGAAGGCTTGGTCGAGGCCTGAATCGTGAAGGCGAAAGAGCTGTTGGAGCTGTCTTTGGAGTGTGTGAGATCCAGGCCTTTCTGGGTATCGATTGGATTGGTAGATTGATGAGGAAGATCTTTTCAGAAGAAATCGAACGAGCAAATGGAGTAAACCAGAGATGAAGAAGATGACTGCTAGAATTACTATAACTAGAAGAAGGATTGGGCTGATGCTGCTGAAAGAAGAAGAAGAAGAAGAAGACGATGATGGTGTAGAATCATTTGATTTTGGATCAGTGCCACCATCAAAAGGAGAAAGAGGAGATGGGTATATCAGATAACCATCTTTCTGCTTCATTTCATTTGAAAATCTTGACATCTCAGGAGATGTTATACTCAATAACCACTCACTCCTTTTCTTTTTTCCAGGTAATGGATGCAACTTTCTGCTTTTTGAGTGAAAAAAGCTGAAAGAGAGGGAGAAAAGAAAGAATATGTTAAGTTGAAGGAGGTTGCATGGTACCTACCTACCATTTGATGCAGAAAATGAAGGAAGCCATTAAAAAACTGAGAGAGTCTTTGGCTGGTGAAGATGGGATCTTCAGATTTCTATTGTTTATTCTCCACAGAAGTAGAGGAAGTGGGTTGGGATTTGATTGGTTTTTTTTAGTGTGAAAGCCAAGGTGGGTGAGGCTGAGATTGGCCATCAAGGTGGCAGTTGAGCCCTACAGTGATTGTAACAACCAAAGCTCCAACAGGGCATGAAGAGACTTGAGAATTTCATACATTTTAACAAAACAACTCCCAATTTGAAGGCCCATTTTCTACCAAACTCTCACAAGGTACAGCTTTCTTTCACCTGCTCTCAACAAATACCTGATATTTGAGTCCTTTTCTATATCTTGTTTCCTTGTATGTCAAAGATTTTGGTTAGAGGTTAGAAAAAGAATGGTAGAAAAAGGTGAGGATGTGTGAAGAAAACGGGGGAATGAGTGAGTTGAGAGGTCCACCATTAAAATAGAAACTTGATTGCCCACAGGAGCCTGTGTTCTCTTTATTTATCAAAAACAAAAAAAAAAATTATATCTGCCTTCAATGATGACTTTTCCCTGTCTAATAGCCTGCTAACCACAACATTCTTTCCACTAATGGTGACTTGGAGTTGGACAACATTATTAACTGAGAAGAAGAAATCTAAAGTCAGCTGGTGAAAATTCTTTACTTTGATTTCCATGTGATATGAGACAAAGTCAAAAACTAACAAAGAAATGATCCTAAAGGGATAATTGGAGAGAAGAGAGTGACCGGACAAGAGAAAGAGAGAGGTGGGCAGAGCAGAGACTTGAAAGTATCGTATAGAACAGAAGAATTTTGATTGATATGTCACTAAAACTCAAGCAATATGACAAAGGAATCAAATTAAGGATTAGAGAATGGGTGATATGTGGGGTCTTGGCTGACTTTTCCTTGCACGCATGGCTTCAAAATACCCTCTTTGATTATGACCATTCAAACACCCATCACCATGCGCCTACTGTAACACCCTTGTCTCTGTTGCCCTGTGGGAGATAAAAAGGACGTTAGAAATACAAACTTAAATCTCACATCGGTTAGAAGTAGAGACTATCTCGAACTCGGAAGTATAAAAAAGAACTCCCTATATTAGTATAGGTTTGGTAGATTTCAAAAGTCAAATTATACAAACTTTACTTTAAGGTGGACAGTTATCACAACAATGGAGAAGAGACATGTCTAAGAAAGTACTTGTGAACTATCATGAATGGACTTGGTGGTCAATAAAGGTTGTAAGTATAGTGAAGGGTTTAGAAGAAATGAGTTCAATTTATGGTCGTTACCTACTTAGAATGGATTTCTTTGACACCTAAATGTTGGTAAGAACACAAATTTTCTTTTGGAACCATCCAAAAGGTCTCGTACCAATAGAGATAATTGTTTTACTTATATACCCATGATCATTCCCTTCCCTTATCAATGTGGAATTTTGTTTGCACACTTAACTATCCTCCCCTCGAACAAAGTACCACACCCTTCAGTCTTCCCTCATTTTCCACTCTTGATCGCCTATTAGAGTTTGTTCTTATCAAGGTCCAGTTGCAAAACCATATAGAGCATACCCACAAATTATTTGTGTGGAATACACTTGGTTTCGACCACTTGTCGCATCCTTAATCTTCTCCCCTCAAACGAATATATACTCCTCTACCAGTGAATTTGATAGAGTTATTACTTATTTGCCGCTCCAAGCACTTTTTGTTTGATCTAGGGATTCATCTACAAGACTCACTACTTTTGTTCGAAATCATTGAGAATCTCACCTCGTACAACTAGGTCCAGATCATGACTCTGATACCAACTGATAAGAACTTTTGACATTGTTTACTTTGGGGATAAACTCTCGTAACTTCGCTTTGGAGGACCACCCAAAAGGTTTCGTACCAATTGAGATAATTATTCTCTTCCCTAACTAATGTGGGACTTAGTTTGCATTCCTAACAAATGTCTTAGAGTCAAGTAAATTATTTTTTTAGATTGGTTGAAATGCACGCGAGTTAGCTCGAAATATCACGAATATTAAAATAAAACTTGTGTATTAGAGACGTAGGATTTGGCCCAGTTGAAAAGGTTTGGTTCGTTTCTCGGGATTCTTAAATTAGTTCACCCCACCTTTGGCAGGACTTTTGGCTTTTCTATGAACTTGATGCTATAAATCCCGTGAGAATTAATTGGTCAAACTTCCTCATTACAAAGAAATAATTATTTTTTTTGTCTATATATACATTGGAGATGGAAAAGATCATTATGCTATAGAAGTTTAATGATTTGGACGTGACCTTTTGCAATCTGGTCTTTTCAGTGTTCATGCCTTTTTCTTCTTTTTTTTTTCTTTTCTCTTTTTTCTTTGGTGTTCATGCTATTTCATAATGACATTGTTTATATTAAAATATTGTATCTTGGTGTTCATACTGTTTCTAATCAAATTTGATTGTAGAACCATCCAAACTCATATTCATATTGACAATTTGAAGATATTATACAAATACTCTGTCAGATTTTCACATTGGATTAATTTTTATTGTATTATCTCATAGGTGGTATTAAATTTTCGTTGATATATCGACATTTTCATCAATGTTTCCACATTTCCATGGATTTGATATTGACATCAGGGATGAACCGACGTTTCCATTTCACTGTAAAAAAAAAAAACTCCATGAAACATAAAAATAATAAATAATATGTCACTAATGTACATATAGTATAGATTATCACTATGTTAATTTGTTTAAAGTGTAAAATATTAATTTATTAATTTGTTTAACTTTTTTTCATTATCTATCGACATTGACATTTTATCAATATTTTTATTGATATTTTTGCTGACATTGACATTTTAACTTTGATCTCCATGCATGTTATCGCCCCTCTCTATTTTATAAATGACATATAAAGTGTCATGGTTTCTCCATTGAGGCCAATTAAAATAAAATGAAAAAATGACTTTTGAAAAGGTTTAGGTTTGTTAAGTTGAGTATAATTGAACTGGTTAATGAAAAAATATTGGAAATAAAGAAAAAAAAAGGACCCATGGAGTTAGATCTTCCAACCAAACTTCATTCCAATTGTGTTGGCAAGCATGACAAGCAAGATCATGGGTAATTGAGTTACATGCACGAGTACTCAGAACGAATCCTCTAACGAACTCTTGCCTTTGTTTATCTCAAATCTCATTTGCGAAAAGTTCATTTTTTTGATTGCATGATGGTTCTTCCTTGTCAACCGCGTTCAAAGGATTGAAGAATCGACCTCATCGTGCCACTTTATAGACTAATGGTATGTTTGTGAGTAATTTTGAAAGGTTTAAAATCACTTTTGTTATTTTCAAAATTACTCGAAAAATGTTTTTAATTATTCAAAATTAATTTTAGCAGTATAAAAAATGCATTTGAAAGTATAAAACTTAACATTAAATATTGTTTCAAAGTAATTTTAAACTTGACAAAACTGATATTAAACATTCAAAATCATACTAAACATGTAATAATTTATAAATATCCCCCAAACCTCCTTTACAATTTGTAGAGTCATCATGTGTCATGGTAAGAACATTTATAACAAGTTTTGGATTTAATTTCTTCTTCCTCCTCCTCTTTCATGGTCTCCATTTTTGTTAGATGATATGATATAAATTTATCTTCATCCATCAACTTAAGCTTTTGGGTCTATTGGTGATTTAAAATAGTATCAAAGTAGGTGACCGTAATGTTTTTTCATCTCCAATTAATATTGATTTCTACTTGTTGCACTTGGGTCAACTGACGATTTAACAATTTTCGACCACTATCGACCCCAATTCGCTGATGCACTGCCCCATGTTTCGATTGAACAGAATGTTTGAAGATTTCAAAGAACATAACTGAAACCCACCCTGAGATTTAAGGGCAATTAGAACTTGTACATGTGTCTGTACATCATTGGTCCATCACTTTTCATCTTCATTTTCAAACAAAATTACTGCTTAAGGTAAAATTGAAACTTGAAAAAGTTTAGATATATTTTTGAAATTTCCCTTTGTACTTTAGCCTGTATAGTATTTGGAATCATATACGCTCATTTATACTGAACATTTTCAAATAATAAAAAAAAATTTACCCCTCTATTTTGCAAGTTTAATAAATTGAAATTCTAAATCAATTTTGTTTTATGCTTCTAGATTTAAGTAGGCAATTTAGATTTTGTGATTCAAACTTTCCAAATTGAATTTTAAAATTTAAAAGGCAAAACTATATTTAAAAAGAAAAAGATAAGAAAGCAACGTTTATAAATACAATATTTTAGGTTAGTAACGCAATCCATTTTCTCTAGAAAAATTACCCTTTTCACCCTTGAATTTTTTAAGGGTGTGTGTATTTAGTCTCTAATATTTGAAATTGGTTTTTAAGAATAGATTTAAAAGATATCTTTACTTATAAATCCATTAAATTTAAACAAGAAAAATGGCTAGATGTTGATGTGGCAAAATGACTTAGAAAAAAGTTATATTTTAATATTTTTTTTAATTATGTAATGTACTCAAATTATATGATATTATAAAACAATAGTTATACAAATTTTTTAACGTAAGTCATGTTCTGTTTATAATCAATCTAACATGTAGTAGGTAACTATAACTAGTTTTACGAGTCATAAATATATTAACAAACACATTTAAAACAATTATTTTAATTATAATCCAATTTTTAATCTACTACCAAATAATATAATATTTTAAATTTCTTACCAAACAGACCCTAACTATTTTTACAGAGCTGTAAATTGATGTACTTATAAAAATTCAAATTTTTAATTAAACAAAAATAAAAAATCAAATGGTTACCTAGCGGAGTCTTAACTACCTCCGTTTGGATTTTTTTTTTCTTTTAAAAATATAGTATAAATACAATCCATAAAAACTTATATTTAAATTCAACGTTACTAAAATACTTCTCTTAATATCTTATAATATACTATTACACATAATCTAATACTAGACTTTTAAGCATAAGGTAGTTTTAAAAAGTCATATTTTGAATCAAATACTTTTCTAAGTATCTTATAATGAACTATTACACAAACTCTAGATGAAAGGATTCAAACCTCTAAATAGCGAGTAGAGTTCATGACATTAATTTAACATCCAAACGAAAGTTAGCAATTTCAGCAACATCTAAGTGTGTACTTCCACTTACCCCCAAAACATGAAAACCATTCATTATTTCACAGCCTAATTGTAAGTTGGCAAAACAAAGAGCAATATCATTTCATTACAAACAAGTCATGTAATGGAACATATCATTCCATGTTTTTCTTCTTTTTTGGTCTGAATGAGGGATACTTTGAATCTAGTAAGGCCTTTAGAGATCAACATGACCAGCAATATCATTGTCACTCGAATCACTTTCATCATCACTTACATCTTCTTCACTCTCATCTTCTGCAGCCGAATTCGCCACATTTTCCCTTTTCGCGTATCGTTCGCAATACTCTGTCATACCAAACAACAAACTAACAATGCACTTCCATTTATGTCTCATTAAAACTTTACTCAATTCTAACTTTCCAAGATCTTGGTCTCATCCTTGTCTTACTTCCATATATGTATATTTTTTTTTTCCACAATTTTGCAAATAAATTATGTTATGCGATGAGCAAAGAATCAAATAAGAAAATCGATTACAGATTTACGTGGTTCACTAATGGTGTATTAGCTAATAGCTATTATTCACAGGCAGAGAAAGAAACGTTTTATTATCTTGAGAAGTAACAAAGTACAAAATGCAAGTAAGAGCACCAAATAACAAGACGCTTCGCCCCTAAACTCCAACTTGCTGATCATGCAACGAGATCCCGTGCTTAGTTATTCAAAGTGCTAGATTACAGATGCAAAGCATTTCAAGACATTAATAATGGTTTCAAATACAAATCTACATCCCACTATGCAATATTCTTATTAAATGCGACAGAGAAGTCTCAATACAATGATAAAAGTAGACTTTATGCAAAACTCAAGATCGTAGTAGAGAATTCATATTATTGGGACTAAAAACGATATAAGTGTAATGGTTCATAACCAAGATTGTACATGGAGAGTTGATACCTTAGGGAGGTGTAGCACATTCAACGATATCCAGTATACAGATGCCAAAAGAAACATACAAATGAACACCTGTGTTACTACAGATACATACTTACCTAAGTCGGACACTCATTTACGATCTTGACATGGCATTATTATGACATAACCTTCTTCCTAATTACCAAAATAAACTCATACCTTTGACTTTTTGTTCGTATTGGCTTCTGTCTTTTAACATTAAAGACGCTGCGTCACCATTAAGGGGGTCTGAAGGATTGGGATAGAGCAAAAGCTGTGGAAGGAAAACTTCAAAAACATTCAATAGGTCTGAAAAACAGAAGTATGGAACAAAAAAGAAGTAAAGAAGAAAAAAAAAAACTTGTCAGTCAACATTCATGTCAGGTTTTGAGCTTGAATAAGTAAAATGACAATTGGTATAAAGTTACCAAACATTGGACTCCAAGTTTGGTTAATCACATCCAGGCATACAGAACCAGATCTGCAAGTGGAAAGGAGTTTTAAAACCATTGAAAAAAATCCTACCTCATAAAAATAAGAATCAGCAGTGACCCTAGAGTGATAACATAACAATCTTAAAGAAGTTGAGAGCCACACTAAGTGAGGTCTAGCTTGCTCACAGTTCATCAACATTTGGATGATATATCTTGTTCACAAACCCAATAGATGGGGACTTGTATGGATAAGCATCGGGAAGTTCGACGTGGATTTTCCAAACCCCAGCTTCATACAAGCCTGTCATTGTTTCAGGCATTTTATACATTAGAATGTTCAAGCAAATCATGGGTAATGTATTTGAAAGCAAACACATGAGAACTTCATCAGAACTTTAATTCACCATAAAAGTTAAACATTCTAAAACTTTGGGGTTATGAAGCCTATTTAAAGCTCAAGGATCATGCTATGTAACTATGAAAATGAACAATCTAGACGAGACTATGGAGCAACATTTGGAAGTTGAACCGCTAGTTAAGGGGAAAACTTTGCCATCCATCCATATGCATACTCATAGAAACTAAAGGTCTCAAGAAAATGAAAAAGTCAATTGGAACCTGCAACATACAACTCAGCACCATCCCTACTCATTGGAGCAACTAGAAATACATTGTAATAGAAGTAGAAGAATGAGAATGGGGAATACTTTCTTTTGGACCATTGAATTCGACATTAAATTCACTGAGCCCATCGTCGATCATCTCCACTTTGTAATCACTCATCATCCTGGATTTAGTATGTGAGAATTTCAACAAAGAAATAACAAATCAATACCTTCTTCAACTTAAGGAAGCATAATGTGAATCTATGAAAATAGAATTACAAACTTTTAGTGCATAATAAAGCTCCTATTAATCAAATAAACTGATAAACTCCGTAGATGTTTCAATCATGGTCATCCAAAACATCAATTACATGAAATATTTATTTTCCCATGTGGATTTCATAATAAAAGATTCAATCCTATTTCTGTCAATTTGCAAATATATGCAACTATTTTTGTTCTCCAGCTGATGCATGAAACATAATGAAAATTTAGTAGATTACTACTCCAAATTTATGTCTAAACTAAGTTCCCTGGGATCCTCTAACATCATAATGGTAGGCCATAGCGCTCTAAGAAAGTAAATCATTCCTTAAATTTCTCTTACAATTCATCAAGGAAAATGGTATCAGCATTTTTATATCACTGTTGAAAGAACAGCATTATATAGAAAAAGAAAAAGTTCAGGATTATCACTACATTAGTACTTTCAAGTTTCAAGGTCATTAAACTTTAACACTACTATTTTTCCTTGTTGATTCTTCTTGTCCTTCTACTGCATATACCCCAAAATCCAGGACTACATTATAATATCTAAAGATCAGGTATCAGCACCTTCATCATAATTTTTCATTAATTTTTCTATATGCAAGAACAAGAAACTGAATGTAGCAGCAGTCAAACAGAAACTAATGAGAAAACTTCACTTGTAAATCAACTTACAACTTCATGACATCCATATCTCTCCGCTTGTTTGGAGACGACATTTTGAATTCCAACACCTAAAATATTTCAAAAGAAAGCCTGCCAAGAATTGCACAATGGCATCACTTGTCAGACATGTAAAACTATAGCATCATATTATCTCTCACCCATATGCTCCCCAAAAAGTAGAACATTTGCATCAACCAAATGAACCAAATTATTTAGACAACCTTTAGAAACAAGAATTCCACAAAGATCTAATATTACAAACAAAAAAACATGATAATCAAGGGGCTGTATTATGCTAGTAAAGTTGCCAATGAATCCACAGAAACAAATAAATCAGACTTGCAACAACTTTTTATACAACTCCACAAGCCGTACAAAATTTGAAATAAACCATCAAATAACAAAGCCTTACAAGAAACTAGATCCCCTTGTCCATTAAGACCTAAATTAGACAGGCATATCAGAGTTCAACCTTCAACATCTTATACAGCAGAAGATAATATTTAAAGTTGTCTGATAGATGACTCCAATGCCTGAGCGATAGCATACTCAAAGGGTATAATCCATCATCCACAGTAATATTTCTAAACAAATAGCCCCTCTTTTAACTTATAGACAATGAGAAAAGGACAACATCAACAAGAATAAATAAAGAAATAAGCCTTTTCCTTCTCCCACACTCAACCAAACAGAAGCATTACACCAGATATCAAACCAACAAGAAAGAAATAATATTTTACAGACATCCCAGAATCTAATCCCCTTGGATATGGTCTAAAACGGGACTTGTTCAAAGATCCATGTCCTACCTACTTGACCCAATATTGATTTTTGAATGAAAAATGGTTCATTTCCCCTAAAGAAAAAAGGGAAAAAGGGAAACTTGATTCTTACAAGTGCAGGTTCCGCAATGGCGTGAAAATCCCAGCTCAATGAAGAAAACCCAGAAGTAGAAGACAAGGGGAAAGCTCTGGAATGACAAAGAAGAAAGGTTTAATCGGCCACAGAGAATAAGTACAGAAATGGGAGAGGAGTAATCAATTTTTCATCATTGACACAAGGATCAGAGCCAAATTTTGATACGAAAAGTCGGAAAAAATATTGGTTTGAGACTTTTTAGTAAATGCTTGAATTGAATTGTGTTCTTGAAAATTTAAAAATATACACAGTTCTTTTAAAAGACATCAAATTGTCTTGTCAAATCAAATGTCTCCTAAATTCAATGGCAAATTGCAAAAACCATTGTGAAATACGGTGGGAGTTGTAATTACATGAAAATTAAGCTAAGTATTAAATTGGGAACTTCAAACTTTAGTTATAAAAAGTAGATCTCCAAATAATAATAAAAAGTAAATACTCAATTTTATAGCATTGTTAATATTCCTATAGTTGCTTAAGTTTGAGTTCTAATTTTATCATTTATATAAACTTGAGAGCTTAGTTTTACCATTGACGGTGGTTTTTGCATTTTGCCATAAATTTAAATAGTAAATTAAAATCTCTATCAATTACTATACTTAAAAATAATTAGTGTGCTAAATGTGATTTATATACACTCACAATTAAAGAGGTCAAAAATTCAAATTTGCAGAAAAATGGGTGTTTACTTACTCTTAAAATATATTTATTTTGTTTATATATCTATATGGACAAATTGCAAAAACCACCTTTGAGGTATCATGATAATTGCAATTAGACACTCAAACTTTCAATTGTAAAAATTGGGCCCTAAACCCTCAAGCTTACAATAATTATAGAAATTGAACTCATAAATGATAAAAAATTGAACTATTAAATTATATAAATATTATAATTTATACAATTTTGTAAGTTTAAAGGTCGAACTTGACTCAATTTTAATATTTTTATAGTTTTGAGGGTTTAATTTTTAAAATAAAAAATTTAAAGTCTAATTGTAACTACCCCATACTTTAAAGGTGTTTTTTTTCTACAATTTGCTATATATATTAACACGGTGTAACTATTCCTTCTTTGAGATTAAAAGAAGTAAAATAATGAAGTGATTTGAAAATTGAGAGTTAGTTTTGAATTTTATATGCAATTTATAATGAAAAAGATTTGAAATGAATATAATAATATTTTCTTAGTTTGGATGCCCACTAAAAATGAAAATAAAATAAAATAAAAAGTGTATTGATATAGGCTTTTAATGTTAATTGATTAATTAAAAAAGATATAAATATAATAAGGTTAAATAAAAATTAATCTCAACATTGAATGAATGTGATGCTACACAATCCTACCATCTTGATTAGTTATCTTTTGTACATAAAACAAGGTTTGAGATCAATTAAAATTCCAAATAATTTATATGATAAGAAGCAATGGTATTCACATGAAATTACTCAAGTTAGGATAGTGAGGATTGAATATGGGTGTCAACTCAGTGTTAAAAGTACCTTTTAAAAGTCAAAAAATTTGAACCCTATATTTTTATATGATGTAATATTATAAAAATAAATAAATGAAAGATAAGGATTGCAAATATTAGGTTAAAATGTCATTTTGTTCTTATACTTTGCAGTTCATTCTATTTCAGTCCCTTTAATTCAATTGTTCAATTTTAGTGTTTATACTTTTAATAAATTTTAAATGTAGTCCCTAGTACTAAATTTTGTTGATTGTTGTTATCTAAAACTTTTAGGTTAAAAATCACTTTTAGTTCCCAAACTTTCATAGAAATAACAATTTAGTCCATATACTTTAGTTTGTAACAATTTAGTCTCTGTACTTTCAATTTTGTAATAATTTAGTCCTAAACTTTACCGCCCTTATATTTTAAAATTTGTAATGATTTAGTCTTTATTGTAGAAATTAGTGTTAAGGTTTAATGAGATTTATTGCATAAATAAACCGAAACTAATTAAAGAATCAATACTTTTACAAAATACAAAGTCTACGTAATAAAATAATGACATCTAATTTGGGATTTAATTGTTACAAATTTGAAAATATAAGAACTAAATTGTTACATACTAAAGTTTAGGGACTAAACTGTTACAAAATTGAATGTACATGGACTAAATTGTTACTTTCATGGACTAAAAATGATTTTTAATCAAATTTTCGTTATTCGAAAACATATTCACATGTTTCTTTTTTTGCATGAAAATTATTATTATTATTTAATTAATTTTGGTAAAAAAAAAAGTCTGAGTGACCAAATTTAAGATTTATTGAAAATACAAAAACTAACATTAGATAATTAAAAGTATGGAAAATGAAATTTAACAAACTTCAAGATATGGGGGCAAAGTGGTATTTTAACCTAAATATTAAATATCTATTTGTAATTGTGTTTTGTGTCACTCTATAAATTCCATCTTTTATCGCCAAAGTTTTTGTCCATTGTCAACCTTCATCTTTCTCGTCTCAAATTTCTTCTCAACGCATGGCCAATATAAGTTTGAGAGTTCCTAACTTTTTTTTTTTTTTTTTTCTGAATAATGAGAGTTTCTAATTTTATGTCCGTCTGAGTGTTCAATGGATAAGACATCAATTGTCATGTCAAATACTAATATTCGATCTTTATTCTATAATGTTTGAACTAAAAGAAATAAATGAATATCTTGTTTCAGATGACATTTATAGTAAACATTCTTTCGAATTTTGTTAATTTATATAGCACTGTTAACGCATTTATTTGTATTTGTAACAGATTTTTAGTATTAACTTAATTGTTAACAGTTCAGAACTTTATTTGTATTAACTTAATTGTTAACTAGTTAGGATATTAGTCACGAGTTTAAAACACTCTCGTCCTTTGATATTTATTTTATTTTAAAAGGTTGAGGTTGTAACGACCCGACATTTTAGGACTTGAACTAGATCGTACTACAAGCATACATACATCTTAAATGACTCTTCTTTGTAATTTTACTAAAAATCAAAAGAAATTTTTACTAAAATAAATATTTTTTGCAAAATCCAAATAACTAAAAATCTTTGATCGTGTATCCCTTATGCAATTTAATAAAATAAGAAACTTGTATAAAACATCTGACCATGAGAAATTTTAAAAGAAAAATAAAGTTATGAATTCAAATGACAGAACTAAAATTCTTAAAAATGAAAACATGAAATATTGTGCAGAAGCATCTAACTAGTCTCAATGGCACGGTCAAGGTATTCTTTCATTCGTTGAGGTGTCCTTTTCTTTACCTGAAAAACATAACATAAAAAGAATGAGTACAAAATACTCCGTAAGTAACCCACTATCGGCTCAGGCTAAACACTTGCATTATACTAGTGAGACATGCATATTTCACTTTTTCACACTTCACTTATCTAAGTGATTGGTTAGACCTGCCCTACTGTTGGCAAATGGTATCCACGAGCCTCTGGTGAATCTCGTAGGAGACACTTAGCTCAGGTGTATCCCGAAAGAACACGAAACCTCCAGTGATCTTGAAGAAACACAAAGCCTCTGGTGAACTCGAAGGAACACAAATCTCTGGAGATCTTGAAGGAACACAAATCCTCTAGTGGACACACAACCAACGTAGGAGGGTAACTACCACTAACATGCATAAATGGTAACATACATAAAAATCCCACAACATATATTCATAATGTTTCTCATACAAACATCTTCTCTCATATATGTAGTCATAAGAAAGCTTAGCTAAAAGAAGCCAACAACATTTTAATAATTAAATTGTCTTGGCACGTAGGCGTTCCAATAGTAAAATTGCATACCTTGACACTAGATGCAAATAGCTAACCAAGCCACCAATTCTTACAAAATCCTTAAATTAAAACCCTAGAACATAATTAAAACCCTAGAACATAAATCCAGACTTAATTAGCTTGTACAAAATCCTTCGAAGTTTGAATCTAAAACTCAAATCTGATGGGTAACAACAATCAAAATAACACTGATGTATAATCACGAAATTACAAGAAAACCCAACAATTGGACTAACCAAATGTTCAAATTCTAGTGTAACCCACAAAAAACGGATGATACCAGCGAAGCAGAATCAGCTGCAGGATAGACTTGCATACAACGAACCAAAAATTTGAGATTGACTTTATATATATACTTCTTTAAATTCTCTTTTCCTTTCTCTTTTCCAAAATAAAACAGAACCTATTTAATATAATTTTACTCAACCCATCAAATCAAATCTTTTCCAACCATCACCTAACAATTTATTTAACAGAAATATCTCATAACAAATCAATTTCTCAACTTAAATTCAATTCCAACTTATCCTCATATTTTTTTTTAAATTAACCAAATTCTTAAATCTCACTCAATTAGTTAAATCCAATTTTAAAATCTACCACAAATGAATTCAATTTTTTTCACTAGTTGAATTAAATCCAAATCTTTTATCACGATTACTTTAAATTGAATTATTTTTTCAAAATAATCTAATTAAATCTCAAAATTCAAATAACTCACCAAATAATTTAAGATAATTATTTTTTGAAAAATTGAAAATTTAGAACGTCACATAGATAGCTTATACTTTTGTCGGTGATAATTTAGTAGAAAAATGAGTCAAACCCCGAACATGTTAAAGAAATGGGTAAACACAAAAACGCCAAAATTGTAGCCATGTTTGTTCCAATTGCCCAAGTATTATTGGCCATAAATATTAACAATTTTTATTTTATCTTTTCCTTCCTTCTTTGTTATTAAACAAGTTTTAGTTCATCTTTTCCTTCTTTTTTATTAAATAATTTGATATCAAAGACATTCTTTAGAAGTAAATTCACTCAAAACTAAGTGACACCTAATCTTTAGTACTAAAAATTAACTTCTCTGTTTGTTGTTTAGATAATAGATGACACTCTTTTAAGATAAATGGACTTGTGCCTCTTATTTAAAAAACTTATGCATAAACCAAATGAGCTAATATTTGAGTTGACGGATTATTATACGTATTTCCACTACTCGAATTTGAGATACACAATCTCCTTACTCAACTTGAATTTATGTTCTTATAAATTTTTAAGAATCTTTATCAAAGGACGTACATGATCATCCAATTAAGAGCGTTCAAAAATAATTAAAAGTGCTTGTAGAAAGGTAAAAAGTAATTTTAAAGATAAAAAATCATATGGAGAACTAAAAATGTTTTCTTTGCATTTGGTTAAAAAAATTAAGTAGTGGTAATAGATACTTTTAGTCAATAAAAGCATATTTAAAAATTTTCATGATTGAACATTGACAATCACTGCTAACTTGTTGCATCTAAGCTCAGTTGCTTCATAGATATTCCCTTTAGCATCTAAGCTACTTCATAGATATTAACAATTATACAAACAAAGATCGAACTTCTAATAGTAAGGAAGGTAGATCTTTGAACCCAACTGTAAGCTTAAAGATGCTCAACTCGTATACATATTTACCAACACAAGTATACAATAAACACTCCACAATGTCAACCAGATCCACAGAAACAAAATTAAAGAAAAATAAACAAATTTATATAACAAAGAAGAGCCTCATAGTTGAAGATGAGAAAAATCATATAATATGACTCATTTGTCAAGCCTCTTCCTGCAATTTGAGAACAGTTTCAAGAGCACAAACTTTCAATCTCAAATGCAATATATAATGAGCTGTTTTGGCGAAGAGATGTTCCTGTCGCAACCCTCGACCACCGGGCACCACCCACCGAAGCTTCTGAACTTTCCGGCGAACCTCTCGTGCTTCTCTCCTCTTCCTCTTCAAGCTTGACGCAGCCACATTATGATGGCAAGAGGAGCTGGAATTAGCCATCAAATCTGCTAAAGCCATAGATAGAAAGTTAGAAAAGATATGGCTATGGGAATGGCTTTGAGTTTTGTATTATATATAAGAAGAGAAGACAGTTGGGTGGTGGGGTTTTGAGTTTTCTGTGGAGAAATGAAGGTTTCAGTTTCAGGTTGAGGGATTGTGATTCCATGTGGGCAAACAGTTGGAAAACATTGAATGGGTGTAGAAGAAGGGTTCTGTACACGTGTCAGGCAGATTTTGGATGGCATAATCATGGCCACTAGTTTTTGTTTGCCAGAAATTGACAGACAACTGCCACTACACTCAATTCTGACACCTGTCCTTCATCTCACGTGCTGATTATTTGGTTTCTGTAGCGACTACTAACAGCTGTGGCTTATCCAATTCCTTGAAGAGAAGGGAAGTGGAATTATGTTCTGTATAACCTTTGGTTAACACATGAAAGAATGTAAAATAACAAATGAGCCAATCAATTCAAAAACACATAGCAAAAGAAAAAACTTCTTTTTCGAACAAGATACAACTTTTAACTGACATATGAAAAGAAAATTGTTCAAAGATACAAGGCTCTCCTGAGAGGAGAATGCAAACAACAAACTTCAAAATAATCATTCAATCAGTAATGGTCTTGTTATCTGTTAGGCCTCCAATTCACCATACATACCAGAGGAGGGGCAAGAAAGAGAATTTACAGGAGTAAGAGGAAGGGTGAGATTGAGGGTCGTTATTTGGGGTTGTGTGGAGACCATCCGTACAAGCGTGGTGAGGTTAAGTAGGGTTTTTGGATCTCAGTTGGGTGTCAATATTTTGGGGTTAAGCCTAGAGGAGGAGAGAACCAGCACTCTCGTGATTTGCTGGGAGTCATCCTACTTATTATTTTCCTTTTTTGCATTAGCATCTTTCGGTTGAGACTCTGAAAATTACCTCCTATTTGTGAATATATAACCTAGGGATATCGTAATACCCTGTTCTTCTTCGTAGCTTGTTGGGTATTGTTCTTGTTGCAGGTGTGGGTACCTAACAAATTGGTATTAGAGCTCGGTTCAACACTAGGGATCACGAGAAGAATGGCACAGAAGATAACGGTAGAGCGGTTTGAAGCTCAGGAAAAGGAGCTAGCAATTCTGAAGGAACTAGTTGTGACGACCTATTGAAATGTTGAGAGGATATCGAACGATTTACGGGAGTTGTTCGATCGAGTGAGTAAAGGACAGTCAATGTTGTCAGAGGCTTCGCAGACAAAGAACAAGGAAGTTGACATGGAAGAAGGTGAGTCATCGCAAGAGAAGAATGGGTGGATTGATCAAGGCAAGTACAAAAATTCGGAGATGCCTATTTTTCACGGAGAAGGTCCGGATTTGTGGCTTTTCTGAGTAGAGACGTATTGAAGTACACAAGCTCTTCGATGCAAAGAAGATGAAAGTGTCGGTGATTAGTTTTTCTCAGGAGGTGATCGACTAGTATCGTTGGACTCACAACCAGAGACTGATCAATAACTGGAACGAGTTGAAGGAAAGAATGTTCGAACGATGGAGACCCACGATATAGGGGACTGGGGACGAGGAGATACTGGAGGTGGAAACTAAGGCCTTAAGTCGTGGAGAATGTAGAGTTGGCCTTAAGATTGGTTTATAGATTTTCGGCTCCTGGAACGATGAAATTAAAAGGGATTATGGGAGGAAAAAAGGTGATCGTACTCATCGATGGGGGGCAACCCATAACTTCACACATTAGAGACTTGTAGAGGAACTTACTACATGTGGTGAAAACTTCAAACTATGGGATCGTGGTGGGGAATGGAACAACAATTAGAGGTCAGGGAATTTGCCAATCAGTAATGGTCATGTTGCCGGAGATTACTATTGTTGAGGTCTTTTTACTATTAGATTTGGGAAAAACGGATGTTATACTAGGAATGGCATTGTTGTGTACCACAAGCTTCATGGGGGTGCATTGGCCAACATTAACAACGACCTTCGCCTCCAGAGACAATCAGGTGAAGTTAAAAAGGGATCCCTCACTGACGAACGCAGAAGTCAACTTGAAGGTAATGACTCAGACATGAGAGGTAAAGGACCAAGGATTTCTTATTGAGTTTTAGAACGTGGAAATTGAAGAAGAGGAAGAAGAAAGTTCAAGGGAAAGGGATCAAGAGATAGAACAACTTTCGGTGATGGTTCGAAACTTATTAGAACGCAGTCAAGACATTTTTGAGCTTCCGAAAGAACTCCAACCTAAGAGAGAGGTTGATCATAGAATTTTCATAGCAGAGGGACAACCACCTATCAATGTAAAGCCATACAAATAGGGGCATGCCCAGAAAGATGAAATTGAAAGATTGACGGGAGAGATGTTAGCTACAGGAATCATATGACCTAGTAGAATCCCTTTTTCAAGCCCGGTCTTATTGGTAAGGAAGAAAGATGGAGGTTGGAGGTTCTGTGTGGATTATCGAAAGGTGAATCAAGCCACGATCGCCAATAAATTTCCAATTCCGATTATTGAAGAACTATTGGATGAATTACACGGGGCAAGTGTGTTTTCAAAGTTGGATCTGCGATCGGGGTACCATCAAATTCTAATGGATGAACAAGGCATCCCCAAGACCGCTTTTAGAACCCACGAGGGTCATTAGGAGTTCTTAGTCATGCCATTTGGGTTGACCAGTGCCCTGACAACGTTTCAGTCACTGATGAATGAGATATTCAAGTCGTTTCTTAGGAAGCTTATACTAGTATTCTTCGACGACATCCTAGTGTATAGCTCAGACATCTCCACGCATGAGAGTTATCTAGCAGTAATCTTTAACGTATTGAGGGAACATCAGTTGTTCGCTGATCCCAAGAAGTGCATCTTCAGTCAACCTCAAATACAAGATCTCGGCCATTGGGTCTCAAAAGAAGGGGTGGAGGCGGATGGAGATAAGATCAAAGCAATGCGGCAGTGGCCTCTACCCAAGAATGTGACAGAACTAAGAAGTTTTTTTGGACTCACAAGGTATTACAAGAGGTTTGTTTTGAATTATAGGGTTCTAGCGGCTCTATTAACGAAGTACTTCACAATAATGCTTTAAGCTGGAATGAAGATGTGACGGAGGCACTTGAGAAACTAAAGAATGTGATGACGACCTTACCTATGTTAGCCCTCCCCAATTTTGATATGCCATTTATCATAAATCAATGCTTCAGGCACGGGATTGGGAGTGGTATTGATGCAGGTCAGAAGACATATCGCTTACTTTAGTCAAGCTATATCTGCAAGAGCTCAAGCCAAGTCAATATATGAGAGGGAGTTGATGGTTGTGGTGCTTTCAATTAAAAAATGGCAGCATTATCTTCTGGGGAATAAATTCACAGTGATATCAGATCAAAAAGCCCTAAAATTCCTCATTGAGCAAAGGGAAGTGCAACAATTCCAGAAATGGCTCACTAAATTGTTGGGGTATGACTTTGAGATCCTCTATCAACCTGGTTTACAAAACAAGGCAGTGGATGCTTTCTCTAGAATCCCCCAGCAAGTGGAAGTGATGGTGTTGACAGCCCCGAAACTAGCTGATATTGAGGTAGTTCAACAAAAAGTGGAAAAGGACGAGGTGTTGCAAAAAATCATTACAAGACTTAAGGAGATCCGGATTCAGTACCTAAATTCTCACTCCATCATGGATAGTTGTTATACAAAAACCGATTAGTCATATCTCACACTTCTTCCTTGATTCTCGCACTTTTGAGTACATTCCATGATTCAATGATAAGGGGGCACTCGGGCTACCTTCGCACTTAGAAACGAATGACGGGGGAGTTGCATTGGAAGGGGATGAAGAAAGACGTTAAAAATTATGTTGATAGTTGCATCATCAGCCAGAAGAACAAGGTGGATTCAATCACCCCAGCAGGACCATTACAACCGCTACCGGTACCAGATAGAATTTGGGGATACATCACTATGGATTTTGTGGAAGGACTTTCGAAGTCTCAAGGGAAGGATTCAATTATAGTACTGGTTGATAGACTCAACAAATACGGAAACTTTGTGGCATTGAGCCATCCTTACAATGCCAAGCAAGTCGCAACTGTGTTCACTCGTGAAGTAGTGAGACTACATGGTTCCCGAAGTCAATCATATCGGATCGAGATAAAATCTTTGTTAGTAACTTCTGGATCGAGTTATTCAAGAGTCAGGGAACCGTCTTGAAGAGGAGTATCGCGTTCCACCCACAGACCGACGGACAAATTGAGCGGGTTAATTGGTGTTTGGAAACATACCTTAGATGTTTTTGCAATGAACAACTTAAGGCTTGGTATGACTGGTTACCATGGCAGAATATTGGTATAACACAACATACCATGTATCAACCAACACCTCTCCTTATAATATTGTATATGGGATGGTGGTGCCTCCCTTGATATCTTACGTGGGAAAATAAGGTGTCTAATGACACGATGGAGCAACAACTAATGACATGAGACAAGGCTTTGGTGGCTCTTAAGGAGCATTTGACCTTGACGTAGAATCGAATGAAGAAATTTTATGACATGAAACAATGGAAGGTTGAATTTGAAATTGGAACATAAGTTTTTTTGAAACTAAGACCCTACAAACCACGAACATTAGCAAAGAAACGTTGTGAGAAGCTATAGCCGAAGTATTATAGACCTTATCTAGTGATAGAGAGGATCGGGGAGTTAGCCTATCGTCTTCAACTTCCGCCTAAGGCAACTATTCACAATATTTTCCATGTATCCCAATTGAAGAAGAAGGTCGGAGAGAGGCAAACGGTCCATGTACACCCTCCTCAGTTTTCTGAAGAATTTGAGTTGCAGGTCCAACCAGAGAATATACTCAGTGTTAGACGGAACACAGAGCTAAATAGAGAGGAATGGTTGATCAAATTAGAGATGCTGCCGGACAGTTAAGTGACTTGGGAGGAGGCTGCTTTCATCAAGTATCAATTTCCTAAATTACACCTTGAGGACAAGGTGCATCTGGAGACCGCGGGTATTGTTAGGCCTCCAATTCACCATACATACCAGAGGATGGGCAAGAAAGGGAATTCACAGGAGTAAGAGGAAGGGTGAGATTGAGGGTCGTTATTTGAGGTTGTGTGGGGACCATCCGTACAAGCGTGGTAGGGGTTAAATAGGGTTTTTGGGTCTCTAGTTGGGTGTGAGTATTTTGAGGTTAAGCCTAGAGGAGGAGAGAACCAGCACTCTGTAATTTGCTGTTATCATCATGAGAGAAGCAGATGAGACTTTAAATACTTCAGCAAGAAGATTGCTTCTGAATTTTTCAATAATGATTGCATGAGCTTCATCAAATAACCTCATCTTATATTGGAGATAAATCTCTATGGAGATAAGCTAATTCTGCATCAAACTGATCAATCCAAGCCGAAAGTTGAGCAAAATCACATCAGACTCCATAATGTACACAAAGAAGGCTGATGCACTGGGGAAACTTTTGAAGATAACATTGCAAAATTACTAAAAGTTACCACTCTTATCAGTATTCATTCACATCCAAAAATTCCTTGCCACCAGAATCAGCAAACCACATCAATACAGATATTTAAAAAAAAAAAAAAAAAAAAAAAAGGAAATAAAAAAAAAAAAAAAAAAAGGAAATAAAAAAAAAAAAAAAAAAAGGAAATAAAAAAAAAAAAAAAAAAAGGAAATAAAAAAAAAAAAAAAAAAAGGAAATAAAAAAAAAAAAAAAAAAAGGAAATAAAAAAAAAAAAAAAAAAAGGAAATAAAAAAAAAAAAAAAAAAAGGAAATAAAAAAAAAAAAAAAAAAAGGAAATAAAAAAAAAAAAAAAAAAAGGAAATAAAAAAAAAAAAAAAAAAAGGAAATAAAAAAAAAAAAAAAAAAAGGAAATAAAAAAAAAAAAAAAAAAATGATTTAAAAAAAAAAAAAAAAAAAAAAAACACATTATGGCATCTAGCTGATTCAAAAGGGATGGATCTAAAACAATTCCAACTTTCTGATCCTAGACAAAGAACATAGATTCCATTGATCAAACATAGTTAAATTCCAGTTCAGTCAGTAAAGGTCAATGGACTTTCTAAATTTCAATTTATACTATCTACCATATTTCTTTCATCTGTACAAATACATCTGCAGACTGGAATTGACTGATTTAGAGACAAATTCCATTCAATGCTGAAAGCAATTAGAGAAAAATATAGAACCGCTCAAAGGACTGGCAGATGAGAACATGTGGAGAAGAAGATATGCACTATCCATCGCCAATTATTTATAACCCGGTGGAAGCATAACAATAATGAGAAAGTTGAGAAGATTAGGGGAGAAGCAGGGTCCTACCTCATAATGACATTCCCATTTGTTGAGTCCAAAGGAGATGCAGTGACAGATCTCAAGTTGAAATCTCATAATAAAATATAACTCTTGATCTAGACATGAAAATGAAATGAAGAAATTGCATATCTAAAGCCACAACTTCATGCTGCCAAATAGAAACCATGTGGAATCGAAAAGAACGGAAGAAAGGAAATAAAACATTCACATGTCTGGCTTCTAACTTGTCTCTCCCTTCCACTTTATCTCTATTTAATGCAGAGTTCCAAATAACTATGTCATATACTCAACATAAATGAGAGAAGAAGACAATTAGAATGAGTGAGCTCTTCCATCAGATTTCACCCCTTCTGTGTAGACAACAGGAGCATATATAAAAGCTTCTTTCGAAGAATGAGCCAGATCGAGTCATTTCTTGAAAGAAATTTTTATGAGAAGGGTATACAAAAAGATGAAGACTTCAGGTATATATATATATAATATGATGCTCAATAAAATGAGAGAATATGGCCAATGATTCTCACTTATAATATCAATGTTCCAACATACCACATTAAAAAAAAAAAAGAAAAAAAAAAGGTTCCAACATAACACCAAGATTAATATCTTTAAAGGTAACACAATTATGCCTAAGAATGAATACATATTACATTTGCTTTCCTTGAAGAATCATTTCAAGTATATATAAATATTGTTACTGAATCACTGAATAACATGTTGTTATACCTAAAGAAAGATCGCAAGACAACAATCTTCCATTGTTTACTGAAATGTCTCAATGTAAAACAAGATGGTGAAAAAAAAAAAGTCATAAAGAGCAGTACATGGACGTTTTAACTCGACCGCCAAGGATTCTCTCCATAGTAGAAAGCCGTGCCAACCATCAGTGCCACTGTAGCACCTTGGACAACCACACGAGCTCTCATTAGCATTTGCCCCAACTGAGAGTTGCCTTGTCTAAAGCTTATTAATCCAGCAGTGAGAACCCCAGCAGTGACAAGTGCACCTGAAGATTAAGTTCTATCAAACAAAAAAACCAATAGAGAAAAACACATAGCACCATTACCACACAGAAAAAAGAACACAACTATATAACCGAGAATCAACAACCATTGACTTCCATAAGCAATTCGATTCATGTACAACACTAAAATGAAAAACCCTTCGTGTTGTAGTATGGACAAAGGAAAATCTCCCACGTCCTACAATCTGCTTAAAATCTCCATGCTCGTTAGAGCATAATTGGAAAAACAAAATAATCACTCAAGAATTCGTTTCGTTTAATTGATTTTAACTCAGGTAACAACAAACCCGCCAAAAGGGTACACATACAAACCAATAAATTTTCATTTGTAATTATAATCTGATGCCGGTCATCTCCGAATCGAGGGGGAGCTCTTTAATTGCACAAAGGGCGAAGGAAAAGCAATAAAGAAAGTTAAAAAAAAAAATCCACACTTCTGCACGTCCAATACAACCCTTCAACAAAATTCAATGAAATTGAAGTAATAGTAATAGCAAGGAGGAAGAAACTGGGGTAATTACCGACGGGGACCAAAGGGTTTCTCGCGCGCTTCTTCTCTACGAAGAACTCATCCAAATTAGGTTCCTCCGAGCTCATTGTTGGTTAATTGATGAGGAAAGAGATGAATCTAAATCAAAAGAAGAGTAAAACGCAGAAGATTAAGCAACCGACAAAGAATGAATTGGTTTGGAGGAAGGGAGGAAGGGAGGGAGGAAGGAAGAGGTCGTTGCCTTGCCTTCAAGTTCCACTTCCTATCGGGTGTGGTTGTAAATGGGGCACGAATTAGCGGGTCGGGGGCCCATATACCTATTTTAATCAGTAATCCAAGGGTTAAATTATGTATATATAGTATGGTTGATTTTAATTATACCCTCCAACATTTTAACAGTTTTTTTTTTTTTATCTAACTTTTAAAAGCTTTATTTTAGTCCTTAGAGTTTGAAATTTATTTAAAAATAATTCTCACTTGTAAAGTTTACAAACAAAGAAATTACTTGTTTATAACGATATATGTGTGTGTGTGGCACAATTATAAACCATGTGTGGGACAATTATAAACCATGTGTGTAAAATTGAGAAGAAAAATGACAGAAAAATGGAGCACGAAAATTGAAAAATTATAATATTAAAATAATATAATAATATTAAAATAATTAAAATAACCAAATAAAATAAAACAAAGAAAGTGGAATTTTATGGAATTTCAAATTTCACCCAATCTTTTCTCTTTTTTTTTTTTTCTCTAATGTGTGTATTACAATATCCATCAAAAGCCTCTATTTATAGGTAATTTGGCAAGTAGGTAATGACATTTCATGGCCACTAAGGATGTGTATTTAGGAGACACATGGCCTTTAGCCACTAAGCTTGGCTACATAATGGACATCTATTACAAATATAATATTTATAATACTCTCCCTTAGATGTCCATTATATATTATATGAAATATGTCTCGTTAAAACCTTACTAGGAAAAACCCAATGAAAAAAAAAACCTAGTGAAGGAAAAAGATTACATATTTCATATAATCTAATGCTTTGAAAAGAATACAATACATTTGCTCCCCTTGTAGGAACATTACTTGAAATCTTTGAGTCGCCACATTTCAATGTTCTGCACCAATTTTTCAAAGGTTGCGATCGGTAATGATTTTGTAAATAAGTCTGCCAAGTTGTCCTTCGTACAAATTTGTTATACAATGATGTCGTCATTTTCTTCAAGATCATGAATGTAAAAAAGCTTGGGTGAAATATGTTTTATTCTATCTCCTTTAATATAATTTCCTTTGATTTGGGTTATACATGCTATGTTGTTTTCTTATAATGTTGTTGGAGGATTTTTACTATAAGACAAACCACATGTTTTACGAATGTGTTGAGTCTTTGATCTTAGCCATACACATTCTCTACTAGCTTCATGGAGTGCAAGAATTTCAGCATGATTTGAGGAAGTTGTTATGGTCTGTTTCACTGATCATCAGGATATAGCAGTTCCTCCACATGTGAACAGATAACCTGTTTGAGATCTAGCTTTGTGTGGATCAGATAAATATCTAGAATCTGCATAACCAATTAAGTCAAATTTTGATTTATTTGAATAAAACAAACCCATATCGATCGTTTCTCGGAGATAACGGAGTATATGTTAATTTCATTCCAATGTTTTTTTGTTGGAGAAGAACTGTATCTAGCTAATAAATTTACTGAAAATGCAATATCTGTTCTTGTATTATTAGCAAGATACATAAGTGCACCAATTACACTAAGATATGGTACTTCAAGATCAAGAAGTTCTTCATTATTATCTCGAGGTCGAAATATCACTTTCTTCACATCTAGTAAACGAACTTCCATTGGAATGTTTAATGGATGTACTTTGTCCATATAGAATCTTTTTTAAATTTTTCCTGTATAGGTTGACTGATGAACAAATATTCCATCTACTAAATGCTCAATTGCAATCCAAGACAAAATTTTGTTTTTCCGAGATCTTTCATCTCAATTTCTTTCTCAAGATATTATATTGCATTTGAAAGTTCTTCAGGAGTTTCAATTATATTTACGTCATCAACATATACAGATATAATAGCAAATCCTAGCTATGATTTCTTTATAAAAACACATGGACATATTGGATTATTTTGATATCCTTTTTTCAACAAATATTCACTTAGGCGATTATACCACATTCGTCCTGATTGTTTTAATCCATATAGTGATCTCTGTAACTTTATTGAATATAGTTCTCGAGAACTTAATTTATGTATTTCAAGTATCTTAAATCCTTATGGGATTCTCATATAAATGTTATTATCAAGAGATCCATATAAATATGTTGTGACAACATCCATAAGATGCATGTCCAAATTTTCATACACAATTGGACCAATTAAATATCTTAATGTAATTGCATCCACCATTGGAGAATATGTCTCCTCATAATCAATACCAAGTCTTTGTGAAAAACTTTGTGCAACTAGTCTTGCTTTATATCTTGTGATCTCATTATTTTCATTTCTTTTTCTCACAAATACCCATTTGTATCCCACATGTTTGACATCTTCTGGTGTTTGGACAAATGGTTCAAAAACTTGACGTTTTGAAAGTGAGTTTAATTCTGCCTCGATTGCTTCTTTCCACTGAAGCCAATCTCTTCTATGTCGACATTCTTCAACCAATTTTGGTTTAGGATCCTCATTTTCAGATATAAAATCAAGTGCAACATTATATGTAAAAATGTTATTAATAATTACATGAGTTTGTTCCATCTTTTCTCTGTCATTACATAATTTATTGAAATCTCATTATTATCTTGAGGTATTTCACCTTCTTCACTAATTGGATTATCGGTCATGTCTAGGGTTTCTTCATGGATATTTACATCCTCAACCAAGTCTTTTTTACTATCGTTTATTTTTCTTTTCCAAGGATTTTTATTTTTAGAACCCACTGGTCTACCACGCTTTTGCCGTGTTCCAGACTCATCAGTGACAACTTGCTGTGTTGGGATATGAATTTTCGACGGAACATTTGCAACGGATATATGTGATTTAGTTACTTTCTTTGCATCTATAAATGCATCTGGTAATTGATTTGCTATATTTTGCAAATGAATTATTTTATGAACTTCAAGTTCACATTCATTTGTACGGGGATCTAAATGAGACAGTAATGATGCATTCCATGCAATTTCCTTTTCCAACTTCTTAATTCCTCCCCCTAATGTTGGAAAATTTATCTCATTAAAATGACAATCAGCAAATCGTGCAGTAAATACATCATTCGTCAGGGGTTCAAGATATTTAATAATTGATGAGGAATCATATCCAACGTATATTCCTAACCTTCTTTGAGGACTCATCTTAGTACGTTGTGGTGGAGCAATTGGAGCGTATACTGCACCATCCAAAAATTCTCAGATAGGAAATATTTGGCTTCTACCATAAGCTAATTGTAATGGTGAGTATTTATGATAAGCTACTGGCCTAATGCGTGCAAGTGACGCAGCATGTCCCCATACAGATGTAGGAAGCTTAGCTCTCATAAGTAATGGTCTAGCAATTAATTGCAAACGTTTTATAAATGATTATGCTAAACCATTTTGTGTATGAACATAAGCTATAGGATGTTCAACATTTATCTCAATTGACATACAATAATTATCAAAAGTTTGGAATGTAAATTCACCAGCATTATCAAGACGAATGATCTTAATTGTATAATCAGGAAATTGTACTCTTAACTTAATTATTTGAGCAAGTAATCTTGCAAATGCAAGGTTTTGACTTGATAATAAGCACACATGCGACCATCTATTGGATGTGTCTATTAATACCATAAAGTATTTAAATGGTCCACTTGGTGGGTTAATAGGTCCACATATATCACCATGAATTCGTTCAAAAAATGCAGGTGATTCAGTTCCCACTTTAGTTGGTGATGGTCTAATTATTAATTTGCCTTGAGAGCAAGCATCACATAATAATTCACTAGATTGAAGAATCTTCTGGTTCTTCAATGGGTATCCATTTGAATTTTCAATGGTTCTTCTCATCATTATAGATCATGGATGACCTAGCCGGTCATGTCAAATTATAAATATATCTGGATTCATGAACTTCAGGTTTATTGTTGCATATGTTTCAATGACTCGTATATGAGTATAATATAATCCAGAAGATAAATCAGACAACTTTTCCAATATACGTTTTTCATGTGAGACAAGAGATATGATATAAAGATATTCTATTTCATTTTTTCTATCAGTTTCAATATGATAACCATTGCAACGTATATCTTTAAAACTTAATAAATTTCTCTTTGATTGACTATATAACAATGCATTGTTAATTGTAAATTTTGTTCCTCTAGGCAAAATAATATTTGCTTTTTCAAATCCTTTAATCGGTTTTGCACAACCTGATATCGTATTGACTTTTGCTTCCAGCATTGTCAATTTGGAAAAATATTTTCTATTTGTAAATATTGTATGTGTAGTTGCACAGTCTGCTAGACATAAATCTTCAATCCTCATTTTTTAGTCACTCAATATATGAAAATTGTCCATGATTCTTCATTTAATCGACCTCGACCACGATTATTAAAATTTACAGGATTCACTTCAGGGAATGGTGTTGTTCCAGTTGGTCGAGATTCATGATTCTTCATCAATAGCTCATTATTTTGTTCAGCCCCACGAGAAGACATGAAATTAATTCAGAATATTGTTTAAAACTCTTCTCTCAATATTGCTGCTGCAGGAGTATATTCGAGGCATGAAATGTAGATGTCTTCCCTAACCTATCTGCATCAATAATTTTCTCTCTGCATAACAACAATTTTGAGCTGATTTTAAATAATGAGGAGTTGTAGTTACTTACTGATTTGAAATCTTGGAGCCTCAAATACATCCATTCATATGAGCCTTAGGAAGAATGATTGTTTTCTGATGATCATATCTCTGTTTTAAATTCTTCCACAAGATACAGGGATCTTTTATTGTTAAATATTCCATCTTCAATCCCTCGTGGAGATGATGGCGAAGGAAAATCATAACTTTTGCTTTTTCCTGAATGGATGTTACATTTGCCTCTTTAATTGTTTCTCCCAGGTTCATGACATCTAGATGTATTTCAGCATCAAGCACTCATGACAAATAATTCTCATGATTCTTTCCATTGATGTCAAGGGCTGCAAATTCTATTTTCGTAAGATTTGCCATGATAACACCATCACAAAGAATTATATTTATATTAGCAATTTAATATATACTAAGCATGCAAACAAAGTTTAATTTACAAATTATAATAAAGAGAAAATGACATACTTTCATAACCTACCTTCAACGAGAAAACGGCAAGAGCTCGTGCTGATAATGTGTTGTAAAATTGAGGAGCAAAATGACAGAAAAACGGGAGCACGAAAATAAAAAAATTGTATTATTAAAATAAAAAATAATAAAATAATATAAAAGTAATTAAAATAACCAAATTAAATAAATAAACTTAAAATAAACTAAAATAAAGAAAGTGGGATTTTATGAAATTTCTCAACACCAATCTTTTCTCTTCTTTTCTCTCCAATGTGTGTATTACAATATCCACCAAAAGCCTCTATTTAAGGATGTGTCCCGTGTGTATTACAATATCCACCAAAAACCTCTATTTAAGGATGTGTCTTTTAAGAGACACATAGTTTTTAGCCACTAAGTTTGGCTACATAATAGACATCTATTACAAATATAATATTTATAATACCATACATGTTATTATCTCATCACGCCTTCAATTTTCTATCATTTTGTTTTGTTTTTTTTTTTTTTTCACGAACCCGTCAACCAAATTTACTCATGTTAGGAGTTTAATGACAAAAACCTTTAATGGTTGTTTTGAAAAAAATTTCAAACTTTAAGGTTTAAAATAAAACATTCAAAATTCGGGATATAATCGACACCAACCCTAAAATTAAGGATTTTCTAAAAAATAAAATAATTTAACCAACATTCAAAAACAAAGATAGCTTAAACAAAATTAAAAATTAATGACTTAAATGAGTTTAAGTTAACTGTAATTTGCATCAGACCAAAAATAGTTTGTTTATTCACCCTCCCAACAGTTATACTAAAGAAAAAATCAAAATTAAGGCTAATGTCATTGTCTGAAAAAGAACTGGGTAAACCATACCCCAAAGGAAAAGGTCCTATGATCATGATTTCTCAGAAAAAGAAAATAATAAAACAAAACAAAATAAAATCTTAGTTTGTTGATGAAACCATGACTATTAATTTCTCTTTCTATGATTATGATTCTCCAACCCAAAGGAAAGAGTAATTCCCTTTGACCTTTTTAGCCAGTCATCTAATAGTAAAAACCTGTTATTTAGAAAGGAGAGAGAAAGTAGTACAAACCTCTTGGTTACATGTTTGATTAGCATGTCATATGTTACTGAATTTCTCCCAAATACTTTTGTGTATTTTTGTAACCTTATAATTTTACTTTTAGAAAAATATTTTTTTAACTAAGAAAACAATATTTCTTATTTCTTAGAAACTTATTTACATATGTTAATCATATTAAATCTCAAGGTCAAAGGCTTCAATCCCCACCCCACATTTTTTAAAGAAACCGTAGAAAGATGTAACGAATGCATTCCAAGGCATAACTTGTATCCATGCGCTTCATATTCGCCTGGAGTTCGCTCCCAGAAATATAGCCATCCCCACCCCCTCACGTCAATCCCACGAGCCTCAGCAGATAACAGCGGAGCCCGAGAATTGATGTGTATTTGAATCATAGGGGCCAGTAATCGACGATATGCTCATATTGGTGACGTTATTGTTGCTGTAATCAAGAAAGCCGTCCCAAATACACCTCTAGAAAGATCAGAAGTGATCAGAGCTGTAATTGTACGTACTTGTAAAGAACTCAAACGAAAATATGCCTTCGCATCAAAGGAAATCGGCTTTTTTACTCTACTTAGAATGACTTTCCAAATGCTTGAACACACTTAGAAAGTCATTCTGAATAGACCCGTCATCGTCATGTTCACAACATCGGCCGGACAATGGAAGCCTATGCAGTCCCAGCAGAGGTTCAAAAACCAAACTGCCTGAACCTGCAACATGACTTAGCCATCGCATTATCAATGGTAAAAGTGTCAATAAGTAGGGTGCAGTGATGGATTGAGAAAGCCATCAAATCCACCTAACCAACTACTAATGTCATTTAATCAAAACTTCCAAGAGCTGAGAAGTCAAATACAATGCAGTTTTAACTCTTGATTCATTCTATCCTTCATTCTAATCCTTTCGAACATCTACCTCCTACCATTCGTATTAAACCCAACGTCATGAAGAAGGAAAGCACACACGTACTTCAAATGGAACCCTTCAGAACCTTTGACATACTCCCCAGGGTAGAAAACGGAGTACGATGAATGTAATCAAGTATACCTAATTTTTTTCAATCTGAAGTTAGGTCTTGAGATCGTTAGACATAGCTGAGGGTATGCAATGTGTGGCCAAAATATCTGAAGTGGCTGCTTTTGCTGTACTTGTACGGAGGACAACTATCTGGAAGATTGCAGCAGACAGGAAATGAGACTTGAGATATCATTAGAAAAAATGGAGATAATCCTTGAGAAAGAAGGGGGGATAGAACCTGTTGATACTCTAAATCAAACTTCAAAAATTCATCGTTGCAACTTTCAACCATGTTAGCCAAGCTCTTGAGGTTCTTCACAGGTTTACCATTGAAAGCAAGAACCTATGATGCATAAAGATGATGGAGCAGAGTTATTACTTGCAGTTAAAATGATGTCCTTCCAGTGGCTATTAGCAAGATATAATCCAAACCTGGGTGTTAACGATGTCTTCATATCCAATGTTGATATCAGCCACGAGTACCTGCAAGAAATTTACAAGATAAAAGGAGAAAAGGTTAAGGTTAAGAATCTGAAAAAAATATACAACGATATGTATGTCAGGTTCAAAATCAATCCAGAAAATCCATTTAATCATTGCAAATCAATTTAATATTTGATTTTTCACTTTTTAATGTGGTTCTCATACCATCAAAATTGATTTTGAATTAAAAACACCTTTTGAAGTGAATTTGATCGTGACAAAAGTGAACATTCTCAAAATCACTCTCAAAGAGACTATTATTATATGGCGCACTCACTGAACTGAAGAGAAGAGAGTAAAAGAGAGAACCTGAGAGACCACCACAAGCTGCTCATCTGGTGATTTTGGCATTGAATGCAATAGTTTGTCCAAGAGTTTGACCGGTGCTTCATATTCATAATCTTTTCCATACTACAATTCCAAGCATTTTCAGAAAGTTCAATATCATACTATCATGATGTACACAAAGTTAACATCAAATCAGTAAGAATTTCAAAATTCAAGTCACAATCTTTTTTAAGGATAAGATACTGACAAAAAATATATACAGACACGCAAACACATATATATATCATAACTCATAAAAATGAACATTTATGAATAAGAGTGATGTTAGTGATCTCTACTCAAATTTATTCCCTTTTCTAGTATGCTGTCACCATTCAGTATTCATTGCTGATTTGAGATTCTTTGCTTTAAACACTCAGGATCGTTCCATAACTGTGTACCACAATATAACCAAAGAAAAAACAAAAAAATAAAAAAGAAGAATAAGAATAAGAGAGGCACCGACAACTTGCTATTGCATTAAAACAATGTTTCGAAAGGTTCATTCGTATACTCGGGTCAAAACAGGACTTTTCCTTCGACGAAACTAATCACCTTATGCTATAAAGAATCCTGATGTCTATTTAAAGCCTTCCAAGATAAGAGTCTTCCCTTTCATAGTTTTTTTAAGGCTATAATTGATCCGTGGTTAAGTGCCGTAAATGCCCCCTTCTTTTCCACCTCTATAGCTACTCTTCTCTTCTCTCCTCTCCAATTGGAGAGGCCTTTTGCAATCTCTCCTATGGGGAGAAACTTCTTCCCAAATTCTGCCCATCTCCAAACCCTCCTAACGACTCACCCTAGGTATAAGTGTATAACATACTAACCAACTCCTGTTGATGACAAATAGGTCCTCCAAATATGCTAATAATGTCTCTAATATTTCCCTATTAATATTTGTAACACAAATAATAAACAATGGGGAAACTTCCAACCTGAAATCGTTCCCTCCTGCAATGGAAATGAACATTAGTTTAGTTGACAACCAACTTAGCTAAATTCATAATGCAGGGCGCCAGGGCCACATCAAGGAAATTTCAATTCACCTTGTCAAACACTTTCTCAAAGTCTATCTTGAAAACAAATCCCATTTTGTTGTTTCTTCTCCATTCTTCTATAGTTTCATTAATAATCAAAATGAGATCTATGATTTCACGACCTTCCATGTAAGCTGCTTGAGAAATTGAATGGTACATTCATTCGAAAACTGGATGCCGGATGGAATGAGATCCACAAATGAAATGTTCTTTGAATCACTGAAGAATGAAGAACCTTACAATATCCTTTGTTCAGGAGGTTCTATTTTAGTTTAGGGTTAAGAGGCAAAGCTAGTAGGCCTAAGATTCTACACATGAACACAGCTATAGTGTCCTTGAGGATGATGCTGCTCCAAGTTTTAATGTTTCATTTACAAAGCACTCACAGTAGAATAATGAAATAGTAAAAGAAAAAACAGGTAAAAAACTGAGCTAGATACCGGAGAGCTATAGCAGTTGCACAGACAATAAAAGAATCATGCCTAACAGCATTATGCTATAACCAATCAACTTCAAAATTTTATGTAAATTATGTCCAATCAACCTTTAAACACATTAAGATTGTATTTCATATCCTTTTAAAATCCATCATGTAAAATCTGAAAAAACATAGAAGAGAAAATCCAAGCAACTAAAGCTCTGCCATAGAATTTTGGGGGAGGTAAAAAGTATTTTGGGTAACGAACCTCAGAGCGGAGATAAGGAACAGATACAGTGGAAAAGACAAATCCTGCAACAATGTAATAAGAAGGGGGTCTGCCCTCATTGTGTGCGGGAATGAGCCTTCTGTAAGTTGCAAGCTGGTAGTTAAAACTGAGTGACTCAGAGTTGCGCAGAACTTTTATTGTTGCACTATCACCAGTATATTTCTGAGAGACAAGGTAACTAAATCCTATACGCTCACCATGCCGGAAAGGAACTGCAAAAAAATAGTGACAGAATGGGCTGTCAAATAAAAAAGAAGAGGAATCTACAGAATTCATTTTCCAAAATAAGGTTTTAGCTTGTATAGACACAGAAGAAATAGTTCAAAGATTAGATTCTGCCATGCACTCACACGAGACCCGCAAATCAGTGTTTTTTTCTGAAGGCACCCAAACATATTGTGGGCTCAATCGCCTCTAGATATTAAGTCAACACAAGATGCAAGGAAAAAAAACCCAGCTTCAGTGAAGTGGGGTGAAAAGAAAAGAAAACTTGTGAAAATTATTATATAATGAAGCATGACATGAAGGAAATTAAAAGAAATGAGATAAGAAATCATCCAAATAAATAGGCATCCAACATTTTTCCTTTTTAGTGTTTAGAAGAAGAAAAGGAAAAAGAGGTTGCAGGCTTGCTTTTTTAACATATTGCTGCAAATAACGGTACTCAGCAATTATGCTTTAACCTCATTCAGACTTCTACGATAGGAGAGCTTTTTGCTCAATTCATTGGTGGTTTAGGTTAGTCTATCTACCTTTTCTTCTACTTTTGGTAGGTAGTGAACTATATGTATCTTGGTATATTTTGCTAATCTTGTTAGTGTTAATGGAAGTAATCAAAATATGTAATTACTATCAAGAATTATTTAAGAAGTGGCTAAATGAGCCAATAGATGGTTGTCAGTTCAAGGACTATGATTTTACATCGTGTAAAGATGATAAAACATATATTACCTGTTCCATCATTTGCAATATCAACCCCATCAAAGCTGAGAATAATATCTGCTGGCTTCAAAACTTTGGATTCTGGGCCAGTGGGATCAATACGCCTAATTCGGACACCCTTCTGATCTTGTTTCATACCCATAGCCTCACGAAGATCAGGATTTTCCATTTTCTGCCACTCAAGACCAAGAATTGGAAAGCCTGGCATCCGATAAATATTATTGCTTTAAGTAAAGAACAAAGTAAATCATAACAAAGACCAATGCCAATCAATGGCTATAACATAAAAGGACCACAGTCTGATTTTCATCCCACTCTACGTGCCTAAATACCTGTATATGTTCCATTCTTCTCGTAATCCCGTATAAAATGCAAGATAACTGGTGTTGGTATGACATAACCTATATTTTCTGCATCTTCATGCTTGAGTGACTGAAATGCAATGCCTACACAGTTGCCTTTATCATTGAAGGCAGGCCCACCAGAATTACCAGAGTTTATAGCAGCA
Source organism: Citrullus colocynthis (assembly GCA_031780015.1). Classification (NCBI taxonomy): domain Eukaryota; kingdom Viridiplantae; phylum Streptophyta; class Magnoliopsida; order Cucurbitales; family Cucurbitaceae; genus Citrullus; species Citrullus colocynthis. Next base: position 1,253,087 of record QLSR01000371.1, read on the forward strand.
TCTATCTACAGTAGAAAATAGTTGAAGTAAACCATCGGCCATTATCCCTATTCCTAAAAAACTAAATAGCAGTAATGTGGTCTAGGCTCAAAAACTCAAAACCTGTAGACCGAGAAGCTCAGTAGACCCATGCACATAAGAAAGGATTTCTATCCGCGATACAACCCCACTTGTGACAGAAATTGTATCACCTCCAATTGGGTAGCCAACAACAGTTACTGCATCTTGCAGTGCAGGTAATTCCCCAAATTCTACCGGTGAAACTCCCACCCAAAATTCGTCATCATCAACCGTAAGCATTGCTGCAACATCATACATCATAATACTTAATGCTCTGAGATCACAAGAAAACAAATTAATGGAACCATAAATTCATGCAAATACAAGGCAACAAAAAAAAAAATGGTAGGTAAGCCCATAATTACATGGATCGTGATCCAATTCCATCATCCATCTTTAATTATGGACAGATTTATCAATCCTTGTCCTTCTATTACATATTAAACTTTAATATTTATCCATTATCAAGTTTCGTAACAGTATCCAAACATAAATGCACAAAATGAATCTCATCTAAAGTAATCCATTTGCTAAATCAACATACATTTCACCATTTCCTTGTCTAAAATAATGATTTTCCGTGCAGTGTAACCCCGCTAAGAAATGACTAGTATTCTCAACACTAGCAAACAATACAATTTTGAACAACCGGAACCCATGATAACGTCGGCACAATTTCAGATTGAGATAAACATAGAAAATAGGTCGAACGTAATCAAGTGTGAAAATTTCCCCGTCATATTCCAATCCAAACACCGTGAATTAAATTAAAATCCAAAGACATTGAAGAAGAAGACGGAAGTCAAGGGCAACGGATCCCATTACCAATATCGCATTCAGTTCCGATCGCAAGTACGGTCGCCAAGTACTTCGTATCTGAACCACGCTTCTTAAGCTTAACCTGGGTATAATGCTCGACGGAATGAGCATTAGTGAGCACTCTCCTTCCGCCAATCACAAATCCACTACTACTCGAACTATATTGCCTCTTTCTCTGCCAAGGAAGCGAAAAATTGGGTTCCGTGTGCACACAAAAAACCTTAACCACAGCGTCCATCGCCGGCACGACTCTCGCGATGCCCGGCCATTCCGGCTGCGCCCTTTCCGAAACGATAGAAGACGGCAAGACATCGCCAGAAGCTGTAAATTCGCCATTTTCAACGCCGCGAGGGCCACGTCTAGAGGGAGACAATTGCGGGAACTTGTCAGGATTTTCCACATGTTTCGAAAGCTTCTTTGGCCTCCCACGGCGGTTCTGGTGGTGTTTTGAAGCGGATGCTGGGTCCATAAGCTCGACGTTGCTGACTGAAAAAACGTCATCCATGGCCACCGCAACACTGGTGGCAGTAGCGGTGGTTGGCGGAGGAAAATCTAGGGCCTCCGCCTTGGAATCTTTGGGCTTTCGGCCTCTTTTACGTTTGATTTCTCCCATTTCGGACGAATTGAAAGGGAGAAATTGAGGGTTTATCGAACAGGAGAAATGGGTTTTCAATTTTATCGCTGTATCCACTGAACCCTGAGATTGAGAATAGGAGAAAAGTGAAATCGGAGAAAACCCAAACGGAGTTTTAACTCTTTTTATAAGTTCTTTTCATTTCTAAATTCCTTGAACTTCCTAAACCATTTTTTTTATTATTATTATTTTTTTAAAAAATCTTTTTATTTTAATTTACAAAACTTAAAAACTATTTTATATTTGTCAAACCCCCTTTGAAAATTTGTCTTTTTCCATGTATGTTTAAAACTATATTTTATGTTTGGACAATAAATAAATTTCAACATTGCTATGATGACAACTTAAAAAAGGGTACTATATTTATTTTTTAAAAAAAAGTGTTAGAAGTATATATTACTTCTCTTAAACTCGAACGTCTAAATCTTTGGTACTTCACGTGGTGTATTAAAAAACACTTTGGAAAGAAGGCATGTAACTTTAAATTTGTAGTATTTGGGTCTAAGTGGTGATCATATTGTAAGATAACTATATTAAGATTTTTTTTTAGTATTGTGTTAGTCTAGAAGTATACTTTTGAATATCAATTGAGTTATGGTCATTTTGGCTATTTTTTTTTAATATCAATGTTAATGGACAATTGGAGTTCACTTAATTAATTCTAAATTGCCAATATTTCCATATTTTAAAAGATCACATCACAAATATGATGTGAGAGGTTCGAAAGTACACCATTATATATACACACACACAACAAATGTGATAGTGGGAGATCTAACCACCTTTGACCTCTACCTATGTTACATCATTTTCTAATTATGTAGAAGTAATTGTAAAACAAAAACAAAAAACAATAATAAAAGTAACGAGGTAACGAGTTACAATAACAAAAAATATATCAACCTTTATAATTTTTTCAGTCATCGATTATAACTGATTTCACCCATGGGGATGGCCTTCAAGCCACATCGACAATGCCAGCACCAAGGTCCATTGCGCTTCTAAAACCTACATTGGAATGTACCTTTAAAAACTCTGTAGGAGAGACCGTCTAGTTAACCTCGACAATGGACATAAGAAGGATCTTGAATAACTTGCTCTGCAAACAAGGAGCCAAGCCAATTATCAAATGAATCCATCATGAAAAGCAACTAACCAACTGAATCTGAGGATATCAAATACTAGCAAATTGTGACGATGGCAAATTGAGGATGGTAGTATTAAGTAAAGGTGTGTTTGGAATACATTTTCAAGTGTTTAATTTTAAAAAAATATATAAGTGTTTGGCAACCACACAAAATAGATTTTAAAGTATATTTTAAACAATTTTCATCAAAAGAATTTAAATAAAAATGTTTTTTTTAAATATTTTTTTTTAGTCATTCCAAACAGATCCTAAGTAACAAGTAGTAAGTAATAAACTTTATTTTGAATTATAAATTGCTATAAAAGCAATCAATTATCAACCTTCTATTTCTAACTTTTAAATAAGCAACCCAACAAATCAATCTAATTAAAATAATAATCTTTAGTCCGTAAAAATAGCTAAACTTCCAAAGGAAAGTTATTTTTAATTAAAGTAATGGACTAAAATATCCTTGATAAGTAAATGAACCTAAATGAATACGAGACTAAAGAACTAAACAAGTCTAAACAAAAAATATAAACACAATTCACTTTTTAAATTACACAAAGTCAAGTTGGTTGGTAACCATTAGAAATTCATATACTTTACTATTTGTTTAAAGATTACAATTTAGGTTGCTTCCTTTTGGGAGTTCACTTTGACTAATCAATTTCTTAATTGTATTAGTTAAGGGTTAATAATAGTTTCTATATAATTCATCTATATTTTATTATTGAGTTAAGATTAATATTATATGAAAACTTGTTATCCATCCAACAGTAAATAGAGGGATTTGAACTTCTAACATTTTAGTCGATGAATTGATACCACCAACTTTCTAAAGACCGTAAACTTACCTTAGCTACAAAATTTTGGCCAACCTAAACATTACTCGATCAATTGGATTAGAATGAGAACCTTATAAAATATGGGCCAATACAAATAGGCCCAATTATGTCAACTCCACAGTCCAGAAAATAGCCCATAATCTAATCAATAATGAGCATTCAGTCTAAGTCGGAGGCCCGTTCGCGACCAACAAAGATTAACACATAATATTGTACCATAATTCTTATATTTACTTATTTACCATTTTTTTTTTTTTTTAAATGTTCGTCGAAGATATTATTTGTTAAGCAGTTGTTAATATGCACGGTAAAAATCACACAAGTTTTTTATATGTGGGGTAAAACAATAAATATGAATTTTATTTTTGTAATTTAAAATCGTAAAAAGCATAAAAATAATTTGAGAAATTCTTCTTAGCATAATATAGATCTTGTCTAGGTCACTTGTCTTTAAGCAAAACTCTTTTTGTTCGAGAACTTCGTATGAGCTGACATGTAGAGAACTCCATTGGTGTAGTGTTGAATCGGTACATTCCGACGCTTAAGTTAGTACACGAAAGGTTCGATTTGGTTAAGCATAAAAAATATTGCTTACTAGTTGAGGTGGTGGAATAGACAATTTATTAAATCCATTGTCTAACATTTGCTTGGGACATGTATAATATCGCGCAACTTCAGCATAGGTGTTGGACCCGAGGTTGCATGTTTTGGCTAGTCAGCATGGTTTGGTTGTTACCCTTTTGGTAAAACAAAATACACTCAACTAGGTCAACCCAAGACTCAAGTTTAACTTACTCTTACGGGACATGCAGACTATAAAGATGTCATTGGGCTTGGGCCCACTTGTGGAGCCTAGGCCTTGCTTTGGATAATTCTCAATAATTTTGTTTTTGATTTTGATATATGTAGTAAAACCAATAAAAGTAAAATCAGTAACAATTCACGAAATGAGCATAGATGAACAGATACCATCTCCCTTAAGGTAGAAGGTTCAAATTCCACCATTTTATTTGTTGGACTAAAAAAATTCCATTGACAATTCATTCTATAATAATGGTGTTAATTTTTATATTTACGTATTTTATTCTAGAATCATAACCTTTATTCTTTCTTTTTAGCCTTTTTAAGGTTATTAAATTAAAAAATTCACATATGAAACGTTTACCATGCATATTTAAAAATTATAAGCAAACGTAAGAATTGTAAATTCTTTCTTTATTTATTAATTTTAAATTTAATAAATATAAGGTCGAAGATGAAATCTTACATCTTTAATTATGGAATATATGTTTTAGCCAACAAATGTATAAATAACATCATATCACAACACTCACTTACATCTCCCCTACAAAATGGAAAAAAAAAAAAAAAAAAAAAAAAAA